>JAVDOI010000001.1:43598925-44023925 GCA_032191485.1 Leptoclinus maculatus | reverse complement strand
GGTTTTTTTGGTGTTTTTTTTTACATTGATTCTTCAATTTAGGTACAGAACATTTCGTTACCTGCACCCAACATACTATTTCTGGTCTGATGGTATCACGAAAACCAAAAAACAGGGCCTGTCTGTGGCATGAACTAGCCAATCGCTGCCTCACTTGGGTCACTTGGTTCTCAGACATTTGCGTGAGGTCTCTCTCGAAGGCCAGCGAAGCCAGCGTGACGGTGAAGTTTCTCTCATTTCCAAGATAATCTGGAGGTTGTGGTTCACTGACAGTCACACCAGATCCCCCGCGAACTGATGACGGCGGTTTGCTTAGCCTTCTATCGTGAATTCCGTCCCTTCCTCCTCCCACAACTTGTGTTGGTTCCGATTCCAAGCTGGGTGTATCTTTTAGTAGTTGCATTAAGTCATTTTCTTATATCCATAAGAAGGGACTATATTATGTTACCATTTGCTGATGCTAACTCCCCAAATTCCTTGTGCAGCATGCGTTTTACCCTTGACCTTGCGGGTCGTCCTTAATCTTGCACTTATGGAGAAAATGGCTAGCTGTAGTCTTGGAGACTATACCTACTTCCTATACCTAGAAGAACCTGAGAGTTGTAAACATGAGTTTATGGTCTCAATCTCTAGTTTCAAGTCTAATTTAATACAGCATGATGTTCATTTAGTAAATTATGGTCCTATGTAGAGCAACATAGACCATAAAGCAGTGTATGCTTTAGGGCGGGCTTACTGGGATTGGCAAGTCGCTGCCACTACCAGAGCCATATACGGCGTCTCTACGTCACTCCTCCTAAATCCAAAAATAGTAACTTCCGTTCACAACTCAAGGCTTCAAAACGGCAGTCCACAAACCAATGGGGGACGTCACAATGACCATGACTACCTGGCACTGTCCTTTTAACTTTGAACTTTGTGTGTGTGTGTGTGTGTGTGTGTGTGTGTGTGTGTGTGTGTGTGTGTGTGTGTGTGTGTGTGTGTGTGTGTGTGTGTGTGTGTGTGTGTGTGTGTGTGTAGGTGTGTGTGTGTGTGTGTGTGTGTGTGTGTGTGTGTGTGTTGGTGTGTGTGTGTGTGTGTGTGTGTGTGTGTGTGTGTGTGTGTGTGTGTGTGTGTAACAATGCACATAGCACTACCTCGTATTGTGATTGAGAAGCAACTATAAATAATAGATTATTAGAATTAGTTTTCCCAAACATGCTTTAACCATTTTAAGTGCAAAGTTTCTCAATCATGCAGTCATCTTCCTTGTGGGATTCTTTAAGAGTCTGTTGTAGTATTTTAATCAGGAGAGACAAGTGAATGAAGTAAAGTAAAGTATTGTTTATTATAACAGATAGTGATAATAAGGTCTGGTGCCAATGGACAAGCTGATGAGAACAGCTGATACCCGTATTGACCAAAACATTTTCACCCCAATGCATCAAATACTGCAGCTCTGTCAGCGCCTCTACACTACAAACTATGACGCTCTAGGTACCCATCTTTGGTCCGTTTTGGACGTGTGAGGTACGGTCTGTCAGTTTACGTTTGTGTCTTTTCAAATTAACCTTCTGTCTTCACAGGAAGTTAGGTTTAGGAAACAGAATCAGTTAGTTAGGTTTAGGAAAAGAGCGCGTTTGACTTGAGTAGCGAGTCATGTGACTGACATGACAAAATGTCAATGTTAATCTTGCACTCAGTACTACATCAGTTGCTCTGAGAAGCACTGACCAAGCTGCGGCATTTGAGAACATGTTGGATTGACTGCCCCGGACAATGACAGCAGGGAAATTATGAGTGAGCATGCGTGAGAGGAGTGAATGGCAGTATATATAAGAAAATCTTCTTGACTGAACTTTCGCTAGAGCTTCATTTGGCAACCAAATTTAGTTGAACTGATTCACTCAAGACATTTAAAGGCACCACAATTAGATTACACTCAACGAAGTTATATCATATTTCAGAGAGCCCATTCAGCCACAAGTGTTCAGATAAGTGATTGTCATAAGCCATACGAAGCAAATTGGACCGGTGCTCCTGCTTCCACAGTATCACTCAGGAAAAACGACTCAACTTGCTTGTTGAACGAAACCAAAGCAGCCATTTCAGGACTTGAGTCACGTGGACAGACACCTCTTACAATAGGGAGTAAAGGGGTCGGTTAATTAATAGAGGAATTTTAAATGGAGCAGATATCGCTCCTACGTACTCCAGGAAACAGCAGGAATCCATGACGAGCAGCTTATCACACACAGGAGAGTGAATATGCGTGTGTGTGAGAGAACGAGAGAGAGAGAGAGAGAGAGAGAGGCAGTCATACAGAATGCGAGGAAGGAAATGTCCACCAGTGTGTGTTTATGTGTGAGAGAGAAATATAATAGAGGAGACTGGGATCACGTGAGAGGGAGCAGTAATAAAAACCTGCCCCGCGTGTTGCTTCTCCACAGGCGGCCGGGCAAACTCTGTGCGATGAATGTTGCCTGAGATTTGCCCGGGCCTCCCGCTGCTCCCCCGGCACTCCAGGCGTCGGTGAGCAGGGAGGTAATTCGCTGACACTGTGTCACTTGTGATAATTGGGGAACGTCAGCGCGCTCGCTCACCTGTCTCCGCGCAGGTGCTGGGATGTCATCGCCCACCGGAGAGAGGAACAGCTCCTCTTCCTCCTCCTCTTCCTCCTCCCCTTTTGCTTTCCCACCACCCAAACAGCTGCTGTTTATGTGATTGAGTGAGGGACAGGATGGGGGGGAAGCTCATTTAAAGCTGTGTTATTAATTTATTATCTGTGTGCAACAATGCAATTTAAGGTTGATTTATAGTTGTGCGTTGCGGTGTTAAAGCATAGCTACAGAGCCTACATGCGTAGCCTCTTTAGCTATGTCAAAACAGACATGCATCTCCCATAGACTGTATATAAGAAGTGGAAGTAGTCATCATGACGTCACCCATTGGTTTGGGGACTGTCGTTTTGAAGCCTCGAGTTCGGCAATTTTGCCGTCACCATCCTGGATTGCGGCCGTCGCCATGTTGTTTCTTTCGCAAACAATGAACGGAAGT
Source organism: Leptoclinus maculatus (assembly GCA_032191485.1). Lineage (NCBI taxonomy): Eukaryota > Metazoa > Chordata > Actinopteri > Perciformes > Stichaeidae > Leptoclinus > Leptoclinus maculatus. The sequence continues at coordinate 44,020,889 of JAVDOI010000001.1, read as the reverse complement.
TACCATATTTGGAATGCAGAGGAGTGATGTAGAGACACCATATAGCGCGACCTGTCAATCACAGTAAGCCCGTCCTAAAGCATACTCTGGTTTATGGTCTATTTGACTCTAAATAATTTACTAACATCAGGAATATATACATCATGCTGTATTGAAGAAGACTTGAAACTAGTGATTGAGACCATAAACTCATGTTTACAATGTTTACTGAGGTAATACATCAAGTGAGAAGTAGAGTCACTTTCTCATAGACTTCTATACAATCTGACTACTTTTTGCAGCCAGAGGAGTCGCCCCCTGCTGGTCAGAACACAAGTTTTAACTAACTGTTGATAAACCATGCCGCCTGGCGTCTGTAACTACACGTCGGGGCTACGGCAGTTATGGAGATACAATGTAACGACCGCAAGAACTGTGATTGGCTGTGTAGTGGCTATTTGTCAAAGAGAAATCAAAAAGCCACTAATGCACCATTTCAGTCGGATTGTTACTCAAACAAGAAGTCCAATTTCCAGTTGTGATTTGCAGTTTTGGTTGATTTTATTGTCGCGATCAAAAGCAAACTCCTGCAGTCTCCCTCTTGCTCTGGTAAAAAACATGTCGCTTCTTGGTGCCACTGACACCTGACACTGACACACCAACTACCAATATCCCTTCACCTAAGTGCCCGGACCTGGTGCTCAGTGCCCCTAGTGTCAACAAAAATAAATACAAAATGAACAAATGACAACAAAATAATCAAACTCATGAAATAACTCCAACCGGTTGCTTGTGTTTTCTCCTACGGGGTTTGGAGATTGTTGAGAGTGAAGGCCACATCTCCTTTTAAGCAGCACGCATCTGGCATCTGCCATCTGCACTGCAAACTTTCTGTTTGCCAAAATTGCTGCTTTCTATTACAATCAGTGACACAGATTGGTCTCATACTCACTGGTAAAACTAGGTGAACCTTACCATTGTTAGCAAGAGTAAGAGCATCACCGTTTGAAGCTTAGGGCCACTGACCAAGTGTCGGTAGACGGGTTGGGCGCATAGACTGCATATAAGAAGTGGACGTAGTCATCGTGACGTCAAGCATTGGTTTGTGGACTTCTGTCTTGAAGCCTTGAGTTCGGCAATTTCACTGTCGTCATGTTGGATTCAGCTGTCACCATGTGGTTTCTTTTGCAGCCAATGAACAGAAGTCACCATATTTGTAACGCGGAGGAGTGACGTAGAGACGGCGTATACGTCTCTGGTAGTGGCAGCTACCTGTCATTCACAGTAATCCCGCCCTAAAGCATACTCCGCTTTATTTATGCCTGATTTATGCCTGATCCAAAGTGTTTTCTGCGAGCTTTGATTTTCCATCTCCGATGAAGAGCAGCGTACAGCCGCCTTTGTCTGACGTTCTGAATAATGTCAAAAGCAGGTTGGTAGGCAACGGTCTTTGTAAACTGCAACTCAGAAAAGATGCCTGCAACATGAATGTATGTTTGCCTGCGCGTCCACAAAATTAAACTCCAGCAGCAACCTCTGAGAGGAGCGCAGACAAGATATGGGTGTGATAACTCTCCTCATATGCAAACATAGTTTTAAAACAAGACAAGGATTGTGTAGTCTCTCAGTCAATGTTTAGTTAAAACTCTGGACTAATGCAAGATGTAAAGCAATGGATTGATATTTAGAATGTTGATGAGCTGAGCAAGCTGGGCAATATGGATGTAAAAAATAACCATTATGTGTCCAGCTAAGCCATATAGTATTTGGTATTTGAAAACATATAAAAGGATAAGTGGGAGAGCCAGTTTGAATGGACTTGATGCAGCTGATCAAATTAATGATAGCATCGTTACCTATAATTAACAGGCGCTATGCAGCCATAGCTTTATGTTCACATAGTATAGCCAAAGCTAATTCTATACATAAGTATTGTGAGGACTGGACTAATTACCAGGCAGCAAAGCCAAAGCTCAGTGGTATATTTTTGGAGATTTGTTATTGAATGTTAATATTCACTTATTCTTAGACCGACAGATGGAGCAAACTGCTCAGGGGTGACATCCCATTTATCTACAGTACATTCTATATGTTTGAAAGAAAATCCATGATTGAAGTTCTGATTACATTACATTTTTTCATGCTAATGACCGTCATTTGACATGTTTTGGCCAAAAATGTTGATCCATTGATGATTTCCAAAATCTCCTCAATACTCTACCTCTGTATATGTAGTATGTGACGAACATGGCAGTACAGAGACAGTTGCATATTAGAAAATAAATGATGACATGCAAATTGTGAACTACACTACAAATCAAATCAAAATGTATAACTCATTCCAATTTTCCTTTCTTCAGATTTACGTTTCCCTTTTTTATCGAGCAGTAGTTATCCGCTTGTGTTAGCCAACGCAACGGTTAGCTTTTAGGAGCAGCCCTGAAGGACCAGTGCAGATGTCCTCCGCCCAGACCTGGATCCGGTCCTGGGTGAGTTGTCCGTGCTGGACCCATAGTGGGACAGCAGTGTACTGACTTCTAGTGACACATTACACACACGAGTATCATTCTCATCCAGAGCCTGCTGTTATTGTATTTCAGAAATCATGTAGGTGATTGTTTTACTGCTTTCTTTTTCTCATTGAACATAAGAAAGTAGTAATAACAAAGAGCTATAATAACAATAGTAATATTACAAATAATTCGATTCATATAGCACTTTTTAAGCCTAGGCACAAAGTGCTTTCTAGGTTCAAAGATATACAAAATAAAAATTGAAAATCATATGAACATGATATCAATCATATCAAATTAAGAACAGAGAGCACAAGAAGCACTTAGTCCATACATAAAACAAAATAGCATGATGCCGTAAATTGGCTTCCCTCCTGTCCTCCCCAATTTTTGCCACCGTGTCATATATATAAACAGACAGTTGGCAGATATAAACAGTTGGCAGACGGACCGATCAACCAAACACAGTATTGATTAAAGGATAAAAACTGTCTCATACCTTCACAAGATACAAAGCTAAATAGAGTTAAGGCATAAATAGGGTGTTAAAGATGAAAAAAGACGCGAGAGACATCCATTCTGTGAGCATGAGCAATGCTCTCTATGTCATGGCTCGAAGAGACGTCTTTGTATAAATACTGAAACCAGCGCAGAGCTACAGGGTTAATTTGATCCGTCAGGAAAAAGACAAAAGTTAGGACGAAAAAGAGAAAAACAAATGTCAAATCAGGGGAAAAGTGAAAGAAAAGGCGAGGGGGCCACCCACAGAACATGGCAAGAAGGAGCAACAGCCAAACCACTTGGGAGTAATGGTCTGTGAGGCTAATATTTCCTCTGTCTCTGCTGAACCCTGAAGGAGAGGGGGGAGGGGTGGGGTGGGGTGGGGGCGCTCACTTGTTGTCGGTGTGATGTTCGAGGGAAAGAGGGGGCGGGGGGGGGGGGGGGGGGGGGGGGGGGGGGCAGGAGTGGGTCACCTGTAATGGTGGAGCGCTAGATTGTGGCCATTCCACACTCATTACACCATTTACAATTACTGCTACCTATCACCCCCCCACCCCCAAACTCCCCAAGAGGCCAGTCTCAACCATTAGCACCACGACTCAAATGAAGTGGATAATTGTGTCTCTCTGTGGCATATCATGGGACAAGAGAGTCAGACGAGAGAGGAGGAGGGAGTAAAAAGAGAGGGTCTAAATGAGAGAAAGAAGGGGGGGAGAGGGAAATGTTGAGACAAAGAGATGTACAAAATTAAAAAAAGGGATTTGTGTTGTAATCACAGCCGATAGCTTTCATACAGCAGGACAGTTTACAGTGTAATGTACTATGGTTTTCAGCATACTTAGACCTTAAAAGTTAAAGTTAACGGATCAGTTTCATTAATGTTCACGTTGTGAGGTGGTGGCTGTTTCAGGCAACAAAACCACTTAGGGTCAGGGTAAAAAAAATCATGGTTTGGCTTAAAGTATGCTTGTAGCTTAACGTAAGCTCTGGACGAACCGCCATGTGACTCAGTGGCGTAGTGTCGTGTGGACATTACGCTGTCAGTGAAAATCTAAATTTTTGATTTCATGCGGGACATGAACACCGTTCCCCCCAGTCAAAGTCCTGTGTTTGTTTGTCCCTCCTGCCCTTAGCGGACTTCTAACTCTTAAACACTACGCTTGTTGCTCTGTGTCTAACGTTGACATGGATGGGTTTACATCGGAGTTGGTTGAAAACCTGGTGCGTCTCATGAGTAAAGGGTATCGAGACGCCGAGGGGGCGCAGAGCAAAGCGTCTGTGTTTTACACCTTGGGAGTGAGACAAGGCTGCTTGAGCACAGCAATTGTTTGATGCAGATCTGCCAAGAAAACAAATGTAGTCTAACACACATAACAGAATCACCAGTTATATGATATCCCTTCAGGTGTAGGAGGCTGACAATCATTGCTAAAGCACAATAGACACCGTAGGCCCAGGATATGATGGGCTGATTGTCCCTCAAGTGCCACAGAGGAAAGGTGGGGTGCTTGCCATCGACCTGCTGTGCCCTGTCTCTGGAGATCTCCAAGTGGCTGCAGGGTCTTAGTGTTAAGGACTGATGTAGATCACAAGAGCAGCTTCCAGATCCTGATGGGCTAATGACAGTTGCCATCTCCAAACAGAAAAGCACACCACTGTGCATGTTCATGCAAAATGGAACACTTCTTATATTTTGCACATAGGGTGGGAAAGAAGAGCTCATGAATAGGAAAGTGAACAAAAATAGGGATCCATCTCATGGCGTCTCTTGAATGCTAAATATAAGATGAAGGCCCAATGATTTTTGAGCAAGCCCAGAAAGACTTGTCAAACTTTGTGCCATTACTATCCTTTGTCTTAGCACAGTTGTCATGTACAGCCTGTACCCTTATGAAATATTAATTTTGCATAATAACTTTCAAAGGGGAATAAAGCACAGAGTTAATTATTAATGGCGTGTGTATTCAAGGCATCTCTCTCTTTTTTTCAGACGCACCAAAATATTGCGACAGTTGCCACTCGAAGGAAGAGAATCCCCATAATGCCGCACTGATGCAGAAATGACAATCACTAAACACTGATGCAAGTTCCACGAAACATCTAACCTACATTTCACAGGTATCGGTGGGAAATTCACCAGCGCTCTCTTCTTCCCAGCTGAGAAAGCTGAGGTCCTGCCTGCTCTTCAGATTTAGTGTATGCGACACATACATGTTAACAAGCAGTTTTAGCATAGGCCAGACTCCAGCATACGTATGAAATTAGCATGAAAATGGTCCAAACATATCTTGGCAGCCTCTTTCTTTACATCTGTCAATTCACACGCAGTTAGTACGGTATTTCTTCTTTCCTCTACCTAAACATACAGATTTTTTTATCACTTTGAGGCTGTTGAACATACTGAAAACACAGCATCGACCTTTTATTATTATAAAACTGTTAGCAATGTTAGCAAGCAGTTGCCCACCTACACATTCAGCAGACACAGAGCAGCATTAGCATTAATTTGCCCTAATGAAGTCCAATAACTCTCCTTGAAGCTCTATTTTGGTCTCTGCCAACTCTTCTTAAAAACATCTGGCTCTTTAGGATCTACATGCTATACTATGATTTGTGGCTAACTTGGTCGTTACTAAGTTTGTCTGTCTGCTGTTTGGTGCTGGGCAGGCACAATGGGTTGAATTTTTTTAAATCTGAAGGACAGCACTCATGAGAGCAGAAAGAGTGAACCATAACAGTAAAACTGCAGGCCATAAAAAAAGATGCTAACATTAAGGCGAAATGAAGAGTTGGGTTTAAATTCTTCGTGGGTTCTTCACTAACTGGCGTCTGTCCTTACAGCCCACATAGTCCTTTGATCCATTTCTAATATAAAAATATGAATTGCTGCTTTTAAGCACCTGTCACTCAGAACAAACGCCACTTTTGACATCCTTTTTTTTGTTTTTGACATACAACTGTACAATGAAACAGACAGAAATAAGGGTTCCAAATGGGTTCTAAATGTTCTACCCAGAACAGTTTCCTTCTGAGGAACCCTTTTTTTGGAGAAAGGGTTAGCACCTTTATTTCTATGTGTGCAAATTGTGCGGATTCTAGATATTTTTTGGGGTACAATGTGTGAGTGTGTGTGTGTGTGTGTGTGTGTGTGTGTGTGTGTGCAGACAGCAAGGCCAAGGTCAGTTAATTTGAAGTGGCTACGTCATAAACCCATCAGGCATCGGTAGGGGAGGAAATCAAGCAAGCCGCTCTGATGAGGGGAAATGCTATCTGCTATAGACAATGGATATCTCATTTACTGCATTTCTGTCCCATTTCAACACACTTTGCCCAGAGCCCGTTAATATGCACGTTATCCGACTGCGCTGAGGGGGCGTATGGAGCCAACGAGAGGGGGGGGGGGGGGGGTTAAAGGGAGGGCGGCTGAGGCGAGACGGACCATTTCAGTGTCAATTTACAGCAATTCCCGCCGTCTAAAAATGAGAGGGAAAAAGTGAGAGTACTTCCCATTTTCTTCCCAGATCTTTTAGTTTAATTCAATTGGACCTTTCAATACTTTATTTATGACACACAGGAAGCATTCACCCTATTGCATTATGGGGAGTGGGGGAGAGATAAAGACGCTGATTCTTTAAAGCTCCTTGGCACAAAAGGAGATAAAAGCAGATAAAAAGAGGAGTGTGTTTTTCATTGTGTTCTGTTCTGTAAGGGAGGAGAGGATTAAGTCGCTTTATAATGCTTTCTGTCTGTGTTCAGGAGACAAAAACACAAGCTAACACATTTAACTAAAGTCGGACCAGCAGGGCTATATTTGACTTCTCCTCATACTCTCAAAGTGATGACACACCAAACTTCCACCAGGAAGTTATCAGGCCCTACCACCAGTGTTTTAACCCTGAAGTTGTTCTAAATTAAAGCCCTATCTTCAACTCATTCTTTTAATAGACATATTTTGAGAATCAAAAAAGTGATCCTTTCCATACGCCGATGAGCGTGAATCCCTGAAGACGCAGAGAGGGGAATCACGCCAAGACAAAAGCAACAACCGTAGCCCTGCCTCACATGAATAATGGGTCAGATGTGATCGAACAGCTCCATCTCCAGCGATGGCGAGCCGGCATATCTCTTCTTTTCCAGGAATCTCAATCAATAAGCAGTCACTAATGTGTTTGACTCAGTGAGATGCCTGAATCCATATTTAAATCATTGTTGCACACATCATCTCCCCCAAGTTATATGTGATTAGGCATGACTGCATTCGCAATTTGAACATATTTGCTGTTAATTATTGACTTTTTCGTCACGGATTCGTGACGATTGTTGGCGTCTTCAGCCCCACTCTTCCAGGATCGCAACCCTTGAGCTCTCCCTGCACAGGCCTTCCACACAGCAAAGCGCAGAGGGAGGTTGCCAGATTAAAAACATAATAAAATGACACATTCCCTTGCTGAGTAGCACCACCACGATGGCTCCAGGCGCTACCTTTGTCTCCATCACGGCGATGACGAAAATCTAGCATTGTAGCGCAACACCCCTGATTTCATGCAATGTGGTGGATTATGGATATGAATTGAACGCTCGGCTCTTTTTTTTTTTTTTGTGTGTTCCAATTTCCAAATTAGGATTTTCTGCCTTCATAATGACACAAAGCATTCTCTTAGTCAAATCAATGGCAGCTATTTATATGAGCGGTAATCCCTCACCCAGCGCTGAACTGCCAGAAAAGAGGGATGGCTTTTAAAGTAATGCCGCAAAACAAAAGGGAGACACTAAATTAATGCAAATTGGCTTCTCTGTCTTTCTGGATGTCCATCTCGGGGAACACGGTTCAGCCGGCCAGGAAGAGGAAACAAAACAGCTGTTTAAGACAGCTCATTTGGTAAATAACCCATAACGCCATGTTCACTACCAGTTAAGCTTAGAATAAAATGTTCAAATAACCCACCCCTCCCCTCCACTAGTAGCTCATTCCTCTCTGTCTTTGCATTTCAACAGAACAGGGCATGAATGCCTGACAAGTAGGCTATCATCCAAGAGATCATTAAGCACAAGGGTTGAAGTGCCATCTTCAGTGCCATGGCAACAGGGTTGAGAGATGAGATAAAAACAATGCGAGGCAGGAGGCAGGAGGCGGGGCGGGCGCTCAACGATCGCCACTGATCGATGGATCTCTCTCTTTCTCTCCCTTTAGAGGCCAGGCACAGGATGGGGAGGCTGGAACAGGGAGGACAGCGAGAGAGAGAGAGAGAGAGGAGGAAGGGGGGAGGAAAGGCCAAGCAGCTTTAGGGCTTCATAGGTGCACTAACAGTGGGAACTGTCTCTCTTCAAAAGCGCCGATCGTTTTCTTCACAAGGGTCTAATTGAACATGTCAAACAGTGCAACATTTGCATGGGAACGATTTTCTTTTTTCTTACTTTGTAGCGAGGCTGAGCCAGAGGCTTCGCATCTGTACCAGGAGAACAGCAACTCGGCGCTCACACGGGGGCAGAGCAGGGGATGCAAGTCGGCGCGGATGCACGAGCGCTCCCGAATCCAGTTGTGGATTCCGCATTGAAACCAATATGGCTGATTATTTTACAGCGGTTTCTAAAAAAACGACTCGTGTCCCCGCAAAAACCCCGGGCACCTCAGATGTCTTTGTGTTGCAATCCAAACAGATCAGCCTCACTGTACTGTAGGTTTGTGACGCATAAGCACTTTTTGTGTGTATGCACACAGTATCTATTTACTTCCTACATAACAGTCATTTTTCGAGTGTGATAGAGGTGAGCCGAGAGGAGCAAGTGTATTATCTTTTGCAGCTGTCAGCACTGTTTGCAGTTTTTGTGCCGAAGCTCCACGGGGCTCCCACTAAACGCCATCAGGTTACGACTGTGGTTGTTTGCTTTTTTAATTATAGCGGGAATGCTTTTTGAAGCGTGCGATAAGCACTCCACGACTCCCCCTTTACTTGGGGGTTGCATGCGCACACAGCAGCACCACCACCGCCGCCGTGCAGGCATGCAAAACGTACACCACACCCAGTTTGGTTAGTTGTCTGTCTCACAACATGTGCTAATCAATCTGTTGAGAGCAATCTGTCAGGAAATCTTTAGCTTTAAACAACCCAGTGTGAATAGGGATGAGGCCCTTTCCATGGGGCCAGGGCACTGCAGGGACTTAGCAATAGCTGTCTTTACGCATCCCGGAGTGTCAATAAGGATTAGGAGCGAGCTTTTATCTCTTCAAACACACAGACCAGTCACTCATTTAAATGGATGAACAATTCAGGTCTGCTCAATAAATAAAAAAAGAATGTACTTCCATAAATACATTCAAATCCCAACTCCATTCAAATTCCAGCACCATATGCTTAATTTAAGATCTAATCTCCCTTTTTCTATTTCCACCAATTCGAGGAAGGCAAATCTTTGTACACATAGTTGTTTAAGACCTCAAAGGATAAACACAGACTACCTATTGTTGATGGCAATGCACCTTTATCCCCAACTTAAGACCCACAGTTCCTTTGAGAGTGCTCCTGGCAGATGCCGTATGCAAAGCAGGTGCACCGAGGGAAACATGCCCGACAAAAGAGACATTATTGCATTTCACAACCTCCCAAAAAGACGTGCAGAATATTAAAGGTGACACAACTGTATTTACACATCATTTCAATAGACCTAAAATAACCTCGTTTCTATCTTGCTCTATCAAATAAAAGGAGGCAATAAAATCTGCCAAGAGAAGAACAAATAAAAGCAAATTTTGACATTTTGCTTTTTTTGACGCCTTCCATTTATAGGTCAGAGGAAACACCAGCCGACCTCTCATTGTTTTTAAATGCCATTTTGTAAGGGCGGGAAGTAGGAATTAATTAATGCGTGGGTAGCTGCCACTGTCAAGAGGCAGCACATTAAAATCAATGATTAATAAATTCAAAACACACAACAAACTCAGCTGGGAGATGAAAATAGTATTGTGTGCTCCATAGGAAGCAGCCCCAGTGCGGGTCCTCCCACTGAACGAGGCGTCCACTCAGATGGCTAATGGAAAGTAGCCGGTGCCAGCTGTGTGCCTGTGAATAAAATCACTTTAATTAAAGGAATTACAATGGAAAAGGAACCGGGGATGTGTGGAGTAGTATCGACAGGAAGCGGCCTCTCATGTGTGTCACACACACACATATACGCATTATGAAATCCCATAAAGACTTAAAAGAACAGAGTGCCTTTGTGCTCGCATTATTAAATAGGCCTAATCCACACATGCTCTATTGTACTATGCAGCTCTAAGATTTACTCCAAATATGTCCCCCTCAGTCTAAATTGTAGGGGAAGATACAGATACTTAAGTAACGTCTGGAAGCGTGACACCCACTGAAGAACAATTACAAATGTGTCTTGAACAAATTACAAATCCCTAAATACAATTTAATAAGGTATTTGTTTGCTTAAGCAGGGACAACAAAATTAATACAGGCAAATACATGATACTGTTGGTTCGTCTAGGGGGGAATGGTAATAAGAGTGGTTTTACATGTATTTAAAGGTTCTAAGATTGGAAGCATTTCTATTGCCTCTCAATGGCTCTAAACCATAGACTGTAAGAAGAAGTGGACGTCGTCGTCATGACTTTACCCATTGGTTTGTGGACTGCCGTTTTGAGGCCTCAAGTTCGACGTTTTGGCCGTTGCTGTCTTTGATTACGGCCGTTGCCATCTTGAATTTGTGCAACCAGTGAAGATAAGTGACCATATTTGGACTGCAAAGGAGGGACGTAGAGACGTCGTATACGGCTCTGGTAGCGCTAGCAACCTGTCAATCACAAGGTTGCCACGCCCTAAAGCATACCCTGCTTTATGGTCTGTTTGACTCGAAATGGACCATAATTTACTAAATAAACATCATGCTGTATTGAAGAAGACTTGAAACTAGTGATTGAGACCATAAACTAATGTCTACAATGTTTACTGAGGTAATAAATCAAGTGAGAAGTAGAGTCATTTTCTCATAGACTTCCATACAATCAGGCAACCAGAAGAGTCGCCGTCTGTTGGCCTTTTGAAACACTGCAAGTATAGAACACTTCTAAATTGGCTTCACTTGCCACCTTCTCTCAACATGGCAACGACATGGCAACGACTGTGCCAGCAGCTTGCAGATAACGATGCTAACAGCAGTATTTGCGATATTTTCGCAATTATGTAGTCTTTTATAACATAATGATAATTATTAATACAAATTAAACCTTTTGGTAACATTTGCTTTTTCAGTCCACTAGATGGAGTTTTTTATCTGTGTCTGTCAGCGGGAGTCAGCAGGATTGGACAATGTAGACTGCAGGACTGTCCCAAATACCATTTGTTTTGCCACCGGAGCTTTGGTAGTAATCAACGGCAAATAGTCGAAGCTTGTACTTGTTACTGAATAAGAACCATTTTCCCAAAGGTTTGGTGTTTAATGCAATTTTGTTATCCCGAGGGGTTAAAGAAAATTAGAAAACGAATGTCCAAGTACCAAAATTGAAAACCGAATAGGCTACCTACCCAACAAACACATAACTGAATAGTCGAATATTTGGGTCTAACCGTAGTACACTGTATACTAGCAGTTCAGTTTGTCAGGTGCATAATGGCAGGTTTTTATGACAGTCTTTCTACTTGACTGACAAACCCATTTTCCTCCAATAAAAATAATTGAAGTGAGCTGAACCGAGAAAGCATTTCATCTTATTAGATAAAACAGATTTTGAAAAAAATTGCACTTGAAAACTGTAATAAATCGCAATATATCAAAATATAAATTAAAAAATCGTCAGCATATTGCAAACATTTTTTAAATCGCAATAAGATCTTGACTTGATTGTAGTGATGATATCGTATCGTGCGGCCTCTGGTGATTCCCACCTCTACATCATTCTCTGCCAAGGCAGTTATTACTCCACTATATCTATAAACCTTTTATCAAGCGTCACAGGAGAATGGAGCACTTTGCCAAGAAATTTTTGGAAATCATGTGTCTGCCACAGACCAACTTACAGAAGCAGAACCAAAATATTTTGCGCCATTGACACCCCAGAAACAATGTCAAACAGTTGCAGTTGAGAGACTGAATGAAGAGACAACAAAGTATGAGTCTGTGATAATATGTTTTATTCCCTTCCAATTTGATATGTAGAATATGCAATGTGGGCAACGTGTATGTATTATACTCACTTCATTTGAATGCACTTGCAACTGGAAGATTTGATTTACATTATTATGTCATATTTTCAACATCAGATGCTTCTGAACAGCACTTGATATAATATGGAACAAAGAAAGGTCAAATATCAAATGAGTGCAAATAAAACTGAGGACTGAATGTTTATTTAACAAATATTATAAATGTGACAAATACTACTTTTAGACTCTGTTCACTGATAAACAATTTGGTATATTGCCATTTACAGAGGTGTGGTTGAAGAATATGTGACTATTGTGAACTGAACAGTCCTTTTATGTCATGATTTGCGTTTAAAGTTCATGTTCCAGATTTCAATTTGATTGTAATTGAGGACGATTGAATACCACGAAGGAGAGAAATAACTTTCAAAAGGTAAAATCCTCAAACTTTACATGGTTAAATTATATTGATAGTTGTAAGGCTGAGTGATTTTTATTTCATTTCCATTGTTGGAGATCTCCTGGGACATTAAATGCCGCCTGTTTGTATTTGCATGCGGCCATGATATTGTGCTGTTAGATGCTCCATGGTTTACAAACTTATATGGATATATGTATATATATATATATTAGTGCTGGGCAAGTTAACGCGTTATTATCGCGTTAACCCATTCATTAATTAACACCGAAAATTATTTTATCGCTCGTTAACGCAGTTATTTGTTTTTATTATTAAGCGGACATTTTTAACACCAGACCCGGCCGGCCATAGGCCGGCAGCGAGCGGTGAACAGCTGTTTGTGTGGCGTCACTTCCGTCTCTTCCTGTTTCCTTCACCTACATTCCCCTGGGGCCTAAGTCCCTCCAGTACAGCTTCTTATCACCCTCCATGTACCAACGTAGATGTACAAATACCACACATATTACAGTAATCAGCGTTGAATACGTGTCTGACCAAAATACCAAAAAAAGCTAAAAAGAAATGATTCATTTCAATTTTTTTTTTTTTTTTTTAAAGTGTTTTTGTTTGGAATATGTATAATAAGCATATCATTTAGTTATCGCTACTTAGAATTTAACAAACATAAAAAAAAAGAAGTAGATATGTTTGCAGTTTTCAAGGTGTATATTTCAAATTGCATCTCTTACACACATGAAGATAAAGTTGTGAACACCGGCTGAATATCTATTATCAGAATCATTATAACTGTATTATAACTTCTACTGTGTAAAGGGAATACTGCTGTTAAAAATAACCTTATTTGTTTAAAGTTTTTGCAAACCAAATGTTATTGCACTTTTGTTCATATAGCAGTACTTTTAAAATAAAAGTGCGCAATACACTACTTTTGAATTAATTATTGTATTTTGCGCATAACAATATGATTAATCGCAAAACAATCATGCGATTAATCGCGATTAAAAATTTAAATCGTTGCCCAGCACTAATATATATATATAATGTGTCATCTTACAAGGTATGGGTCATTTAAATGGCGTCGTGAAGATAAAACAATTCATTCAATAAAACAATAATAGTAATAAATAATACATGAATATATGAAAATGTAATCCAAATCGTGTTTGTGGTGGGATACATTTTCTCATTGACAAATATCTTTTAATATTTCAGATCATATGGTACTCACAGGACACAGCTGTGAAGCCTAATTATCTGTTCCATTTAAAGCTGTTGTAAATCTGCTTTTTACTATTAATCCTCAATATGAATTGTAAAAAGACTGGAAAGTGCATAATGGATTCAATAGGGAAACATAACCATGTTTCACTTAATGGTGGTTATTATTATATACTTTTTTAATGCAAAATTTGAAATGCTTTGCAGTACACAAAAATAGTATAACCTCAGCACACATACTGTAATTGACCTTTTATACTGCAGACATTTGGACCACAGCAGGAAAAGCACAGGTGTTACTGATAATATTATTAATGACTGTATTCCATTTGGGTGTGCCAGTTTCAGTCACTAGTGTGGCTCGCTGGCAAGGCTTACTGTGAAATTGAATGGAACAGAGCCATCATCAGTGCCATTAGTTACACATCTGCTTTGACAGCTTCACATATCTGCTATGAAACAGGTCTATACACTGTATCCATACTCATTCAAAACAAGGGACCTCACAAACCAGAGGCGACATATCATCATCACATCATGATACCTTCCCTCTTCAGACAGATGTTATTTTTGATGTACTGCACCTTCTTAGCTGCGGCCAAATGTAAAGTATTTTGCACAGCCTTCAAGGATGTCTCAGTGTGTGTTTAGCATACCAACCTAATACCAGCATGACTAAAACGCAAAAAGAAAATTGTGAAGTTCTATATAAACTTCATATGTGTTTCTATTGCAAAACTTTCATGGGATTTCCAAAACAGTTTTACGGGCTACGAAACATTGTTTTAGTTTCTGAATTTGACATGTTTGTTATTGAGAAATGTGAAGAAATACATATAACAACGGTGGTTTTGTGGACCATATTCACATCACTCAAATTATTGATTTTTTGTGATTTTTTGCCCAACTAGGAAGAAATTGGAAACAGGCCAGTCATATTAAAATCAACCAACACGAGTCATCTTGTGCATAAACGACCTCAATCCACGCAATAAAATACACCAGTTCTGCAAAATTGTGCCTTTGATAAACTTAAGTCCACTTTGTTAGAGAGATGTTTCGTTGATGGTATGTTTTTTTATGCAATTAAATGCAATTTTAGTTTTTCAATATGCAAAACAGTCAACAATACAATGTACAAATTCACATTATATCTCTCCCTACTGCTTCCTCCTCACCCTGTATAACCCCAAAGAATATAAAATATGTATATAGAAAATTAAATAATAAATGCATTAATCCTCAGTACAAATTAAGACTTTGCTTCCACCCTCACTCTCTGGTGCACTTATAAAAGCAATATAACTTTCCCACGCAAGCCAACATTTTTCTGCCCCATTACAATTCTTACATGACATCCTTTCATATGCAGCAACTTTTCAGTTACCCGATCCTGAAAAGCAAGTGTTCCAATAGTAACGATGTAGAATTTTATCCTCAAATCACAAGACATTGTACGAGAATAGTCCCCGAATTTGAGCCCATGTATCTTCTTCATCAAATGATACACCGAGATCACTTTCCCAAAGATTTTTCAGAGCTGCCACATTTTTATTTCCCTATAGGACAATAACATTTTATAATATTTGGATGCCTCATGTCATCTCTGTTGCTTGTGGGACCTGAAGATATGACCCCCAAACCATATTTAAAGCAAGACCTATTTGTAAATATCTCCAGAATTGAGATCTAGACGAACCATATTGTAGTGATAGGTTATTCAAGTTTTTTAGTGTATCCTCACAATACAAAACTCCCGGTGTAAGGATTGCCTTGTCAAAGCACTCCTTCCACAAAAAGGGGAGTTTATCAATGCAAAGCTTTGGATTCAACCAAACACTTTTTTTCAAATAAGGATTCAACTTAATCATCTTTGCAATCCCTTTCCATACGCCCTAAATATGAGATATAATTGTTTGAGCTTTAAGACGTTTAGACGGTTTTGTGGACAAACGGTACAATAGGAAGAGGAGCTGAGACAGACTGTTTATAGTGCACCACGGTTCAGCCCTCACTGAATCCAGTGCCCAGTGTGCAAGGAGTCTCAGACGAAGCGCGTAATAATAATACTGAAGTTTCGGGAGCCCTAAACCTCTCTTCTGGACTGGATGCTGTAACTTCCCTAGATTTATATGTGGACGCTTACCATTACAATGATTTTTTTTTTACACATCCCATCAAATATCTTTAAGTACTCAGAGGGGACCTCCAGTGACTGAAGCATATCATTCAGTTATGGGATTGTTAATGGTATAACATTAATTTCTCTCTCAGACACACATGGATCGGAGCCCAATTGTACAAAATCCCTTTTTTTTCCGTGTGCCCTCTCAGAGGGGAGAGCCTGATGCTCCTGTGAGGGAATCCGTGGTTCAGCAAGTGGTCCTGCATTTAATTAGAGTAGCCACAAGAGGGAGGCAGTCACACATTTAAAAGAGCATTGTAGAACGCCCGGTATGTTCTGTACATGAAAAGTTCCTGAGCATTTGAACACAGACATGTTTCTCACAGTCTAAGGGTACTTCAGGTTGTCTGGAGGCCCCTAAACAATCACCGGCCCTTCAGAAACTCAAATTGATCTGAACTGGAAATCATGCAGGATTTTCATACAGTACGTGCTGCTGAAACACCATTAATGATTACCATACGACATAAGATGAACTTATCCCTTTGAGTTCCTGAAAAACAGCAATCAAAGCCCTTGTTATAGTCAATATCTCACTCTGCTGCCGTGAACTAGCCTAAGTCAATAAAATATTTAAGAGTAAGAGAAGAGAAACTAAGTCAGCAGTGACATCAAAGTGTCTGCTAATATACACTGTTGCAACTTGTTTACATGGGACGGTGGCAAGGCCCTGAGGGAGGTCTGGCCTGGTTTTTAACTCTGCTCAACTGAAGCAAACAACACCACTGGCAGCATCAACATACAGAGAAGAAACTAACCACTGGGGACAAACAAGTCTAGATCTGGTTAACAACAACCCTTAATGTGGTTGCCGGTTTAGTTTCTGTGTGGCTATTTACAGTCTCCCGTCTTGATTGTAGAGCTGTTTTTTGAGTGGCAGTTGATCAAACATGTAGCTCAGAAAGGCAGGGACTATTGTGAAATGCCAGTCTTGAACTAGCCGATCAAACTGACCCATGATTGATCTGTTTCATAAAGCTACCTTAGAGCTAGTAGCAGATTAACTCTAGTCTGGTTGATGTCATAACCTTGAAAACGAACATCATCAAGAGACAACAGCCCCAGATCATGTCAAAGAAAAGAAAAGAAAATTGACATGTAAAGAGAAATCTGTGATGTTCACGGCCACTGAGCAGTACATATTAAACATATAATAGGAAGAGTAGTATACTGAAGCAAAAACTACCTTTGGATCTTTGTGATATAATGTAGACCAGTGATGTTGTCACGCTTTGATACCATGGACGATGACTCAACTTAGCTCATTCTGTTGCAGTGCTCTGCTTGTCATCATGATGTTGGAGGTTCAAGCTCTGTAAAACTCCACTAAAAAATCTTTCTCAAGTAGTCTGGAAACATATTATCAATTTTTTAGGAGGCTGTATTTCATGATCAAATACATGCTTATCCTTGCTTACCACAAAATAATGTATCCTAAGGGTGTGTTATTTCTTCATCCAGCCATTACATGGAGAAGGCGTGGTTTGCAGTCAACAAGCCAATCACAAGCACCATTAGCATGACCGTACACTCTGTAAGATTTGAGGATTGCACCATGTGATTTGTGAGTGTCGGACCAGATACAGTTGAATTTTGTGGGTCCATAGGCATCCCTTCGCAGAGGCAATTTCATAGTCTATGAAGTTCTACTGAGGCGTGATTGTTGCTGGTTGAAAACTTAACCCAATACCCCGCCGAGATGACTTGAAATATAGTCAGCTATGGCAATTTTTGTCAGTCTCTCAGGAGACTTAATAGTTTCTGTAAATGTAAAAACCAGAGTTCATCGGTAGTGATTCAAGTGCTTTATCAAATATCCACTAAATAGATGAACTTTTTCCCGTCGTCTGGATACAGTCTACCAACTTTTTCAACAGGTTAGAATTCATGATCAAATATGCCTGTCCATTATTATCTTTGCTTACCAAAGTACTCTCACTAAGTATGTTATCCTAAGGGTGTGTTATTTCTTCATCCAGCCATTACATGGAGAAGGCGTGGTTTGCAGTCAACAAGCCAATCACAAGCACCATTAGCATGACCGTACACCCTGTAAGATTTGAGGATTGCACCATGTGATTTGTGAGTGTCGGACCAGATACAGTTGAATTTTTTGGGTCCATAGGCATCCCTTCGCAGAGGCAATTTCATAGTCTATGAAGTTCTACTGAGGCGTGATTGTTGCTGGTTGAAAACTTAACCCAATACCCTGCCGAGATGACTTGAAATATAGTCAGCTATGGCAATTTTTGTCAGTCTCTCAGGAGACTTAATAGTTTCTGTAAATGTAAAAACCAGAGTTCATCGGTAGTGATTCAAGTGCTTTATCAAATATCCACTAAATAGATGAACTTTTTCCCGTCGTCTGGATACAGTCTACCAACTTTTTCAACAGGTTAGAATTCATGATCAAATATGCCTGTCCATTATTATCTTTGCTTACCAAAGTACTCTCACTAAGTATGTTATCCTAAGGGTGTGTTATTTCTTCATCCAGCCATTACATGGAGAAGGCGTGGTTTGCAGTCAACAAGCCAATCACAAGCACCATTAGCATGACCGTACACCCTGTAAGATTTGAGGATTGCACCATGTGATTTGTGAGTGTCGGACCAGATACAGTTGCATTTTTTGGGTCCATAGGCATCCCTTCGCAGAGGCAATTTCATAGTCTATGAAGTTCTACTGAGGCGTGATTGTTGCTGGTTGAAAACTTAACCCAATACCCCGCCGAGATGACTTGAAATATAGTCAGCTATGGCAATTTTTGTCAGTCTCTCAGGAGACTTAATAGTTTCTGTAAATGTAAAAACCAGAGTTCATCGGTAGTGATTCAAGTGCTTTATCAAATATCCACTAAATAGATGAACTTTTTCCCGTCGTCTGGATACAGTCTACCAACTTTTTCAACAGGTTAGAATTCATGATCAAATATGCCTGTCCATTATTATCTTTTTGCTTACCAAAGTACTCTCACTAAGTATGTTATCCTAAGGGTGTGTTATTTCTTCATCCAGCCATTACATGGAGAAGGCGTGGTTTGCAGTCAACAAGCCAATCACAAGCACCATTAGCATGACCGTACACCCTGTAAGATTTGAGGATTGCACCATGTGATTTGTGAGTGTCGGACCAGATACAGTTGAATTTTTTGGGTCCATAGGCATCCCTTCGCAGAGGCAATTTCATAGTCTATGAAGTTCTACTGAGGCGTGATTGTTGCTGGTTGAAAACTTAACCCAATACCCCGCCGAGATGACTTGAAATATAGTCAGCTATGGCAATTTTTGTCAGTCTCTCAGGAGACTTAATAGTTTCTGTAAATGTAAAAACCAGAGTTCATCGGTAGTGATTCAAGTGCTTTATCAAATATCCACTAAATAGATGAACTTTTTCCCGTCGTCTGGATACAGTCTACCAACTTTTTCAACAGGTTAGAATTCATGATCAAATATGCCTGTCCATTATTATCTTTTTGCTTACCAAAGTACTCTCACTAAGTATGTTATCCTAAGGGTGTGTTATTTCTTCATCCAGCCATTACATGGAGAAGGCGTGGTTTGCAGTCAACAAGCCAATCACAAGCACCATTAGCATGACCGTACACCCTGTAAGATTTGAGGATTGCACCATGTGATTTGTGAGTGTCGGACCAGATACAGTTGAATTTTTTGGGTCCATAGGCATCCCTTCGCAGAGGCAATTTCATAGTCTATGAAGTTCCACTGAGGCGTGATTGTTGCTGGTTGAAAACTTAACCCAATACCCCGCCGAGATGACTTGAAATATAGTCAGCTATGGCAATTTTTGTCAGTCTCTCAGGAGACTTAATAGTTTCTGTAAATGTAAAAACCAGAGTTCATCGGTAGTGATTCAAGTGCTTTATCAAATATCCACTAAATAGATGAACTTTTTCCCGTCGTCTGGATACAGTCTACCAACTTTTTCAACAGGTTAGAATTCATGATCAAATATGCCTGTCCATTATTATCTTTGCTTACCAAAGTACTCTCACTAAGTATGTTATCCTAAGGGTGTGTTATTTCTTCATCCAGCCATTACATGGAGAAGGCGTGGTTTGCAGTCAACAAGCCAATCACAAGCACCATTAGCATGACCGTACACCCTGTAAGATTTGAGGATTGCACCATGTGATTTGTGAGTGTCGGACCAGATACAGTTGAATTTTTTGGGTCCATAGGCATCCCTTCGCAGAGGCAATTTCATAGTCTATGAAGTTCTACTGAGGCGTGATTGTTGCTGGTTGAAAACTTAACCCAATACCCCGCCGAGATGACTTGAAATATAGTCAGCTATGGCAATTTTTGTCAGTCTCTCAGGAGACTTAATAGTTTCTGTAAATGTAAAAACCAGAGTTCATCGGTAGTGATTCAAGTGCTTTATCAAATATCCACTAAATAGATGAACTTTTTCCCGTCGTCTGGATACAGTCTACCAACTTTTTCAACAGGTTAGAATTCATGATCAAATATGCCTGTCCATTATTATCTTTTTGCTTACCAAAGTACTCTCACTAAGTATGTTATCCTAAGGGTGTGTTATTTCTTCATCCAGCCATTACATGGAGAAGGCGTGGTTTGCAGTCAACAAGCCAATCACAAGCACCATTAGCATGACCGTACACCCTGTAAGATTTGAGGATTGCACCATGTGATTTGTGAGTGTCGGACCAGATACAGTTGAATTTTTTGGGTCCATAGGCATCCCTTCGCAGAGGCAATTTCATAGTCTATGAAGTTCTACTGAGGCGTGATTGTTGCTGGTTGAAAACTTAACCCAATACCCCGCCGAGATGACTTGAAATATAGTCCGCTATGGCAATTTTTGTCAGTCTCTCAGGAGACTTAATAGTTTCTGTAAATGTAAAAACCAGAGTTCATCGGTAGTGATTCAAGTGCTTTATCAAATATCCACTAAATAGATGAACTTTTTCCCGTCGTCTGGATACAGTCTACCAACTTTTTCAACAGGTTAGAATTCATGATCAAATATGCCTGTCCATTATTATCTTTGCTTACCAAAGTACTCTCACTAAGTATGTTATCCTAAGGGTGTGTTATTTCTTCATCCAGCCATTACATGGAGAAGGCGTGGTTTGCAGTCAACAAGCCAATCACAAGCACCATTAGCATGACCGTACACCCTGTAAGATTTGAGGATTGCACCATGTGATTTGTGAGTGTCGGACCAGATACAGTTGAATTTTTTGGGTCCATAGGCATCCCTTCGCAGAGGCAATTTCATAGTCTATGAAGTTCTACTGAGGCGTGATTGTTGCTGGTTGAAAACTTAACCCAATACCCCGCCGAGATGACTTGAAATATAGTCAGCTATGGCAATTTTTGTCAGTCTCTCAGGAGACTTAATAGTTTCTGTAAATGTAAAAACCAGAGTTCATCGGTAGTGATTCAAGTGCTTTATCAAATATCCACTAAATAGATGAACTTTTTCCCGTCGTCTGGATAGTCTACCAACTTTTTCGGCCGGTTAGAATTCATGATCAAATATGCCTGTCCATTATTATCTTTGCTTACCAAAGTACTCTCACTAAGTATGTTATCCTAAGGGTGTGTTATTTCTTCATCCAGCCATTACATGGAGAAGGCGTGGTTTGCAGTCAACAAGCCAATCACAAGCACCATTAGCATGACCGTACACCCTGTAAGATTTGAGGATTGCACCATGTGATTTGTGAGTGTCGGACCAGATACAGTTGAATTTTTTGGGTCCATAGGCATCCCTTCGCAGAGGCAATTTCATAGTCTATGAAGTTCTACTGAGGCGTGATTGTTGCTGGTTGAAAACTTAACCCAATTCCCCGCCGAGATGACTTGAAATATAGTCAGCTATGGCAATTTTTGTCAGTCTCTCAGGAGACTTAATAGTTTCTGTAAATGTAAAAACCAGAGTTCATCGGTAGTGATTCAAGTGCTTTATCAAATATCCACTAAATAGATGAACTTTTTCCCGTCGTCTGGATACAGTCTACCAACTTTTTCAACAGGTTAGAATTCATGATCAAATATGCCTGTCCATTATTATCTTTGCTTACCAAAGTACTCTCACTAAGTATGTTATCCTAAGGGTGTGTTATTTCTTCATCCAGCCATTACATGGAGAAGGCGTGGTTTGCAGTCAACAAGCCAATCACAAGCACCATTAGCATGACCGTACACCCTGTAAGATTTGAGGATTGCACCATGTGATTTGTGAGTGTCGGACCAGATACAGTTGAATTTTTTGGGTCCATAGGCATCCCTTCGCAGAGGCAATTTCATAGTCTATGAAGTTCTACTGAGGCGTGATTGTTGCTGGTTGAAAACTTAACCCAATACCCCGCCGAGATGACTTGAAATATAGTCAGCTATGGCAATTTTTGTCAGTCTCTCAGGAGACTTAATAGTTTCTGTAAATGTAAAAACCAGAGTTCATCGGTAGTGATTCAAGTGCTTTATCAAATATCCACTAAATAGATGAACTTTTTCCCGTCGTCTGGATACAGTCTACCAACTTTTTCAACAGGTTAGAATTCATGATCAAATATGCCTGTCCATTATTATCTTTTTGCTTACCAAAGTACTCTCACTAAGTATGTTATCCTAAGGGTGTGTTATTTCTTCATCCAGCCATTACATGGAGAAGGCGTGGTTTGCAGTCAACAAGCCAATCACAAGCACCATTAGCATGACCGTACACCCTGTAAGATTTGAGGATTGCACCATGTGATTTGTGAGTGTCGGACCAGATACAGTTGAATTTTTTGGGTCCATAGGCATCCCTTCGCAGAGGCAATTTCATAGTCTATGAAGTTCTACTGAGGCGTGATTGTTGCTGGTTGAAAACTTAACCCAATACCCCGCCGAGATGACTTGAAATATAGTCAGCTATGGCAATTTTTGTCAGTCTCTCAGGAGACTTAATAGTTTCTGTAAATGTAAAAACCAGAGTTCATCGGTAGTGATTCAAGTGCTTTATCAAATATCCACTAAATAGATGAACTTTTTCCCGTCGTCTGGATACAGTCTACCAACTTTTTCAACAGGTTAGAATTCATGATCAAATATGCCTGTCCATTATTATCTTTGCTTACCAAAGTACTCTCACTAAGTATGTTATCCTAAGGGTGTGTTATTTCTTCATCCAGCCATTACATGGAGAAGGCGTGGTTTGCAGTCAACAAGCCAATCACAAGCACCATTAGCATGACCGTACACCCTGTAAGATTTGAGGATTGCACCATGTGATTTGTGAGTGTCGGACCAGATACAGTTGAATTTTTTGGGTCCATAGGCATCCCTTCGCAGAGGCAATTTCATAGTCTATGAAGTTCTACTGAGGCGTGATTGTTGCTGGTTGAAAACTTAACCCAATACCCCGCCGAGATGACTTGAAATATAGTCCGCTATGGCAATTTTTGTCAGTCTCTCAGGAGACTTAATAGTTTCTGTAAATGTAAAAACCAGAGTTCATCGGTAGTGATTCAAGTGCTTTATCAAATATCCACTAAATAGATGAACTTTTTCCCGTCGTCTGGATACAGTCTACCAACTTTTTCAACAGGTTAGAATTCATGATCAAATATGCCTGTCCATTATTATCTTTGCTTACCAAAGTACTCTCACTAAGTATGTTATCCTAAGGGTGTGTTATTTCTTCATCCAGCCATTACATGGAGAAGGCGTGGTTTGCAGTCAACAAGCCAATCACAAGCACCATTAGCATGACCGTACACCCTGTAAGATTTGAGGATTGCACCATGTGATTTGTGAGTGTCGGACCAGATACAGTTGAATTTTTTGGGTCCATAGGCATCCCTTCGCAGAGGCAATTTCATAGTCTATGAAGTTCTACTGAGGCGTGATTGTTGCTGGTTGAAAACTTAACCCAATACCCCGCCGAGATGACTTGAAATATAGTCAGCTATGGCAATTTTTGTCAGTCTCTCAGGAGACTTAATAGTTTCTGTAAATGTAAAAACCAGAGTTCATCGGTAGTGATTCAAGTGCTTTATCAAATATCCACTAAATAGATGAACTTTTTCCCGTCGTCTGGATACAGTCTACCAACTTTTTCAACAGGTTAGAATTCATGATCAAATATGCCTGTCCATTATTATCTTTGCTTACCAAAGTACTCTCACTAAGTATGTTATCCTAAGGGTGTGTTATTTCTTCATCCAGCCATTACATGGAGAAGGCGTGGTTTGCAGTCAACAAGCCAATCACAAGCACCATTAGCATGACCGTACACCCTGTAAGATTTGAGGATTGCACCATGTGATTTGTGAGTGTCGGACCAGATACAGTTGAATTTTTTGGGTCCATAGGCATCCCTTCGCAGAGGCAATTTCATAGTCTATGAAGTTCTACTGAGGCGTGATTGTTGCTGGTTGAAAACTTAACCCAATACCCCGCCGAGATGACTTGAAATATAGTCAGCTATGGCAATTTTTGTCAGTCTCTCAGGAGACTTAATAGTTTCTGTAAATGTAAAAACCAGAGTTCATCGGTAGTGATTCAAGTGCTTTATCAAATATCCACTAAATAGATGAACTTTTTCCCGTCGTCTGGATACAGTCTACCAACTTTTTCAACAGGTTAGAATTCATGATCAAATATGCCTGTCCATTATTATCTTTGCTTACCAAAGTACTCTCACTAAGTATGTTATCCTAAGGGTGTGTTATTTCTTCATCCAGCCATTACATGGAGAAGGCGTGGTTTGCAGTCAACAAGCCAATCACAAGCACCATTAGCATGACCGTACACCCTGTAAGATTTGAGGATTGCACCATGTGATTTGTGAGTGTCGGACCAGATACAGTTGAATTTTTTGGGTCCATAGGCATCCCTTCGCAGAGGCAATTTCATAGTCTATGAAGTTCTACTGAGGCGTGATTGTTGCTGGTTGAAAACTTAACCCAATACCCCGCCGAGATGACTTGAAATATAGTCAGCTATGGCAATTTTTGTCAGTCTCTCAGGAGACTTAATAGTTTCTGTAAATGTAAAAACCAGAGTTCATCGGTAGTGATTCAAGTGCTTTATCAAATATCCACTAAATAGATGAACTTTTTCCCGTCGTCTGGATACAGTCTACCAACTTTTTCAACAGGTTAGAATTCATGATCAAATATGCCTGTCCATTATTATCTTTGCTTACCAAAGTACTCTCACTAAGTATGTTATCCTAAGGGTGTGTTATTTCTTCATCCAGCCATTACATGGAGAAGGCGTGGTTTGCAGTCAACAAGCCAATCACAAGCACCATTAGCATGACCGTACACCCTGTAAGATTTGAGGATTGCACCATGTGATTTGTGAGTGTCGGACCAGATACAGTTGAATTTTTTGGGTCCATAGGCATCCCTTCGCAGAGGCAATTTCATAGTCTATGAAGTTCTACTGAGGCGTGATTGTTGCTGGTTGAAAACTTAACCCAATACCCCGCCGAGATGACTTGAAATATAGTCAGCTATGGCAATTTTTGTCAGTCTCTCAGGAGACTTAATAGTTTCTGTAAATGTAAAAACCAGAGTTCATCGGTAGTGATTCAAGTGCTTTATCAAATATCCACTAAATAGATGAACTTTTTCCCGTCGTCTGGATAGTCTACCAACTTTTTCGGCCGGTTAGAATTCATGATCAAATATGCCTGTCCATTATTATCTTTGCTTACCAAAGTACTCTCACTAAGTATGTTATCCTAAGGGTGTGTTATTTCTTCATCCAGCCATTACATGGAGAAGGCGTGGTTTGCAGTCAACAAGCCAATCACAAGCACCATTAGCATGACCGTACACCCTGTAAGATTTGAGGATTGCACCATGTGATTTGTGAGTGTCGGACCAGATACAGTTGAATTTTTGGGGTCCATAGACATCCATTCGCAGAGGCAATTTCATAGTCTATGAAGTTCTACTGAGGCGTGATTGTTGCTGGTTGAAAACTTAACCCAATACCCCGCCGAGATGACTTGAAATATAGTCAGCTATGGCAATTTTTTTCAGTCTCTCAGGAGACTTAATGGTTTCTGTAAATGTAAAAACCAGAGTTCATCGGTAGTGATTCAAGTGCTTTATCAAATATCCACTAAATAGATGAACTTTTTCCCGTCGTCTGGATACAGTCTACCAACTTTTTCAACAGGTTAAAATTCATGACCAAATATGCCTGTCCATTATTATCTTTGCTTACCAAAGTACTCTCACTAAGTATGTTATCCTAAGGGTGTGTTATTTCTTCATCCAGCCATTACATGGAGAAGGCGTGGTTTGCAGTCAACAAGCCAATCACAAGCACCATAAGCATGACCGTACACCCTGTAAGATTTGAGGATTGCACCATGTGATTTGTGAGTGTCGGACCAGATACAGTTGAATTTTTTGGGTCCATAGGCATCCCTTCGCAGAGCCAATTTCATAGTCTATGAAGTTCTACTGAGGCGTGATTGTTGCTGGTTGAAAACTTAACCCAATACCCCGCCAAGATGACTTGAAATATAGTCAGCTATGGCAATTTTTTTCAGTTTCTCAGGAGACTTAATAGTTTCTGTAAATGTAAAAACCAGAGTTCATCGGTAATGATTCAAGTGCTTTATCAAATATCCACTAAATAGATGAACTTTTTCCCGTCGTCTGGATACAGTCTACCAACTTTTTCAACAGGTTAGAATTCATGATCAAATATGCCTGTCCATTATTATCTTTGCTTACCAAAGTACTCTCACTAAGTATGTTATCCTAAGGGTGTGTTATTTCTTCATCCAGCCATTACATGGAGAAGGCGTGGTTTGCAGTCAACAAGCCAATC
This sequence comes from Leptoclinus maculatus, assembly GCA_032191485.1. Taxonomy (NCBI): domain Eukaryota; kingdom Metazoa; phylum Chordata; class Actinopteri; order Perciformes; family Stichaeidae; genus Leptoclinus; species Leptoclinus maculatus. Next base: position 43,994,094 of record JAVDOI010000001.1, on the reverse strand, counting down.
ACAAGCACCATTAGCATGACCGTACACCCTGTAAGATTTGAGGATTGCACCATGTGATTTGTGAGTGTTGGACCAGATAGAGTTGAATTTTTTGGGTCCATAGGCATCCCTTCGCAGAGCCAATTTCATAGTCTATGAAGTTCTACTGAGGCGTGATTGGTGCTGGTTGAAAACTTAACCCAATACCCCGCCGAGATGACTTGAAATATAGTCAGCTATGGCAATTTTTTTCAGTCTCTCAGGAGACTTAATAGTTTCTGTAAATGTAAAAACCAGAGTTCATCGGTAGTGATTCAAGTGCTTTATCAAATATCCACTAAATAGATGAACTTTTTCCCGTCGTCTGGATACAGTCTACCAACTTTTTCAACAGGTTAGAATTCATGATCAAATATGCCTGTCCATTATTATCTTTGCTTACCAAAGTACTCTCACTAAGTATGTTATCCTAAGGGTGTGTTATTTCTTCATCCAGCCATTACATGGAGAAGGCGTGGTTTGCAGTCAACAAGCCAATCACAAGCACCATTAGCATGACCGTACACCCTGTAAGATTTGAGGATTGCACCATGTGATTTGTGAGTGTTGGACCAGATAGAGTTGAATTTTTTGGGTCCATAGGCATCCCTTCGCAGAGCCAATTTCATAGTCTATGAAGTTCTACTGAGGCGTGATTGGTGCTGGTTGAAAACTTAACCCAATACCCCGCCGAGATGACTTGAAATATAGTCAGCTATGGCAATTTTTTTCAGTCTCTCAGGAGACTTAATAGTTTCTGTAAATGTAAAAACCAGAGTTCATCGGTAGTGATTCAAGTGCTTTATCAAATATCCACTAAATAGATGAACTTTTTCCCGTCGTCTGGATACAGTCTACCAACTTTTTCAACAGGTTAGAATTCATGATCAAATATGCCTGTCCATTATTATCTTTTTGCTTACCAAAGTACTCTCACTAAGTATGTTATCCTAAGGGTGTGTTATTTCTTCATCCAGCCATTACATGGAGAAGGCGTGGTTTGCAGTCAACAAGCCAATCACAAGCACCATTAGCATGACCGTACACCCTGTAAGATTTGAGGATTGCACCATGTGATTTGTGAGTGTCGGACCAGATACAGTTGAATTTTTTGGGTCCATAGGCATCCCTTCGCAGAGGCAATTTCATAGTCTATGAAGTTCTACTGAGGCGTGATTGTTGCTGGTTGAAAACTTAACCCAATACCCCGCCGAGATGACTTGAAATATAGTCAGCTATGGCAATTTTTGTCAGTCTCTCAGGAGACTTAATAGTTTCTGTAAATGTAAAAACCAGAGTTCATCGGTAGTGATTCAAGTGCTTTATCAAATATCCACTAAATAGATGAACTTTTTCCCGTCGTCTGGATACAGTCTACCAACTTTTTCAACAGGTTAGAATTCATGATCAAATATGCCTGTCCATTATTATCTTTGCTTACCAAAGTACTCTCACTAAGTATGTTATCCTAAGGGTGTGTTATTTCTTCATCCAGCCATTACATGGAGAAGGCGTGGTTTGCAGTCAACAAGCCAATCACAAGCACCATTAGCATGACCGTACACCCTGTAAGATTTGAGGATTGCACCATGTGATTTGTGAGTGTCGGACCAGATACAGTTGAATTTTTTGGGTCCATAGGCATCCCTTCGCAGAGGCAATTTCATAGTCTATGAAGTTCTACTGAGGCGTGATTGTTGCTGGTTGAAAACTTAACCCAATACCCCGCCGAGATGACTTGAAATATAGTCAGCTATGGCAATTTTTGTCAGTCTCTCAGGAGACTTAATAGTTTCTGTAAATGTAAAAACCAGAGTTCATCGGTAGTGATTCAAGTGCTTTATCAAATATCCACTAAATAGATGAACTTTTTCCCGTCGTCTGGATAGTCTACCAACTTTTTCGGCCGGTTAGAATTCATGATCAAATATGCCTGTCCATTATTATCTTTGCTTACCAAAGTACTCTCACTAAGTATGTTATCCTAAGGGTGTGTTATTTCTTCATCCAGCCATTACATGGAGAAGGCGTGGTTTGCAGTCAACAAGCCAATCACAAGCACCATTAGCATGACCGTACACCCTGTAAGATTTGAGGATTGCACCATGTGATTTGTGAGTGTCGGACCAGATACAGTTGAATTTTTGGGGTCCATAGACATCCATTCGCAGAGGCAATTTCATAGTCTATGAAGTTCTACTGAGGCGTGATTGTTGCTGGTTGAAAACTTAACCCAATACCCCGCCGAGATGACTTGAAATATAGTCAGCTATGGCAATTTTTTTCAGTCTCTCAGGAGACTTAATGGTTTCTGTAAATGTAAAAACCAGAGTTCATCGGTAGTGATTCAAGTGCTTTATCAAATATCCACTAAATAGATGAACTTTTTCCCGTCGTCTGGATACAGTCTACCAACTTTTTCAACAGGTTAAAATTCATGACCAAATATGCCTGTCCATTATTATCTTTGCTTACCAAAGTACTCTCACTAAGTATGTTATCCTAAGGGTGTGTTATTTCTTCATCCAGCCATTACATGGAGAAGGCGTGGTTTGCAGTCAACAAGCCAATCACAAGCACCATAAGCATGACCGTACACCCTGTAAGATTTGAGGATTGCACCATGTGATTTGTGAGTGTCGGACCAGATACAGTTGAATTTTTTGGGTCCATAGGCATCCCTTCGCAGAGCCAATTTCATAGTCTATGAAGTTCTACTGAGGCGTGATTGTTGCTGGTTGAAAACTTAACCCAATACCCCGCCAAGATGACTTGAAATATAGTCAGCTATGGCAATTTTTTTCAGTCTCTCAGGAGACTTAATAGTTTCTGTAAATGTAAAAACCAGAGTTCATCGGTAATGATTCAAGTGCTTTATCAAATATCCACTAAATAGATGAACTTTTTCCCGTCGTCTGGATACAGTCTACCAACTTTTTCAACAGGTTAGAATTCATGATCAAATATGCCTGTCCATTATTATCTTTGCTTACCAAAGTACTCTCACTAAGTATGTTATCCTAAGGGTGTGTTATTTCTTCATCCAGCCATTACATGGAGAAGGCGTGGTTTGCAGTCAACAAGCCAATCACAAGCACCATTAGCATGACCGTACACCCTGTAAGATTTGAGGATTGCACCATGTGATTTGTGAGTGTTGGACCAGATAGAGTTGAATTTTTTGGGTCCATAGGCATCCCTTCGCAGAGCCAATTTCATAGTCTATGAAGTTCTACTGAGGCGTGATTGGTGCTGGTTGAAAACTTAACCCAATACCCCGCCGAGATGACTTGAAATATAGTCAGCTATGGCAATTTTTTTCAGTCTCTCAGGAGACTTAATAGTTTCTGTAAATGTAAAAACCAGAGTTCATCGGTAGTGATTCAAGTGCTTTATCAAATATCCACTAAATAGATGAACTTTTTCCCGTCGTCTGGATAGTCTACCAACTTTTTCGGCCGGTTAGAATTCATGATCAAATATGCCTGTCCATTATTATCTTTGCTTACCAAAGTACTCTCACTAAGTATGTTATCCTAAGGGTGTGTTATTTCTTCATCCAGCCATTACATGGAGAAGGCGTGGTTTGCAGTCAACAAGCCAATCACAAGCACCATAAGCATGACCGTACACCCTGTAAGATTTGAGGATTGCACCATGTGATTTGTGAGTGTCGGACCAGATACAGTTGAATTTTTTGGGTCCATAGGCATCCCTTCGCAGAGCCAATTTCATAGTCTATGAAGTTCTACTGAGGCGTGATTGTTGCTGGTTGAAAACTTAACCCAATACCCCGCCGAGATGACTTGAAATATAGTCAGCTATGGCAATTTTTTTCAGTCTCTCAGGAGACTTAATGGTTTCTGTAAATGTAAAAACCAGAGTTCATCGGTAGTGATTCAAGTGCTTTATCAAATATCCACTAAATAGATGAACTTTTTCCCGTCGTCTGGATACAGTCTACCAACTTTTTCAACAGGTTAGAATTCATGATCAAATATGCCTGTCCATTATTATCTTTGCTTACCAAAGTACTCTCACTAAGTATGTTATCCTAAGGGTGTGTTATTTCTTCATCCAGCCATTACATGGAGAAGGCGTGGTTTGCAGTCAACAAGCCAATCACAAGCACCATTAGCATGACCGTACACCCTGTAAGATTTGAGGATTGCACCATGTGATTTGTGAGTGTTGGACCAGATACAGTTGAATTTTTTGGGTCCATAGACATCCATTCGCAGAGGCAATTTCATAGTCTATGAAGTTCTACTGAGGCGTGATTGTTGCTGGTTGAAAACTTAACCCAATACCCCGCCGAGATGACTTGAAATATAGTCAGCTATGGCAATTTTTTTCAGTCTCTCAGGAGACTTAATGGTTTCTGTAAATGTAAAAACCAGAGTTCATCGGTAGTGATTCAAGTGCTTTATCAAATATCCACTAAATAGATGAACTTTTTCCCGTCGTCTGGATACAGTCTACCAACTTTTTCAACAGGTTAAAATTCATGATCAAATATGCCTGTCCATTATTATCTTTGCTTACCAAAGTACTCTCACTAAGTATGTTATCCTAAGGGTGTGTTATTTCTTCATCCAGCCATTACATGGAGAAGGCGTGGTTTGCAGTCAACAAGCCAATCACAAGCACCATTAGCATGACCGTACACCCTGTAAGATTTGAGGATTGCACCATGTGATTTGTGAGTGTCGGACCAGATACAGTTGAATTTTTTGGGTCCACAGGCATCCCTTCGCAGAGGCAATTTCATAGTCTATGAAGTTCTACTGAGGCGTGATTGTTGCTGGTTGAAAACTTAACCCAATACCCCGCCGAGATGACTTGAAATATAGTCAGCTATGGCAATTTTTGTCAGTTTCTCAGGAGACTTAATAGTTTCTGTAAATGTAAAAACCAGAGTTCATCGGTAGTGATTCAAGTGCTTTATCAAATATCCACTAAATAGATGAACTTTTTCCCATCGTCTGGATACAGTCTACCAACTTTTTCAACAGGTTAGAATTCATGATCAAATATGCCTGTCCATTATTATCTTTGCTTACCAAAGTACTCTCACTAAGTATGTTATCCTAAGGGTGTGTTATTTCTTCATCCAGCCATTACATGGAGAAGGCGTGGTTTGCAGTCAACAAGCCAATCACAAGCACCATTAGCATGACCGTACACCCTGTAAGATTTGAGGATTGCACCATGTGATTTGTGAGTGTCGGACCAGATACAGTTGAATTTTTTGGGTCCATAGGCATCCCTTCGCAGAGGCAATTTCATAGTCTATGAAGTTCTACTGAGGCGTGATTGTTGCTGGTTGAAAACTTAACCCAATACCCCGCCGAGATGACTTGAAATATAGTCACCTATGGCAATTTTTGTCAGTCTCTCAGGAGACTTAATAGTTTCTGTAAATGTAAAAACCAGAGTTCATCGGTAGTGATTCAAGTGCTTTATCAAATATCCACTAGATAGATGAACTTTTTCCCGTCGTCTGGATAGAGTCTACCAACTTTTTCGGCCGGTTAGAATTCATGATCAAATATGCCTGTCCATTATTATCTTTGCTTACCAAAGTACTCTCACTAAGTATGTTATCCTAAGGGTGTGTTATTTCTTCATCCAGCCATTACATGGAGAAGGCGTGGTTTGCAGTCAACAAGCCAATCACAAGCACCATTAGCATGACCGTACACCCTGTAAGATTTGAGGATTGCACCATGTGATTTGTGAGTGTCGGACCAGATACAGTTGAATTTTTTGGGTCCATAGGCATCCCTTCGCAGAGGCAATTTCATAGTCTATGAAGTTCTACTGAGGCGTGATTGTTGCTGGTTGAAAACTTAACCCAATACCCCGCCGAGATGACTTGAAATATAGTCAGCTATGGCAATTTTTGTCAGTCTCTCAGGAGACTTAATAGTTTCTGTAAATGTAAAAACCAGAGTTCATCGGTAGTGATTCAAGTGCTTTATCAAATATCCACTAAATAGATGAACTTTTTCCCGTCGTCTGGATACAGTCTACCAACTTTTTCCAACAGGTTAGAATTCATGATCAAATATGCCTGTCCATTATTATCTTTGCTTACCAAAGTACTCTCACTAAGTATGTTATCCTAAGGGTGTGTAATTTCTTCATCCAGCCATTACATGGAGAAGGCGTGGTTTGCAGTCAACAAGCCAATCACAAGCACCATTAGCATGACCGTACACCCTGTAAGATTTGAGGATTGCACCATGTGATTTGTGAGTGTTGGACCAGATACAGTTGAATTTTTTGGGTCTATAGGCATCCCTTCGCAGAGGCAATTTCATAGTCTATGAAGTTCTACTGAGGCGTGATTGTTGCTGGTTGAAAACTTAACCCAATACCCCGCCGAGATGACTTGAAATATAGTCAGCTATGGCAATTTTTTTCAGTCTCTCAGGAGACTTAATAGTTTCTGTAAATGTAAAAACCAGAGTTCATCGGTAGTGATTCAAGTGCTTTATCAAATATCCACTAAATAGATGAACTTTTTCCCGTCGTCTGGATACAGTCTACCAACTTTTTCAACAGGTTAGAATTCATGATCAAATATGCCTGTCCATTATTATCTTTGCTTACCAAAGTACTCTCACTAAGTATGTTATCCTAAGGATGTGTTATTTCTTCATCCAGCCATTACATGGAGAAGGCGTGGTTTGCAGTCAACAAGCCAATCACAAGCACCATTAGCATGACCGTACACCCTGTAAGATTTGAGGATTGCACCATGTGATTTGTGAGTGTCGGACCAGATACAGTTGAATTTGTTGGGTCCATAGGCATCCCTTCGCAGAGGCAATTTCATAGTCTATGAAGTTCTACTGAGGCGTGATTGTTGCTGGTTGAAAACTTAACCCAATACCCCGCCGAGATGACTTGAAATATAGTCAGCTATGGCAATTTTTGTCAGTCTCTCAGGAGACTTAATAGTTTCTGTAAATGTAAAAACCAGAGTTCATCGGTAGTGATTCAAGTGCTTTATCAAATATCCACTAAATAGATGAACTTTTTCCCGTCGTCTGGATACAGTCTACCAACTTTTTCCAACAGGTTAGAATTCATGATCAAATATGCCTGTCCATTATTATCTTTGCTTACCAAAGTACTCTCACTAAGTATGTTATCCTAAGGGTGTGTTATTTCTTCATCCAGCCATTACATGGAGAAGGCGTGGTTTGCAGTCAACAAGCCAATCACAAGCACCATTAGCATGACCGTACACCCTGTAAGATTTGAGGATTGCACCATGTGATTTGTGAGTGTTGTACCAGATACAGTTGAATTTTTTGGGTCCATAGGCATCCCTTCGCAGAGGCAATTTCATAGTCTATGAAGTTCTACTGAGGCGTGATTGTTGCTGGTTGAAAACTTAACCCAATACCCCGCCGAGATGACTTGAAATATAGTCAGCTATGGCAATTTTTTTCAGTCTCTGAGGAGACTTAATAGTTTCTGTAAATGTAAAAACCAGAGTTCATCGGTAGTGATTCAAGTGCTTTATCAAATATCCACTAAATAGATGAACTTTTTCCCGTCGTCTGGATACAGTCTACCAACTTTTTCAACAGGTTAGAATTCATGATCAAATATGCCTGTCCATTATTATCTTTGCTTACCAAAGTACTCTCACTAAGTATGTTATCCTAAGGGTGTGTTATTTCTTCATCCAGCCATTACATGGAGAAGGCGTGGTTTGCAGTCAACAAGCCAATCACAAGCACCATTAGCATGACCGTACACCCTGTAAGATTTGAGGATTGCACCATGTGATTTGTGAGTGTTGGACCAGATACAGTTGAATTTTTTGGGTCCATAGGCATCCCTTCGCAGAGGCAATTTCATAGTCTATGAAGTTCTACTGAGGCGTGATTGTTGCTGGTTGAAAACTTAACCCAATACCCCGCCGAGATGACTTGAAATATAGTCAGCTATGGCAATTATTTTCAGTCTCTCAGGAGACTTAATAGTTTCTGTAAATGTAAAAACCAGAGTTCATCGGTAGTGATTCAAGTGCTTTATCAAATATCCACTAAATAGATGAACTTTTTCCCGTCGTCTGGATACAGTCTACCAACTTTTTCGGCCGGTTAGAATTCATGATCAAATATGCCTGTCCATTATTATCTTTGCTTACCAAAGTACTCTCACTAAGTATGTTATCCTAAGGGTGTGTTATTTCTTCATCCAGCCATTACATGGAGAAGGCGTGGTTTGCAGTCAACAAGCCAATCACAAGCACCATTAGCATGACCGTACACCCTGTAAGATTTGAGGATTGCACCATGTGATTTGTGAGTGTTGGACAAGATACAGTTGAATTTTTTGGGTCCATAGGCATCCCTTCGCAGAGGCAATTTCATAGTCTATGAAGTTCTACTGAGGCGTGATTGTTGCTGGTTGAAAACTTAACCCAATACCCCGCCGAGATGACTTGAAATAGTCAGCTATGGCAATTTTTTTCAGTCTCTGAGGAGACTTAATAGTTTCTGTATATGTAAAAACCAGAGTTCATCGGTAGTGATTCAAGTGCTTTATCAAATATCCACTAAATAGATGAACTTTTTCCCGTCGTCTAGATAGAGTCTACCAACTTTTTCAACAGGTTAGAATTCATGATCAAATATGCCTGTCCATTATTATCTTTGCTTACCAAAGTACTCTCACTAAGTATGTTATCCTAAGGGTGTGTTATATCTTCATCCAGCCATTACATGGAGAAGGCGTGGTTTGCAGTCAACAAGCCAATCACAAGCACCATTAGCATGACCGTACACCCTGTAAGATTTGAGGATTGCACCATGTGATTTGTGAGTGTCGGACCAGATACAGTTGAATTTTTTGGGTCCATAGGCATCCCTTCGCAGAGGCAATTTCATAGTCTATGAAGTTCTACTGAGGCGTGATTGTTGCTGGTTGAAAACTTAACCCAATACCTCGCCGAGATGACTTGAAATATAGTCAGCTATGGCAATTTTTGTCAGTCTCTCAGGAGACTTAATAGTTTCTGTAAATGTAAAAACCAGAGTTCATCGGTAGTGATTCAAGTGCTTTATCAAATATCCACTAAATAGATGAACTTTTTCCCGTTTTCTGGATAGAGTCTACCAACTTTTTCAACAGGTTAGAATTCATGATCAAATATGCATGTCCATTATTATCTTTGCTTACCAAAGTACTCCCACTAAGTATGTTATCCTAAGGGTGTGTTATTTCTTCATCCAGCCATTACATGGAGAAGGCGTGGTTTGCAGTCAACAAGCCAATCACAAGCACCATTAGCATGACCGTACACCCTGTAAGATTTGAGGATTGCACCATGTGATTTGTGAGTGTCGGACCAGATACAGTTGAATTTTTTGGGTCCATAGGCATCCCTTCGCAGAGGCAATTTCATAGTCTATGAAGTTCTACTGAGGCGTGATTGTTGCTGGTTGAAAACTTAACCCAATACCCCGCCGAGATGACTTGAAATATAGTCAGCTATGGCAATTTTTGTCAGTCTCTCAGGAGACTTAATAGTTTCTGTAAATGTAAAAACCAGAGTTCATCGGTAGTGATTCAAGTGCTTTATCAAATATCCACTAAATAGATGAACTTTTTCCCGTCGTCTGGATACAGTCTACCAACTTTTTCGGCCGGTTAGAATTCATGATCAAATATGCCTGTCCATTATTATCTTTGCTTACCAAAGTACTCTCACTAAGTATGTTATCCTAAGGGTGTGTTATTTCTTCATCCAGCCATTACATGGAGAAGGCGTGGTTTGCAGTCAACAAGCCAATCACAAGCACCATTAGCATGACCGTACACCCTGTAAGATTTGAGGATTGCACCATGTGATTTGTGAGTGTTGGACCAGATACAGTTGAATTTTTTGGGTCCATAGGCATCCCTTCGCAGAGGCAATTTCATAGTCTATGAAGTTCTACTGAGGCGTGATTGTTGCTGGTTGAAAACTTAACCCAATACCCCGCCGAGATGACTTGAAATAGTCAGCTATGGCAATTTTTTTCAGTCTCTGAGGAGACTTAATAGTTTCTGTAAATGTAAAAACCACAGTTCATCGGTAGTGATTCAAGTGCTTTATCAAATATCCACTAAATAGATGAACTTTTTCCCGTTGTCTGGATACAGTCTACCAACTTTTTCGGCCGGTTAGAATTCATGATCAAATATGCATGTCCATTATTATCTTTGCTTACCAAATACTCTCACTAAGTATGTTATCCGAAGGGTGTGTTATTTCTTCATCCAGCCATTACATGGAGAAGGCGTGGTTTGCAGTCAACAAGCCAATCACAAGCACCATTAGCATGACCGTACACCCTGTAAGATTTGAGGATTGCACCATGTGATTTGTGAGTGTTGGACCAGATACAGTTGAATTTTTTGGGTCCATAGGCATCCCTTCGCAGAGGCAATTTCATAGTCTATGAAGTTCTACTGAGGCGTGATTGTTGCTGGTTGAAAACTTAACCCAATACCCCGCCGAGATGACTTGAAATATAGTCAGCTATGGCAATTTTTTTCAGTCTCTGAGGAGACTTAATAGTTTCTGTATATGTAAAAACCAGAGTTCATCGGTAGTGATTCAAGTGCTTTATCAAATATCCACTAAATAGATGAACTTTTTCCCGTCGTCTAGATAGAGTCTACCAACTTTTTCAACAGGTTAGAATTCATGATCAAATATGCCTGTCCATTATTATCTTTGCTTACCAAAGTACTCTCACTAAGTATGTTATCCTAAGGGTGTGTTATTTCTTCATCCAGCCATTACATGGAGAAGGCGTGGTTTGCAGTCAACAAGCCAATCACAAGCACCATTAGCATGACCGTACACCCTGTAAGATTTGAGGATTGCACCATGTGATTTGTGAGTGTCGGACCAGATACAGTTGAATTTTTTGGGTCCATAGGCATCCCTTCGCAGAGGCAATTTCATAGTCTATGAAGTTCTACTGAGGCGTGATTGTTGCTGGTTGAAAACTTAACCCAATACCTCGCCGAGATGACTTGAAATATAGTCAGCTATGGCAATTTTTGTCAGTCTCTCAGGAGACTTAATAGTTTCTGTAAATGTAAAAACCAGAGTTCATCGGTAGTGATTCAAGTGCTTTATCAAATATCCACTAAATAGATGAACTTTTTCCCGTTTTCTGGATAGAGTCTACCAACTTTTTCAACAGGTTAGAATTCATGATCAAATATGCATGTCCATTATTATCTTTGCTTACCAAAGTACTCTCACTAAGTATGTTATCCTAAGGGTGTGTTATTTCTTCATCCAGCCATTACATGGAGAAGGCGTGGTTTGCAGTCAACAAGCCAATCACAAGCACCATTAGCATGACCGTACACCCTGTAAGATTTGAGGATTGCACCATGTGATTTGTGAGTGTCGGACCAGATACAGTTGAATTTTTTGGGTCCATAGGCATCTCTTCGCAGAGGCAATTTCATAGTCTATGAAGTTCTACTGAGGCGTGATTGTTGCTGGTTGAAAACTTAACCCAATACCCCGCCGAGATGACTTGAAATATAGTCAGCTATGGCAATTTTTGTCAGTCTCTCAGGAGACTTAATAGTTTCTGTAAATGTAAAAACCAGAGTTCATCGGTAGTGATTCAAGTGCTTTATCAAATATCCACTAAATAGATGAACTTTTTCCCGTCGTCTGGATACAGTCTACCAACTTTTTCCAACAGGTTAGAATTCATGATCAAATATGCCTGTCCATTATTATCTTTGCTTACCAAAGTACTCTCACTAAGTATGTTATCCTAAGGGTGTGTTATTTCTTCATCCAGCCATTACATGGAGAAGGCGTGGTTTGCAGTCAACAAGCCAATCACAAGCACCATTAGCATGACCGTACACCCTGTAAGATTTGAGGATTGCACCATGTGATTTGTGAGTGTCGGACCAGATACAGTTGAATTTTTTGGGTCCATAGGCATCCCTTCGCAGAGGCAATTTCATAGTCTATGAAGTTCTACTGAGGCGTGATTGTTGCTGGTTGAAAACTTAACCCAATACCTCGCCGAGATGACTTGAAATATAGTCAGCTATGGCAATTTTTGTCAGTCTCTCAGGAGACTTAATAGTTTCTGTAAATGTAAAAACCAGAGTTCATCGGTAGTGATTCAAGTGCTTTATCAAATATCCACTAAATAGATGAACTTTTTCCCGTTTTCTGGATAGAGTCTACCAACTTTTTCAACAGGTTAGAATTCATGATCAAATATGCATGTCCATTATTATCTTTGCTTACCAAAGTACTCTCACTAAGTATGTTATCCTAAGGGTGTGTTATTTCTTCATCCAGCCATTACATGGAGAAGGCGTGGTTTGCAGTCAACAAGCCAATCACAAGCACCATTAGCATGACCGTACACCCTGTAAGATTTGAGGATTGCACCATGTGATTTGTGAGTGTTGGACCAGATACAGTTGAATTTTTTGGGTCCATAGGCATCCCTTCGCAGAGGCAATTTCATAGTCTATGAAGTTCTACTGAGGCGTGATTGTTGCTGGTTGAAAACTTAACCCAATACCCCGCCGAGATGACTTGAAATAGTCAGCTATGGCAATTTTTTTCAGTCTCTGAGGAGACTTAATAGTTTCTGTAAATGTAAAAACCACAGTTCATCGGTAGTGATTCAAGTGCTTTATCAAATATCCACTAAATAGATGAACTTTTTCCCGTTGTCTGGATACAGTCTACCAACTTTTTCGGCCGGTTAGAATTCATGATCAAATATGCATGTCCATTATTATCTTTGCTTACCAAATACTCTCACTAAGTATGTTATCCGAAGGGTGTGTTATTTCTTCATCCAGCCATTACATGGAGAAGGCGTGGTTTGCAGTCAACAAGCCAATCACAAGCACCATTAGCATGACCGTACACCCTGTAAGATTTGAGGATTGCACCATGTGATTTGTGAGTGTTGGACCAGATACAGTTGAATTTTTTGGGTCCATAGGCATCCCTTCGCAGAGGCAATTTCATAGTCTATGAAGTTCTACTGAGGCGTGATTGTTGCTGGTTGAAAACTTAACCCAATACCCCGCCGAGATGACTTGAAATATAGTCAGCTATGGCAATTTTTTTCAGTCTCTGAGGAGACTTAATAGTTTCTGTATATGTAAAAACCAGAGTTCATCGGTAGTGATTCAAGTGCTTTATCAAATATCCACTAAATAGATGAACTTTTTCCCGTCGTCTAGATAGAGTCTACCAACTTTTTCAACAGGTTAGAATTCATGATCAAATATGCCTGTCCATTATTATCTTTGCTTACCAAAGTACTCTCACTAAGTATGTTATCCTAAGGGTGTGTTATTTCTTCATCCAGCCATTACATGGAGAAGGCGTGGTTTGCAGTCAACAAGCCAATCACAAGCACCATTAGCATGACCGTACACCCTGTAAGATTTGAGGATTGCACCATGTGATTTGTGAGTGTCGGACCAGATACAGTTGAATTTTTTGGGTCCATAGGCATCCCTTCGCAGAGGCAATTTCATAGTCTATGAAGTTCTACTGAGGCGTGATTGTTGCTGGTTGAAAACTTAACCCAATACCTCGCCGAGATGACTTGAAATATAGTCAGCTATGGCAATTTTTGTCAGTCTCTCAGGAGACTTAATAGTTTCTGTAAATGTAAAAACCAGAGTTCATCGGTAGTGATTCAAGTGCTTTATCAAATATCCACTAAATAGATGAACTTTTTCCCGTTTTCTGGATAGAGTCTACCAACTTTTTCAACAGGTTAGAATTCATGATCAAATATGCATGTCCATTATTATCTTTGCTTACCAAAGTACTCTCACTAAGTATGTTATCCTAAGGGTGTGTTATTTCTTCATCCAGCCATTACATGGAGAAGGCGTGGTTTGCAGTCAACAAGCCAATCACAAGCACCATTAGCATGACCGTACACCCTGTAAGATTTGAGGATTGCACCATGTGATTTGTGAGTGTCGGACCAGATACAGTTGAATTTTTTGGGTCCATAGGCATCTCTTCGCAGAGGCAATTTCATAGTCTATGAAGTTCTACTGAGGCGTGATTGTTGCTGGTTGAAAACTTAACCCAATACCCCGCCGAGATGACTTGAAATATAGTCAGCTATGGCAATTTTTGTCAGTCTCTCAGGAGACTTAATAGTTTCTGTAAATGTAAAAACCAGAGTTCATCGGTAGTGATTCAAGTGCTTTATCAAATATCCACTAAATAGATGAACTTTTTCCCGTCGTCTGGATACAGTCTACCAACTTTTTCCAACAGGTTAGAATTCATGATCAAATATGCCTGTCCATTATTATCTTTGCTTACCAAAGTACTCTCACTAAGTATGTTATCCTAAGGGTGTGTTATTTCTTCATCCAGCCATTACATGGAGAAGGCGTGGTTTGCAGTCAACAAGCCAATCACAAGCACCATTAGCATGACCGTACACCCTGTAAGATTTGAGGATTGCACCATGTGATTTGTGAGTGTCGGACCAGATACAGTTGAATTTTTTGGGTCCATAGGCATCCCTTCGCAGAGGCAATTTCATAGTCTATGAAGTTCTACTGAGGCGTGATTGTTGCTGGTTGAAAACTTAACCCAATACCCCGCCGAGATGACTTGAAATATAGTCAGCTATGGCAATTTTTGTCAGTCTCTCAGGAGACTTAATAGTTTCTGTAAATGTAAAAACCAGAGTTCATCGGTAGTGATTCAAGTGCTTTATCAAATATCCACTAAATAGATGAACTTTTTCCCGTCGTCTGGATACAGTCTACCAACTTTTTCCAACCGGTTAGAATTCATGATCAAATATGCCTGTCCATTATTATCTTTGCTTACCAAAGTACTCTCACTAAGTATGTTATCCTAAGGGTGTGTTATTTCTTCATCCAGCCATTACATGGAGAAGGCGTGGTTTGCAGTCAACAAGCCAATCACAAGCACCATTAGCATGACCGTACACCCTGTAAGATTTGAGGATTGCACCATGTGATTTGTGAGTGTCGGACCAGATACAGTTGAATTTTTTGGGTCCATAGGCATCCCTTCGCAGAGGCAATTTCATAGTCTATGAAGTTCTACTGAGGCGTGATTGTTGCTGGTTGAAAACTTAACCCAATACCCCGCCGAGATGACTTGAAATATAGTCAGCTATGGCAATTTTTGTCAGTCTCTCAGGAGACTTAATAGTTTCTGTAAATGTAAAAACCAGAGTTCATCGGTAGTGATTCAAGTGCTTTATCAAATATCCACTAAATAGATGAACTTTTTCCCGTCGTCTGGATACAGTCTACCAACTTTTTCAACAGGTTAGAATTCATGATCAAATATGCCTGTCCATTATTATCTTTGCTTACCAAAGTACTCTCACTAAGTATGTTATCCTAAGGGTGTGTTATTTCTTCATCCAGCCATTACATGGAGAAGGCGTGGTTTGCAGTCAACAAGCCAATCACAAGCACCATTAGCATGACCGTACACCCTGTAAGATTTGAGGATTGCACCATGTGATTTGTGAGTGTCGGACCAGATACAGTTGAATTTTTTGGGTCCATAGGCATCCCTTCGCAGAGGCAATTTCATAGTCTATGAAGTTCTACTGAGGCGTGATTGTTGCTGGTTGAAAACTTAACCCAATACCCCGCCGAGATGACTTGAAATATAGTCAGCTATGGCAATTTTTGTCAGTCTCTCAGGAGACTTAATAGTTTCTGTAAATGTAAAAACCAGAGTTCATCGGTAGTGATTCAAGTGCTTTATCAAATATCCACTAAATAGATGAACTTTTTCCCGTCGTCTGGATACAGTCTACCAACTTTTTCCAACAGGTTAGAATTCATGATCAAATATGCCTGTCCATTATTATCTTTGCTTACCAAAGTACTCTCACTAAGTATGTTATCCTAAGGGTGTGTTATTTCTTCATCCAGCCATTACATGGAGAAGGCGTGGTTTGCAGTCAACAAGCCAATCACAAGCACCATTAGCATGACCGTACACCCTGTAAGATTTGAGGATTGCACCATGTGATTTGTGAGTGTTGGA
This sequence comes from Leptoclinus maculatus, assembly GCA_032191485.1. NCBI lineage: Eukaryota > Metazoa > Chordata > Actinopteri > Perciformes > Stichaeidae > Leptoclinus > Leptoclinus maculatus. The sequence continues at coordinate 43,977,968 of JAVDOI010000001.1, read as the reverse complement.
CCAGATACAGTTGAATTTTTTGGGTCCATAGGCATCCCTTCGCAGAGGCAATTTCATAGTCTATGAAGTTCTACTGAGGCGTGATTGTTGCTGGTTGAAAACTTAACCCAATACCCCGCCGAGATGACTTGAAATATAGTCAGCTATGGCAATTTTTTTCAGTCTCTCAGGAGACTTAATAGTTTCTGTAAATGTAAAAACCAGAGTTCATCGGTAGTGATTCAAGTGCTTTATCAAATATCCACTAAATAGATGAACTTTTTCCCGTCGTCTGGATACAGTCTACCAACTTTTTCAACAGGTTACAATTCATGATCAAATATGCCTGTCCATTATTATCTTTGCTTACCAAAGTACTCTCACTAAGTATGTTATCCTAAGGATGTGTTATTTCTTCATCCAGCCATTACATGGAGAAGGCGTGGTTTGCAGTCAACAAGCCAATCACAAGCACCATTAGCATGACCGTACACCCTGTAAGATTTGAGGATTGCACCATGTGATTTGTGAGTGTCGGACCAGATACAGTTGAATTTGTTGGGTCCACAGACATCCCTTCGCAGAGGCAATTTCATAGTCTATGAAGTTCTACTGAGGCGTGATTGTTGCTGGTTGAAAACTTAACCCAATACCCCGCCGAGATGACTTGAAATATAGTCAGCTATGGCAATTTTTGTCAGTCTCTCAGGAGACTTAATAGTTTCTGTAAATGTAAAAACCAGAGTTCATCGGTAGTGATTCAAGTGCTTTATCAAATATCCACTAAATAGATTAACTTTTTCCCGTCGTCTGGATACAGTCTACCAACTTTTTCCAACCGGTTAGAATTCATGATCAAATATGCCTGTCCATTATTATCTTTGCTTACCAAAGTACTCTCACTAAGTATGTTATCCTAAGGGTGTGTTATTTCTTCATCCAGCCATTACATGGAGAAGGCGTGGTTTGCAGTCAACAAGCCAATCACAAGCACCATTAGCATGACCGTACACCCTGTAAGATTTGAGGATTGCACCATGTGATTTGTGAGTGTCGGACCAGATACAGTTGAATTTTTTGGGTCCATAGGCATCCCTTCGCAGAGGCAATTTCATAGTCTATGAAGTTCTACTGAGGCGTGATTGTTGCTGGTTGAAAACTTAACCCAATACCCCGCCGAGATGACTTGAAATATAGTCAGCTATGGCAATTTTTGTCAGTCTCTCAGGAGACTTAATAGTTTCTGTAAATGTAAAAACCAGAGTTCATCGGTAGTGATTCAAGTGCTTTATCAAATATCCACTAAATAGATGAACTTTTTCCCGTCGTCTGGATACAGTCTACCAACTTTTTCAACAGGTTAGAATTCATGATCAAATATGCCTGTCCATTATTATCTTTGCTTACCAAAGTACTCTCACTAAGTATGTTATCCTAAGGGTGTGTTATTTCTTCATCCAGCCATTACATGGAGAAGGCGTGGTTTGCAGTCAACAAGCCAATCACAAGCACCATTAGCATGACCGTACACCCTGTAAGATTTGAGGATTGCACCATGTGATTTGTGAGTGTCGGACCAGATACAGTTGAATTTTTTGGGTCCATAGGCATCCCTTCGCAGAGGCAATTTCATAGTCTATGAAGTTCTACTGAGGCGTGATTGTTGCTGGTTGAAAACTTAACCCAATACCCCGCCGAGATGACTTGAAATATAGTCAGCTATGGCAATTTTTGTCAGTCTCTCAGGAGACTTAATAGTTTCTGTAAATGTAAAAACCAGAGTTCATCGGTAGTGATTCAAGTGCTTTATCAAATATCCACTAAATAGATGAACTTTTTCCTGTCGTCTGGATACAGTCTACCAACTTTTTCCAACAGGTTAGAATTCATGATCAAATATGCCTGTCCATTATTATCTTTGCTTACCAAAGTACTCTCACTAAGTATGTTATCCTAAGGGTGTGTTATTTCTTCATCCAGCCATTACATGGAGAAGGCGTGGTTTGCAGTCAACAAGCCAATCACAAGCACCATTAGCATGACCGTACACCCTGTAAGATTTGAGGATTGCACCATGTGATTTGTGAGTGTCGGACCAGATACAGTTGAATTTTTTGGGTCCATAGGCATCCCTTCGCAGAGGCAATTTCATAGTCTATGAAGTTCTACTGAGGCGTGATTGTTGCTGGTTGAAAACTTAACCCAATACCCCGCCGAGATGACTTGAAATATAGTCAGCTATGGCAATTTTTGTCAGTCTCTCAGGAGACTTAATAGTTTCTGTAAATGTAAAAACCAGAGTTTATCGGTAGTGATTCAAGTGCTTTATCAAATATCCACTAAATAGATGAACTTTTTCCCGTTGTCTGGATACAGTCTACCAACTTTTTCGGCCGGTTAGAATTCATGATCAAATATGCATGTCAATTATTATCTTTGCTTACCAAAGTACTCTCACTAAGTATGTTATCCTAAGGGTGTGTTATTTCTTCATCCAGCCATTACATGGAGAAGGCGTGGTTTGCAGTCAACAAGCCAATCACAAGCACCATTAGCATGACCGTACACCCTGTAAGATTTGAGGATTGCACCATGTGATTTGTGAGTGTTGGACCAGATACAGTTGAATTTTTTGGGTCCATAGGAATCCCTTCGCAGAGGCAATTTCATAGTCTATGAAGTTCTACTGAGGCGTGATTGTTGCTGGTTGAAAACTTAACCCAATACCCCGCCGAGATGACTTGAAATAGTCAGCTATGGCAATTTTTTTCAGTCTCTGAGGAGACTTAATAGTTTCTGTAAATGTAAAAACCACAGTTCATCGGTAGTGATTCAAGTGCTTTATCAAATATCCACTAAATAGATGAACTTTTTCCCGTTGTCTGGATACAGTCTACCAACTTTTTCGGCCGGTTAGAATTCATGATCAAATATGCATGTCCATTATTATCTTTGCTTACCAAATACTCTCACTAAGTATGTTATCCGAAGGGTGTGTTATTTCTTCATCCAGCCATTACATGGAGAAGGCGTGGTTTGCAGTCAACAAGCCAATCACAAGCACCATTAGCATGACCGTACACCCTGTAAGATTTGAGGATTGCACCATGTGATTTGTGAGTGTTGGACCAGATACAGTTGAATTTTTTGGGTCCATAGGCATCCCTTCGCAGAGGCAATTTCATAGTCTATGAAGTTCTACTGAGGCGTGATTGTTGCTGGTTGAAAACTTAACCCAATACCCCGCCGAGATGACTTGAAATATAGTCAGCTATGGCAATTTTTTTCAGTCTCTGAGGAGACTTAATAGTTTCTGTATATGTAAAAACCAGAGTTCATCGGTAGTGATTCAAGTGCTTTATCAAATATCCACTAAATAGATGAACTTTTTCCCGTCGTCTAGATAGAGTCTACCAACTTTTTCAACAGGTTAGAATTCATGATCAAATATGCCTGTCCATTATTATCTTTGCTTACCAAAGTACTCTCACTAAGTATGTTATCCTAAGGGTGTGTTATTTCTTCATCCAGCCATTACATGGAGAAGGCGTGGTTTGCAGTCAACAAGCCAATCACAAGCACCATTAGCATGACCGTACACCCTGTAAGATTTGAGGATTGCACCATGTGATTTGTGAGTGTCGGACCAGATACAGTTGATTTTTTTGGGTCCATAGGCATCCCTTCGCAGAGGCAATTTCATAGTCTATGAAGTTCTACTGAGGCGTGATTGTTGCTGGTTGAAAACTTAACCCAATACCCCGCCGAGATGACTTGAAATATAGTCAGCTATGGCAATTTTTTTCAGTCTCTCAGGAGACTTAATAGTTTCTGTAAATGTAAAAACCAGAGTTCATCGGTAGTGATTCAAGTGCTTTATCAAATATCCACTAAATAGATGAACTTTTTCCCGTTTTCTGGATAGAGTCTACCAACTTTTTCAACAGGTTAGAATTCATGATCAAATATGCATGTCCATTATTATCTTTGCTTACCAAAGTACTCTCACTAAGTATGTTATCCTAAGGGTGTGTTATTTCTTCATCCAGCCATTACATGGAGAAGGCGTGGTTTGCAGTCAACAAGCCAATCACAAGCACCATTAGCATGACCGTACACCCTGTAAGATTTGAGGATTGCACCATGTGATTTGTGAGTGTCGGACCAGATACAGTTGAATTTTTTGGGTCCATAGGCATCCCTTCGCAGAGGCAATTTCATAGTCTATGAAGTTCTACTGAGGCGTGATTGTTGCTGGTTGAAAACTTAACCCAATACCCCGCCGAGATGACTTGAAATATAGTCAGCTATGGCAATTTTTGTCAGTCTCTCAGGAGACTTAATAGTTTCTGTAAATGTAAAAACCAGAGTTCATCGGTAGTGATTCAAGTGCTTTATCAAATATCCACTAAATAGATGAACTTTTTCCCGTCGTCTGGATACAGTCTACCAACTTTTTCCAACAGGTTAGAATTCATGATCAAATATGCCTGTCCATTATTATCTTTGCTTACCAAAGTACTCTCACTAAGTATGTTATCCTAAGGGTGTGTTATTTCTTCATCCAGCCATTACATGGAGAAGGCGTGGTTTGCAGTCAACAAGCCAATCACAAGCACCATTAGCATGACCGTACACCCTGTAAGATTTGAGGATTGCACCATGTGATTTGTGAGTGTCGGACCAGATACAGTTGAATTTTTTGGGTCCATAGGCATCCCTTCGCAGAGGCAATTTCATAGTCTATGAAGTTCTACTGAGGCGTGATTGTTGCTGGTTGAAAACTTAACCCAATACCCCGCCGAGATGACTTGAAATATAGTCAGCTATGGCAATTTTTGTCAGTCTCTCAGGAGACTTAATAGTTTCTGTAAATGTAAAAACCAGAGTTCATCGGTAGTGATTCAAGTGCTTTATCAAATATCCACTAAATAGATGAACTTTTTCCCGTCGTCTGGATACAGTCTACCAACTTTTTCCAACCGGTTAGAATTCATGATCAAATATGCCTGTCCATTATTATCTTTGCTTACCAAAGTACTCTCACTAAGTATGTTATCCTAAGGGTGTGTTATTTCTTCATCCAGCCATTACATGGAGAAGGCGTGGTTTGCAGTCAACAAGCCAATCACAAGCACCATTAGCATGACCGTACACCCTGTAAGATTTGAGGATTGCACCATGTGATTTGTGAGTGTTGGACCAGATACAGTTGAATTTTTTGGGTCCATAGGCATCCCTTCGCAGAGGCAATTTCATAGTCTATGAAGTTCTACTGAGGCGTGATTGTTGCTGGTTGAAAACTTAACCCAATACCCCGCCGAGATGACTTGAAATAGTCAGCTATGGCAATTTTTTTCAGTCTCTGAGGAGACTTAATAGTTTCTGTAAATGTAAAAACCACAGTTCATCGGTAGTGATTCAAGTGCTTTATCAAATATCCACTAAATAGATGAACTTTTTCCCGTTGTCTGGATACAGTCTACCAACTTTTTCGGCCGGTTAGAATTCATGATCAAATATGCATGTCCATTATTATCTTTGCTTACCAAATACTCTCACTAAGTATGTTATCCGAAGGGTGTGTTATTTCTTCATCCAGCCATTACATGGAGAAGGCGTGGTTTGCAGTCAACAAGCCAATCACAAGCACCATTAGCATGACCGTACACCCTGTAAGATTTGAGGATTGCACCATGTGATTTGTGAGTGTTGGACCAGATACAGTTGAATTTTTTGGGTCCATAGGCATCCCTTCGCAGAGGCAATTTCATAGTCTATGAAGTTCTACTGAGGCGTGATTGTTGCTGGTTGAAAACTTAACCCAATACCCCGCCGAGATGACTTGAAATATAGTCAGCTATGGCAATTTTTTTCAGTCTCTGAGGAGACTTAATAGTTTCTGTATATGTAAAAACCAGAGTTCATCGGTAGTGATTCAAGTGCTTTATCAAATATCCACTAAATAGATGAACTTTTTCCCGTCGTCTAGATAGAGTCTACCAACTTTTTCAACAGGTTAGAATTCATGATCAAATATGCCTGTCCATTATTATCTTTGCTTACCAAAGTACTCTCACTAAGTATGTTATCCTAAGGGTGTGTTATTTCTTCATCCAGCCATTACATGGAGAAGGCGTGGTTTGCAGTCAACAAGCCAATCACAAGCACCATTAGCATGACCGTACACCCTGTAAGATTTGAGGATTGCACCATGTGATTTGTGAGTGTCGGACCAGATACAGTTGATTTTTTTGGGTCCATAGGCATCCCTTCGCAGAGGCAATTTCATAGTCTATGAAGTTCTACTGAGGCGTGATTGTTGCTGGTTGAAAACTTAACCCAATACCCCGCCGAGATGACTTGAAATATAGTCAGCTATGGCAATTTTTTTCAGTCTCTCAGGAGACTTAATAGTTTCTGTAAATGTAAAAACCAGAGTTCATCGGTAGTGATTCAAGTGCTTTATCAAATATCCACTAAATAGATGAACTTTTTCCCGTTTTCTGGATAGAGTCTACCAACTTTTTCAACAGGTTAGAATTCATGATCAAATATGCATGTCCATTATTATCTTTGCTTACCAAAGTACTCTCACTAAGTATGTTATCCTAAGGGTGTGTTATTTCTTCATCCAGCCATTACATGGAGAAGGCGTGGTTTGCAGTCAACAAGCCAATCACAAGCACCATTAGCATGACCGTACACCCTGTAAGATTTGAGGATTGCACCATGTGATTTGTGAGTGTCGGACCAGATACAGTTGAATTTTTTGGGTCCATAGGCATCCCTTCGCAGAGGCAATTTCATAGTCTATGAAGTTCTACTGAGGCGTGATTGTTGCTGGTTGAAAACTTAACCCAATACCCCGCCGAGATGACTTGAAATATAGTCAGCTATGGCAATTTTTGTCAGTCTCTCAGGAGACTTAATAGTTTCTGTAAATGTAAAAACCAGAGTTCATCGGTAGTGATTCAAGTGCTTTATCAAATATCCACTAAATAGATGAACTTTTTCCCGTCGTCTGGATACAGTCTACCAACTTTTTCCAACAGGTTAGAATTCATGATCAAATATGCCTGTCCATTATTATCTTTGCTTACCAAAGTACTCTCACTAAGTATGTTATCCTAAGGGTGTGTTATTTCTTCATCCAGCCATTACATGGAGAAGGCGTGGTTTGCAGTCAACAAGCCAATCACAAGCACCATTAGCATGACCGTACACCCTGTAAGATTTGAGGATTGCACCATGTGATTTGTGAGTGTCGGACCAGATACAGTTGAATTTTTTGGGTCCATAGGCATCCCTTCACAGAGGCAATTTCATAGTCTATGAAGTTCTACTGAGGCGTGATTGTTGCTGGTTGAAAACTTAACCCAATACCCCGCCGAGATGACTTGAAATATAGTCAGCTATGGCAATTTTTGTCAGTCTCTCAGGAGACTTAATAGTTTCTGTAAATGTAAAAACCAGAGTTCATCGGTAGTGATTCAAGTGCTTTATCAAATATCCACTAAATAGATGAACTTTTTCCCGTCGTCTGGATACAGTCTACCAACTTTTTCCAACCGGTTAGAATTCATGATCAAATATGCCTGTCCATTATTATCTTTGCTTACCAAAGTACTCTCACTAAGTATGTTATCCTAAGGGTGTGTTATTTCTTCATCCAGCCATTACATGGAGAAGGCGTGGTTTGCAGTCAACAAGCCAATCACAAGCACCATTAGCATGACCGTACACCCTGTAAGATTTGAGGATTGCACCATGTGATTTGTGAGTGTTGGACCAGATACAGTTGAATTTTTTGGGTCCATAGGCATCCCTTCGCAGAGGCAATTTCATAGTCTATGAAGTTCTACTGAGGCGTGATTGTTGCTGGTTGAAAACTTAACCCAATACCCCGCCGAGATGACTTGAAATAGTCAGCTATGGCAATTTTTTTCAGTCTCTGAGGAGACTTCATAGTTTCTGTAAATGTAAAAACCACAGTTCATCGGTAGTGATTCAAGTGCTTTATCAAATATCCACTAAATAGATGAACTTTTTCCCGTTGTCTGGATACAGTCTACCAACTTTTTCGGCCGGTTAGAATTCATGATCAAATATGCATGTCCATTATTATCTTTGCTTACCAAATACTCTCACTAAGTATGTTATCCGAAGGGTGTGTTATTTCTTCATCCAGCCATTACATGGAGAAGGCGTGGTTTGCAGTCAACAAGCCAATCACAAGCACCATTAGCATGACCGTACACCCTGTAAGATTTGAGGATTGCACCATGTGATTTGTGAGTGTTGGACCAGATACAGTTGAATTTTTTGGGTCCATAGGCATCCCTTCGCAGAGGCAATTTCATAGTCTATGAAGTTCTACTGAGGCGTGATTGTTGCTGGTTGAAAACTTAACCCAATACCCCGCCGAGATGACTTGAAATATAGTCAGCTATGGCAATTTTTTTCAGTCTCTGAGGAGACTTAATAGTTTCTGTATATGTAAAAACCAGAGTTCATCGGTAGTGATTCAAGTGCTTTATCAAATATCCACTAAATAGATGAACTTTTTCCCGTCGTCTAGATAGAGTCTACCAACTTTTTCAACAGGTTAGAATTCATGATCAAATATGCCTGTCCATTATTATCTTTGCTTACCAAAGTACTCTCACTAAGTATGTTATCCTAAGGGTGTGTTATTTCTTCATCCAGCCATTACATGGAGAAGGCGTGGTTTGCAGTCAACAAGCCAATCACAAGCACCATTAGCATGACCGTACACCCTGTAAGATTTGAGGATTGCACCATGTGATTTGTGAGTGTCGGACCAGATACAGTTGAATTTTTTGGGTCCATAGGCATCCCTTCGCAGAGGCAATTTCATAGTCTATGAAGTTCTACTGAGGCGTGATTGTTGCTGGTTGAAAACTTAACCCAATACCTCGCCGAGATGACTTGAAATATAGTCAGCTATGGCAATTTTTGTCAGTCTCTCAGGAGACTTAATAGTTTCTGTAAATGTAAAAACCAGAGTTCATCGGTAGTGATTCAAGTGCTTTATCAAATATCCACTAAATAGATGAACTTTTTCCCGTTTTCTGGATAGAGTCTACCAACTTTTTCAACAGGTTAGAATTCATGATCAAATATGCATGTCCATTATTATCTTTGCTTACCAAAGTACTCTCACTAAGTATGTTATCCTAAGGGTGTGTTATTTCTTCATCCAGCCATTACATGGAGAAGGCGTGGTTTGCAGTCAACAAGCCAATCACAAGCACCATTAGCATGACCGTACACCCTGTAAGATTTGAGGATTGCACCATGTGATTTGTGAGTGTCGGACCAGATACAGTTGAATTTTTTGGGTCCATAGGCATCTCTTCGCAGAGGCAATTTCATAGTCTATGAAGTTCTACTGAGGCGTGATTGTTGCTGGTTGAAAACTTAACCCAATACCCCGCCGAGATGACTTGAAATATAGTCAGCTATGGCAATTTTTGTCAGTCTCTCAGGAGACTTAATAGTTTCTGTAAATGTAAAAACCAGAGTTCATCGGTAGTGATTCAAGTGCTTTATCAAATATCCACTAAATAGATGAACTTTTTCCCGTCGTCTGGATACAGTCTACCAACTTTTTCCAACAGGTTAGAATTCATGATCAAATATGCCTGTCCATTATTATCTTTGCTTACCAAAGTACTCTCACTAAGTATGTTATCCTAAGGGTGTGTTATTTCTTCATCCAGCCATTACATGGAGAAGGCGTGGTTTGCAGTCAACAAGCCAATCACAAGCACCATTAGCATGACCGTACACCCTGTAAGATTTGAGGATTGCACCATGTGATTTGTGAGTGTCGGACCAGATACAGTTGAATTTTTTGGGTCCATAGGCATCCCTTCGCAGAGGCAATTTCATAGTCTATGAAGTTCTACTGGGGCGTGATTGTTGCTGGTTGAAAACTTAACCCAATACCCCGCCGAGATGACTTGAAATATAGTCAGCTATGGCAATTTTTGTCAGTCTCTCAGGAGACTTAATAGTTTCTGTAAATGTAAAAACCAGAGTTCATCGGTAGTGATTCAAGTGCTTTATCAAATATCCACTAAATAGATGAACTTTTTCCCGTCGTCTGGATACAGTCTACCAACTTTTTCCAACCGGTTAGAATTCATGATCAAATATGCCTGTCCATTATTATCTTTGCTTACCAAAGTACTCTCACTAAGTATGTTATCCTAAGGGTGTGTTATTTCTTCATCCAGCCATTACATGGAGAAGGCGTGGTTTGCAGTCAACAAGCCAATCACAAGCACCATTAGCATGACCGTACACCCTGTAAGATTTGAGGATTGCACCATGTGATTTGTGAGTGTCGGACCAGATACAGTTGAATTTTTTGGGTCCATAGGCATCCCTTCGCAGAGGCAATTTCATAGTCTATGAAGTTCTACTGAGGCGTGATTGTTGCTGGTTGAAAACTTAACCCAATACCCCGCCGAGATGACTTGAAATATAGTCAGCTATGGCAATTTTTGTCAGTCTCTCAGGAGACTTAATAGTTTCTGTAAATGTAAAAACCAGAGTTCATCGGTAGTGATTCAAGTGCTTTATCAAATATCCACTAAATAGATGAACTTTTTCCCGTCGTCTGGATACAGTCTACCAACTTTTTCAACAGGTTAGAATTCATGATCAAATATGCCTGTCCATTATTATCTTTGCTTACCAAAGTACTCTCACTAAGTATGTTATCCTAAGGGTGTGTTATTTCTTCATCCAGCCATTACATGGAGAAGGCGTGGTTTGCAGTCAACAAGCCAATCACAAGCACCATTAGCATGACCGTACACCCTGTAAGATTTGAGGATTGCACCATGTGATTTGTGAGTGTCGGACCAGATACAGTTGAATTTTTTGGGTCCATAGGCATCCCTTCGCAGAGGCAATTTCATAGTCTATGAAGTTCTACTGAGGCGTGATTGTTGCTGGTTGAAAACTTAACCCAATACCCCGCCGAGATGACTTGAAATATAGTCAGCTATGGCAATTTTTGTCAGTCTCTCAGGAGACTTAATAGTTTCTGTAAATGTAAAAACCAGAGTTCATCGGTAGTGATTCAAGTGCTTTATCAAATATCCACTAAATAGATGAACTTTTTCCCGTCGTCTGGATACAGTCTACCAACTTTTTCAACAGGTTAGAATTCATGATCAAATATGCATGTCCATTATTATCTTTGCTTACCAAAGTACTCTCACTAAGTATGTTATCCTAAGGGTGTGTTATTTCTTCATCCAGCCATTACATGGAGAAGGCGTGGTTTGCAGTCAACAAGCCAATCACAAGCACCATTAGCATGACCGTACACCCTGTAAGATTTGAGGATTGCACCATGTGATTTGTGAGTGTCGGACCAGATACAGTTGAATTTTTTGGGTCCATAGGCATCTCTTCGCAGAGGCAATTTCATAGTCTATGAAGTTCTACTGAGGCGTGATTGTTGCTGGTTGAAAACTTAACCCAATACCCCGCCGAGATGACTTGAAATATAGTCAGCTATGGCAATTTTTGTCAGTCTCTCAGGAGACTTAATAGTTTCTGTAAATGTAAAAACCAGAGTTCATCGGTAGTGATTCAAGTGCTTTATCAAATATCCACTAAATAGATGAACTTTTTCCCGTCGTCTGGATACAGTCTACCAACTTTTTCCAACAGGTTAGAATTCATGATCAAATATGCCTGTCCATTATTATCTTTGCTTACCAAAGTACTCTCACTAAGTATGTTATCCTAAGGGTGTGTTATTTCTTCATCCAGCCATTACATGGAGAAGGCGTGGTTTGCAGTCAACAAGCCAATCACAAGCACCATTAGCATGACCGTACACCCTGTAAGATTTGAGGATTGCACCATGTGATTTGTGAGTGTCGGACCAGATACAGTTGAATTTTTTGGGTCCATAGGCATCCCTTCGCAGAGGCAATTTCATAGTCTATGAAGTTCTACTGGGGCGTGATTGTTGCTGGTTGAAAACTTAACCCAATACCCCGCCGAGATGACTTGAAATATAGTCAGCTATGGCAATTTTTGTCAGTCTCTCAGGAGACTTAATAGTTTCTGTAAATGTAAAAACCAGAGTTCATCGGTAGTGATTCAAGTGCTTTATCAAATATCCACTAAATAGATGAACTTTTTCCCGTCGTCTGGATACAGTCTACCAACTTTTTCCAACCGGTTAGAATTCATGATCAAATATGCCTGTCCATTATTATCTTTGCTTACCAAAGTACTCTCACTAAGTATGTTATCCTAAGGGTGTGTTATTTCTTCATCCAGCCATTACATGGAGAAGGCGTGGTTTGCAGTCAACAAGCCAATCACAAGCACCATTAGCATGACCGTACACCCTGTAAGATTTGAGGATTGCACCATGTGATTTGTGAGTGTCGGACCAGATACAGTTGAATTTTTTGGGTCCATAGGCATCCCTTCGCAGAGGCAATTTCATAGTCTATGAAGTTCTACTGAGGCGTGATTGTTGCTGGTTGAAAACTTAACCCAATACCCCGCCGAGATGACTTGAAATATAGTCAGCTATGGCAATTTTTGTCAGTCTCTCAGGAGACTTAATAGTTTCTGTAAATGTAAAAACCAGAGTTCATCGGTAGTGATTCAAGTGCTTTATCAAATATCCACTAAATAGATGAACTTTTTCCCGTCGTCTGGATACAGTCTACCAACTTTTTCAACAGGTTAGAATTCATGATCAAATATGCATGTCCATTATTATCTTTGCTTACCAAAGTACTCTCACTAAGTATGTTATCCTAAGGGTGTGTTATTTCTTCATCCAGCCATTACATGGAGAAGGCGTGGTTTGCAGTCAACAAGCCAATCACAAGCACCATTAGCATGACCGTACACCCTGTAAGATTTGAGGATTGCACCATGTGATTTGTGAGTGTCGGACCAGATACAGTTGAATTTTTTGGGTCCATAGGCATCTCTTCGCAGAGGCAATTTCATAGTCTATGAAGTTCTACTGAGGCGTGATTGTTGCTGGTTGAAAACTTAACCCAATACCCCGCCGAGATGACTTGAAATATAGTCAGCTATGGCAATTTTTGTCAGTCTCTCAGGAGACTTAATAGTTTCTGTAAATGTAAAAACCAGAGTTCATCGGTAGTGATTCAAGTGCTTTATCAAATATCCACTAAATAGATGAACTTTTTCCCGTCGTCTGGATACAGTCTACCAACTTTTTCCAACAGGTTAGAATTCATGATCAAATATGCCTGTCCATTATTATCTTTGCTTACCAAAGTACTCTCACTAAGTATGTTATCCTAAGGGTGTGTTATTTCTTCATCCAGCCATTACATGGAGAAGGCGTGGTTTGCAGTCAACAAGCCAATCACAAGCACCATTAGCATGACCGTACACCCTGTAAGATTTGAGGATTGCACCATGTGATTTGTGAGTGTCGGACCAGATACAGTTGAATTTTTTGGGTCCATAGGCATCCCTTCGCAGAGGCAATTTCATAGTCTATGAAGTTCTACTGGGGCGTGATTGTTGCTGGTTGAAAACTTAACCCAATACCCCGCCGAGATGACTTGAAATATAGTCAGCTATGGCAATTTTTGTCAGTCTCTCAGGAGACTTAATAGTTTCTGTAAATGTAAAAACCAGAGTTCATCGGTAGTGATTCAAGTGCTTTATCAAATATCCACTAAATAGATGAACTTTTTCCCGTCGTCTGGATACAGTCTACCAACTTTTTCCAACCGGTTAGAATTCATGATCAAATATGCCTGTCCATTATTATCTTTGCTTACCAAAGTACTCTCACTAAGTATGTTATCCTAAGGGTGTGTTATTTCTTCATCCAGCCATTACATGGAGAAGGCGTGGTTTGCAGTCAACAAGCCAATCACAAGCACCATTAGCATGACCGTACACCCTGTAAGATTTGAGGATTGCACCATGTGATTTGTGAGTGTCGGACCAGATACAGTTGAATTTTTTGGGTCCATAGGCATCCCTTCGCAGAGGCAATTTCATAGTCTATGAAGTTCTACTGAGGCGTGATTGTTGCTGGTTGAAAACTTAACCCAATACCCCGCCGAGATGACTTGAAATATAGTCAGCTATGGCAATTTTTGTCAGTCTCTCAGGAGACTTAATAGTTTCTGTAAATGTAAAAACCAGAGTTCATCGGTAGTGATTCAAGTGCTTTATCAAATATCCACTAAATAGATGAACTTTTTCCCGTCGTCTGGATACAGTCTACCAACTTTTTCAACAGGTTAGAATTCATGATCAAATATGCCTGTCCATTATTATCTTTGCTTACCAAAGTACTCTCACTAAGTATGTTATCCTAAGGGTGTGTTATTTCTTCATCCAGCCATTACATGGAGAAGGCGTGGTTTGCAGTCAACAAGCCAATCACAAGCACCATTAGCATGACCGTACACCCTGTAAGATTTGAGGATTGCACCATGTGATTTGTGAGTGTCGGACCAGATACAGTTGAATTTTTTGGGTCCATAGGCATCCCTTCGCAGAGGCAATTTCATAGTCTATGAAGTTCTACTGAGGCGTGATTGTTGCTGGTTGAAAACTTAACCCAATACCCCGCCGAGATGACTTGAAATATAGTCAGCTATGGCAATTTTTGTCAGTCTCTCAGGAGACTTAATAGTTTCTGTAAATGTAAAAACCAGAGTTCATCGGTAGTGATTCAAGTGCTTTATCAAATATCCACTAAATAGATGAACTTTTTCCCGTCGTCTGGATACAGTCTACCAACTTTTTCCAACAGGTTAGAATTCATGATCAAATATGCCTGTCCATTATTATCTTTGCTTACCAAAGTACTCTCACTAAGTATGTTATCCTAAGGGTGTGTTATTTCTTCATCCAGCCATTACATGGAGAAGGCGTGGTTTGCAGTCAACAAGCCAATCACAAGCACCATTAGCATGACCGTACACCCTGTAAGATTTGAGGATTGCACCATGTGATTTGTGAGTGTTGGACCAGATACAGTTGAATTTTTTGGGTCCATAGGCATCCCTTCGCAGAGGCAATTTCATAGTCTATGAAGTTCTACTGAGGCGTGATTGTTGCTGGTTGAAAACTTAACCCAATACCCCGCCGAGATGACTTGAAATATAGTCAGCTATGGCAATTTTTTTCAGTCTCTCAGGAGACTTAATAGTTTCTGTAAATGTAAAAACCAGAGTTCATCGGTAGTGATTCAAGTGCTTTATCAAATATCCACTAAATAGATGAACTTTTTCCCGTCGTCTGGATACAGTCTACCAACTTTTTCAACAGGTTACAATTCATGATCAAATATGCCTGTCCATTATTATCTTTGCTTACCAAAGTACTCTCACTAAGTATGTTATCCTAAGGATGTGTTATTTCTTCATCCAGCCATTACATGGAGAAGGCGTGGTTTGCAGTCAACAAGCCAATCACAAGCACCATTAGCATGACCGTACACCCTGTAAGATTTGAGGATTGCACCATGTGATTTGTGAGTGTCGGACCAGATACAGTTGAATTTGTTGGGTCCACAGACATCCCTTCGCAGAGGCAATTTCATAGTCTATGAAGTTCTACTGAGGCGTGATTGTTGCTGGTTGAAAACTTAACCCAATACCCCGCCGAGATGACTTGAAATATAGTCAGCTATGGCAATTTTTGTCAGTCTCTCAGGAGACTTAATAGTTTCTGTAAATGTAAAAACCAGAGTTCATCGGTAGTGATTCAAGTGCTTTATCAAATATCCACTAAATAGATTAACTTTTTCCCGTCGTCTGGATACAGTCTACCAACTTTTTCCAACCGGTTAGAATTCATGATCAAATATGCCTGTCCATTATTATCTTTGCTTACCAAAGTACTCTCACTAAGTATGTTATCCTAAGGGTGTGTTATTTCTTCATCCAGCCATTACATGGAGAAGGCGTGGTTTGCAGTCAACAAGCCAATCACAAGCACCATTAGCATGACCGTACACCCTGTAAGATTTGAGGATTGCACCATGTGATTTGTGAGTGTCGGACCAGATACAGTTGAATTTTTTGGGTCCATAGGCATCCCTTCGCAGAGGCAATTTCATAGTCTATGAAGTTCTACTGAGGCGTGATTGTTGCTGGTTGAAAACTTAACCCAATACCCCGCCGAGATGACTTGAAATATAGTCAGCTATGGCAATTTTTGTCAGTCTCTCAGGAGACTTAATAGTTTCTGTAAATGTAAAAACCAGAGTTCATCGGTAGTGATTCAAGTGCTTTATCAAATATCCACTAAATAGATGAACTTTTTCCCGTCGTCTGGATACAGTCTACCAACTTTTTCCAACAGGTTAGAATTCATGATCAAATATGCCTGTCCATTATTATCTTTGCTTACCAAAGTACTCTCACTAAGTATGTTATCCTAAGGGTGTGTTATTTCTTCATCCAGCCATTACATGGAGAAGGCGTGGTTTGCAGTCAACAAGCCAATCACAAGCACCATTAGCATGACCGTACACCCTGTAAGATTTGAGGATTGCACCATGTGATTTGTGAGTGTTGGACCAGATACAGTTGAATTTTTTGGGTCCATAGGCATCCCTTCGCAGAGGCAATTTCATAGTCTATGAAGTTCTACTGAGGCGTGATTGTTGCTGGTTGAAAACTTAACCCAATACCCCGCCGAGATGACTTGAAATATAGTCAGCTATGGCAATTTTTGTCAGTCTCTCAGGAGACTTAATAGTTTCTGTAAATGTAAAAACCAGAGTTCATCGGTAGTGATTCAAGTGCTTTATCAAATATCCACTAAATAGATGAACTTTTTCCTGTCGTCTGGATACAGTCTACCAACTTTTTCCAACAGGTTAGAATTCATGATCAAATATGCCTGTCCATTATTATCTTTGCTTACCAAAGTACTCTCACTAAGTATGTTATCCTAAGGGTGTGTTATTTCTTCATCCAGCCATTACATGGAGAAGGCGTGGTTTGCAGTCAACAAGCCAATCACAAGCACCATTAGCATGACCGTACACCCTGTAAGATTTGAGGATTGCACCATGTGATTTGTGAGTGTCGGACCAGATACAGTTGAATTTTTTGGGTCCATAGGCATCCCTTCGCAGAGGCAATTTCATAGTCTATGAAGTTCTACTGAGGCGTGATTGTTGCTGGTTGAAAACTTAACCCAATACCCCGCCGAGATGACTTGAAATATAGTCAGCTATGGCAATTTTTGTCAGTCTCTCAGGAGACTTAATAGTTTCTGTAAATGTAAAAACCAGAGTTTATCGGTAGTGATTCAAGTGCTTTATCAAATATCCACTAAATAGATGAACTTTTTCCCGTTGTCTGGATACAGTCTACCAACTTTTTCGGCCGGTTAGAATTCATGATCAAATATGCATGTCAATTATTATCTTTGCTTACCAAAGTACTCTCACTAAGTATGTTATCCTAAGGGTGTGTTATTTCTTCATCCAGCCATTACATGGAGAAGGCGTGGTTTGCAGTCAACAAGCCAATCACAAGCACCATTAGCATGACCGTACACCCTGTAAGATTTGAGGATTGCACCATGTGATTTGTGAGTGTTGGACCAGATACAGTTGAATTTTTTGGGTCCATAGGCATCCCTTCGCAGAGGCAATTTCATAGTCTATGAAGTTCTACTGAGGCGTGATTGTTGCTGGTTGAAAACTTAACCCAATACCCCGCCGAGATGACTTGAAATAGTCAGCTATGGCAATTTTTTTCAGTCTCTGAGGAGACTTAATAGTTTCTGTAAATGTAAAAACCACAGTTCATCGGTAGTGATTCAAGTGCTTTATCAAATATCCACTAAATAGATGAACTTTTTCCCGTTGTCTGGATACAGTCTACCAACTTTTTCGGCCGGTTAGAATTCATGATCAAATATGCATGTCCATTATTATCTTTGCTTACCAAATACTCTCACTAAGTATGTTATCCGAAGGGTGTGTTATTTCTTCATCCAGCCATTACATGGAGAAGGCGTGGTTTGCAGTCAACAAGCCAATCACAAGCACCATTAGCATGACCGTACACCCTGTAAGATTTGAGGATTGCACCATGTGATTTGTGAGTGTTGGACCAGATACAGTTGAATTTTTTGGGTCCATAGGCATCCCTTCGCAGAGGCAATTTCATAGTCTATGAAGTTCTACTGAGGCGTGATTGTTGCTGGTTGAAAACTTAACCCAATACCCCGCCGAGATGACTTGAAATATAGTCAGCTATGGCAATTTTTTTCAGTCTCTGAGGAGACTTAATAGTTTCTGTATATGTAAAAACCAGAGTTCATCGGTAGTGATTCAAGTGCTTTATCAAATATCCACTAAATAGATGAACTTTTTCCCGTCGTCTAGATAGAGTCTACCAACTTTTTCAACAGGTTAGAATTCATGATCAAATATGCCTGTCCATTATTATCTTTGCTTACCAAAGTACTCTCACTAAGTATGTTATCCTAAGGGTGTGTTATTTCTTCATCCAGCCATTACATGGAGAAGGCGTGGTTTGCAGTCAACAAGCCAATCACAAGCACCATTAGCATGACCGTACACCCTGTAAGATTTGAGGATTGCACCATGTGATTTGTGAGTGTCGGACCAGATACAGTTGAATTTTTTGGGTCCATAGGCATCCCTTCGCAGAGGCAATTTCATAGTCTATGAAGTTCTACTGAGGCGTGATTGTTGCTGGTTGAAAACTTAACCCAATACCCCGCCGAGATGACTTGAAATATAGTCAGCTATGGCAATTTTTTTCAGTCTCTGAGGAGACTTAATAGTTTCTGTATATGTAAAAACCAGAGTTCATCGGTAGTGATTCAAGTGCTTTATCAAATATCCACTAAATAGATGAACTTTTTCCCGTCGTCTAGATAGAGTCTACCAACTTTTTCAACAGGTTAGAATTCATGATCAAATATGCATGTCCATTATTATCTTTGCTTACCAAAGTACTCTCACTAAGTATGTTATCCTAAGGGTGTGTTATTTCTTCATCCAGCCATTACATGGAGAAGGCGTGGTTTGCAGTCAACAAGCCAATCACAAGCACCATTAGCATGACCGTACACCCTGTAAGATTTGAGGATTGCACCATGTGATTTGTGAGTGTCGGACCAGATACAGTTGAATTTTTTGGGTCCATAGGCATCCCTTCGCAGAGGCAATTTCATAGTCTATGAAGTTCTACTGAGGCGTGATTGTTGCTGGTTGAAAACTTAACCCAATACCCCGCCGAGATGACTTGAAATATAGTCAGCTATGGCAATTTTTTTCAGTCTCTCAGGAGACTTAATAGTTTCTGTAAATGTAAAAACCAGAGTTCATCGGTAGTGATTCAAGTGCTTTATCAAATATCCACTAAATAGATGAACTTTTTCCCGTTTTCTGGATAGAGTCTACCAACTTTTTCAACAGGTTAGAATTCATGATCAAATATGCCTGTCCATTATTATCTTTGCTTACCAAAGTACTCTCACTAAGTATGTTATCCTAAGGGTGTGTTATTTCTTCATCCAGCCATTACATGGAGAAGGCGTGGTTTGCAGTCAACAAGCCAATCACAAGCACCATTAGCATGACCGTACACCCTGTAAGATTTGAGGATTGCACCATGTGATTTGTGAGTGTTGGACCAGATACAGTTGAATTTTTTGGGTCCATAGGCATCCCTTCGCAGAGGCAATTTCATAGTCTATGAAGTTCTACTGAGGCGTGATTGTTGCTGGTTGAAAACTTAACCCAATACCCCGCCGAGATGACTTGAAATATAGTCAGCTATGGCAATTTTTGTCAGTCTCTGAGGAGACTTAATAGTTTCTGTAAATGTAAAAACCAGAGTTCATCGGTAGTGATTCAAGTGCTTTATCAAATATCCACTAAATAGATGAACTTTTTCCCGTCGTCTAGATAGAGTCTACCAACTTTTTCAACAGGTTAGAATTCATGATCAAATATGCCTGTCCATTATTATCTTTGCTTACCAAAGTACTCTCACTAAGTATGTTATCCTAAGGGTGTGTTATTTCTTCATCCAGCCATTACATGGAGAAGGCGTGGTTTGCAGTCAACAAGCCAATCACAAGCACCATTAGCATGACCGTACACCCTGTAAGATTTGAGGATTGCACCATGTGATTTGTGAGTGTTGGACCAGATACAGTTGAATTTTTTGGGTCCATAGGCATCCCTTCGCAGAGGCAATTTCATAGTCTATGAAGTTCTACTGAGGCGTGATTGTTGCTGGTTGAAAACTTAACCCAATACCCCGCCGAGATGACTTGAAATAGTCAGCTATGGCAATTTTGTTCAGTCTCTGAGGAGACTTAATAGTTTCTGTAAATGTAAAAACCACAGTTCATCGGTAGTGATTCAAGTGCTTTATCAAATATCCACTAAATAGATGAACTTTTTCCCGTTGTCTGGATACAGTCTACCAACTTTTTCGGCCGGTTAGAATTCATGATCAAATATGCATGTCCATTATTATCTTTGCTTACCAAATACTCTCACTAAGTATGTTATCCGAAGGGTGTGTTATTTCTTCATCCAGCCATTACATGGAGAAGGCGTGGTTTGCAGTCAACAAGCCAATCACAAGCACCATTAGCATGACCGTACACCCTGTAAGATTTGAGGATTGCACCATGTGATTTGTGAGTGTTGGACCAGATACAGTTGAATTTTTTGGGTCCATAGGCATCCCTTCGCAGAGGCAATTTCATAGTCTATGAAGTTCTACTGAGGCGTGATTGTTGCTGGTTGAAAACTTAACCCAATACCCCGCCGAGATGACTTGAAATATAGTCAGCTATGGCAATTTTTTTCAGTCTCTGAGGAGACTTAATAGTTTCTGTATATGTAAAAACCAGAGTTCATCGGTAGTGATTCAAGTGCTTTATCAAATATCCACTAAATAGATGAACTTTTTCCCGTTGTCTGGATACAGTCTACCAACTTTTTCGGCCGGTTAGAATTCATGATCAAATATGCATGTCCATTATTATCTTTGCTTACCAAATACTCTCACTAAGTATGTTATCCGAAGGGTGTGTTATTTCTTCATCCAGCCATTACATGGAGAAGGCGTGGTTTGCAGTCAACAAGCCAATCACAAGCACCATTAGCATGACCGTACACCCTGTAAGATTTGAGGATTGCACCATGTGATTTGTGAGTGTTGGACCAGATACAGTTGAATTTTTTGGGTCCATAGGCATCCCTTCGCAGAGGCAATTTCATAGTCTATGAAGTTCTACTGAGGCGTGATTGTTGCTGGTTGAAAACTTAACCCAATACCCCGCCGAGATGACTTGAAATATAGTCAGCTATGGCAATTTTTTTCAGTCTCTGAGGAGACTTAATAGTTTCTGTATATGTAAAAACCAGAGTTCATCGGTAGTGATTCAAGTGCTTTATCAAATATCCACTAAATAGATGAACTTTTTCCCGTTTTCTGGATAGAGTCTACCAACTTTTTCAACAGGTTAGAATTCATGATCAAATATGCATGTCCATTATTATCTTTGCTTACCAAAGTACTCTCACTAAGTATGTTATCCTAAGGGTGTGTTATTTCTTCATCCAGCCATTACATGGAGAAGGCGTGGTTTGCAGTCAACAAGCCAATCACAAGCACCATTAGCATGACCGTACACCCTGTAAGATTTGAGGATTGCACCATGTGATTTGTGAGTGTCGGACCAGATACAGTTGAATTTTTTGGGTCCATAGGCATCCCTTCGCAGAGGCAATTTCATAGTCTATGAAGTTCTACTGAGGCGTGATTGTTGCTGGTTGAAAACTTAACCCAATACCCCGCCGAGATGACTTGAAATATAGTCAGCTATGGCAATTTTTGTCAGTCTCTCAGGAGACTTAATAGTTTCTGTAAATGTAAAAACCAGAGTTCATCGGTAGTGATTCAAGTGCTTTATCAAATATCCACTAAATAGATGAACTTTTTCCCGTCGTCTGGATACAGTCTACCAACTTTTTCCAACAGGTTAGAATTCATGATCAAATATGCCTGTCCATTATTATCTTTGCTTACCAAAGTACTCTCACTAAGTATGTTATCCTAAGGGTGTGTTATTTCTTCATCCAGCCATTACATGGAGAAGGCGTGGTTTGCAGTCAACAAGCCAATCACAAGCACCATTAGCATGACCGTACACCCTGTAAGATTTGAGGATTGCACCATGTGATTTGTGAGTGTTGGACCAGATACAGTTGAATTTTTTGGGTCCATAGGCATCCCTTCGCAGAGGCAATTTCATAGTCTATGAAGTTCTACTGAGGCGTGATTGTTGCTGGTTGAAAACTTAACCCAATACCCCGCCGAGATGACTTGAAATATAGTCAGCTATGGCAATTTTTTTCAGTCTCTGAGGAGACTTAATAGTTTCTGTATATGTAAAAACCAGAGTTCATCGGTAGTGATTCAAGTGCTTTATCAAATATCCACTAAATAGATGAACTTTTTCCCGTCGTCTAGATAGAGTCTACCAACTTTTTCAACAGGTTAGAATTCATGATCAAATATGCCTGTCCATTATTATCTTTGCTTACCAAAGTACTCTCACTAAGTATGTTATCCTAAGGGTGTGTTATTTCTTCATCCAGCCATTACATGGAGAAGGCGTGGTTTGCAGTCAACAAGCCAATCACAAGCACCATTAGCATGACCGTACACCCTGTAAGATTTGAGGATTGCACCATGTGATTTGTGAGTGTTGGACCAGATACAGTTGAATTTTTTGGGTCCATAGGCATCCCTTCGCAGAGGCAATTTCATAGTCTATGAAGTTCTACTGAGGCGTGATTGTTGCTGGTTGAAAACTTAACCCAATACCCCGCCGAGATGACTTGAAATAGTCAGCTATGGCAATTTTGTTCAGTCTCTGAGGAGACTTAATAGTTTCTGTAAATGTAAAAACCACAGTTCATCGGTAGTGATTCAAGTGCTTTATCAAATATCCACTAAATAGATGAACTTTTTCCCGTTGTCTGGATACAGTCTACCAACTTTTTCGGCCGGTTAGAATTCATGATCAAATATGCATGTCCATTATTATCTTTGCTTACCAAATACTCTCACTAAGTATGTTATCCGAAGGGTGTGTTATTTCTTCATCCAGCCATTACATGGAGAAGGCGTGGTTTGCAGTCAACAAGCCAATCACAAGCACCATTAGCATGACCGTACACCCTGTAAGATTTGAGGATTGCACCATGTGATTTGTGAGTGTTGGACCAGATACAGTTGAATTTTTTGGGTCCATAGGCATCCCTTCGCAGAGGCAATTTCATAGTCTATGAAGTTCTACTGAGGCGTGATTGTTGCTGGTTGAAAACTTAACCCAATACCCCGCCGAGATGACTTGAAATATAGTCAGCTATGGCAATTTTTTTCAGTCTCTGAGGAGACTTAATAGTTTCTGTATATGTAAAAACCAGAGTTCATCGGTAGTGATTCAAGTGCTTTATCAAATATCCACTAAATAGATGAACTTTTTCCCGTCGTCTAGATAGAGTCTACCAACTTTTTCAACAGGTTAGAATTCATGATCAAATATGCCTGTCCATTATTATCTTTGCTTACCAAAGTACTCTCACTAAGTATGTTATCCTAAGGGTGTGTTATTTCTTCATCCAGCCATTACATGGAGAAGGCGTGGTTTGCAGTCAACAAGCCAATCACAAGCACCATTAGCATGACCGTACACCCTGTAAGATTTGAGGATTGCACCATGTGATTTGTGAGTGTCGGACCAGATACAGTTGAATTTTTTGGGTCCATAGGCATCCCTTCGCAGAGGCAATTTCATAGTCTATGAAGTTCTACTGAGGCGTGATTGTTGCTGGTTGAAAACTTAACCCAATACCCCGCCGAGATGACTTGAAATATAGTCAGCTATGGCAATTTTTTTCAGTCTCTCAGGAGACTTAATAGTTTCTGTAAATGTAAAAACCAGAGTTCATCGGTAGTGATTCAAGTGCTTTATCAAATATCCACTAAATAGATGAACTTTTTCCCGTTTTCTGGATAGAGTCTACCAACTTTTTCAACAGGTTAGAATTCATGATCAAATATGCATGTCCATTATTATCTTTGCTTACCAAAGTACTCTCACTAAGTATGTTATCCTAAGGGTGTGTTATTTCTTCATCCAGCCATTACATGGAGAAGGCGTGGTTTGCAGTCAACAAGCCAATCACAAGCACCATTAGCATGACCGTACACCCTGTAAGATTTGAGGATTGCACCATGTGATTTGTGAGTGTCGGACCAGATACAGTTGAATTTTTTGGGTCCATAGGCATCCCTTCGCAGAGGCAATTTCATAGTCTATGAAGTTCTACTGAGGCGTGATTGTTGCTGGTTGAAAACTTAACCCAATACCCCGCCGAGATGACTTGAAATATAGTCAGCTATGGCAATTTTTGTCAGTCTCTCAGGAGACTTAATAGTTTCTGTAAATGTAAAAACCAGAGTTCATCGGTAGTGATTCAAGTGCTTTATCAAATATCCACTAAATAGATGAACTTTTTCCCGTCGTCTGGATACAGTCTACCAACTTTTTCCAACAGGTTAGAATTCATGATCAAATATGCCTGTCCATTATTATCTTTGCTTACCAAAGTACTCTCACTAAGTATGTTATCCTAAGGGTGTGTTATTTCTTCATCCAGCCATTACATGGAGAAGGCGTGGTTTGCAGTCAACAAGCCAATCACAAGCACCATTAGCATGACCGTACACCCTGTAAGATTTGAGGATTGCACCATGTGATTTGTGAGTGTTGGACCAGATACAGTTGAATTTTTTGGGTCCATAGGCATCCCTTCGCAGAGGCAATTTCATAGTCTATGAAGTTCTACTGAGGCGTGATTGTTGCTGGTTGAAAACTTAACCCAATACCCCGCCGAGATGACTTGAAATATAGTCAGCTATGGCAATTTTTTTCAGTCTCTGAGGAGACTTAATAGTTTCTGTATATGTAAAAACCAGAGTTCATCGGTAGTGATTCAAGTGCTTTATCAAATATCCACTAAATAGATGAACTTTTTCCCGTCGTCTGGATACAGTCTACCAACTTTTTCAACAGGTTAGAATTCATGATCAAATATGCCTGTCCATTATTATCTTTGCTTACCAAAGTACTCTCACTAAGTATGTTATCCTAAGGGTGTGTTATTTCTTCATCCAGCCATTACATGGAGAAGGCGTGGTTTGCAGTCAACAAGCCAATCACAAGCACCATTAGCATGACCGTACACCCTGTAAGATTTGAGGATTGCACCATGTGATTTGTGAGTGTCGGACCAGATACAGTTGAATTTTTTGGGTCCATAGGCATCCCTTCGCAGAGGCAATTTCATAGTCTATGAAGTTCTACTGAGGCGTGATTGTTGCTGGTTGAAAACTTAACCCAATACCCCGCCGAGATGACTTGAAATATAGTCAGCTATGGCAATTTTTGTCAGTCTCTCAGGAGACTTAATAGTTTCTGTAAATGTAAAAACCAGAGTTCATCGGTAGTGATTCAAGTGCTTTATCAAATATCCACTAAATAGATGAACTTTTTCCCGTCGTCTGGATACAGTCTACCAACTTTTTCCAACAGGTTAGAATTCATGATCAAATATGCCTGTCCATTATTATCTTTGCTTACCAAAGTACTCTCACTAAGTATGTTATCCTAAGGGTGTGTTATTTCTTCATCCAGCCATTACATGGAGAAGGCGTGGTTTGCAGTCAACAAGCCAATCACAAGCACCATTAGCATGACCGTACACCCTGTAAGATTTGAGGATTGCACCATGTGATTTGTGAGTGTCGGACCAGATACAGTTGAATTTGTTGGGTCCACAGGCATCCCTTCGCAGAGGCAATTTCATAGTCTATGAAGTTCTACTGAGGCGTGATTGTTGCTGGTTGAAAACTTAACCCAATACCCCGCCGAGATGACTTGAAATATAGTCAGCTATGGCAATTTTTGTCAGTCTCTCAGGAGACTTAATAGTTTCTGTAAATGTAAAAACCAGAGTTTATCGGTAGTGATTCAAGTGCTTTATCAAATATCCACTAAATAGATGAACTTTTTCCCGTTGTCTGGATACAGTCTACCAACTTTTTCGGCCGGTTAGAATTCATGATCAAATATGCATGTCCATTATTATCTTTGCTTACCAAAGTACTCTCACTAAGTATGTTATCCTAAGGGTGTGTTATTTCTTCATCCAGCCATTACATGGAGAAGGCGTGGTTTGCAGTCAACAAGCCAATCACAAGCACCATTAGCATGACCGTACACCCTGTAAGATTTGAGGATTGCACCATGTGATTTGTGAGTGTCGGACCAGATACAGTTGAATTTTTTGGGTCCATAGGCATCCCTTCGCAGAGGCAATTTCATAGTCTATGAAGTTCTACTGAGGCGTGATTGTTGCTGGTTGAAAACTTAACCCAATACCCCGCCGAGATGACTTGAAATATAGTCAGCTATGGCAATTTTTGTCAGTCTCTCAGGAGACTTAATAGTTTCTGTAAATGTAAAAACCAGAGTTCATCGGTAGTGATTCAAGTGCTTTATCAAATATCCACTAAATAGATGAACTTTTTCCCGTCGTCTGGATACAGTCTACCAACTTTTTCCAACCGGTTAGAATTCATGATCAAATATGCCTGTCCATTATTATCTTTGCTTACCAAAGTACTCTCACTAAGTATGTTATCCTAAGGGTGTGTTATTTCTTCATCCAGCCATTACATGGAGAAGGCGTGGTTTGCAGTCAACAAGCCAATCACAAGCACCATTAGCATGACCGTACACCCTGTAAGATTTGAGGATTGCACCATGTGATTTGTGAGTGTCGGACCAGATACAGTTGAATTTTTTGGGTCCATAGGCATCCCTTCGCAGAGGCAATTTCATAGTCTATGAAGTTCTACTGAGGTGTGATTGTTGCTGGTTGAAAACTTAACCCAATACCCCGCCGAGATGACTTGAAATATAGTCAGCTATGGCAATTTTTGTCAGTCTCTCAGGAGACTTAATAGTTTCTGTAAATGTAAAAACCAGAGTTCATCGGTAGTGATTCAAGTGCTTTATCAAATATCCACTAAATAGATGAACTTTTTCCCGTCGTCTGGATACAGTCTACCAACTTTTTCAACAGGTTAGAATTCATGATCAAATATGCCTGTCCATTATTATCTTTGCTTACCAAAGTACTCTCACTAAGTATGTTATCCTAAGGGTGTGTTATTTCTTCATCCAGCCATTACATGGAGAAGGCGTGGTTTGCAGTCAACAAGCCAATCACAAGCACCATTAGCATGACCGTACACCCTGTAAGATTTGAGGATTGCACCATGTGATTTGTGAGTGTCGGACCAGATACAGTTGAATTTTTTGGGTCCATAGGCATCCCTTCGCAGAGGCAATTTCATAGTCTATGAAGTTCTACTGAGGCGTGATTGTTGCTGGTTGAAAACTTAACCCAATACCCCGCCGAGATGACTTGAAATATAGTCAGCTATGGCAATTTTTGTCAGTCTCTCAGGAGACTTAATAGTTTCTGTAAATGTAAAAACCAGAGTTCATCGGTAGTGATTCAAGTGCTTTATCAAATATCCACTAAATAGATGAACTTTTTCCCGTCGTCTGGATACAGTCTACCAACTTTTTCCAACAGGTTAGAATTCATGATCAAATATGCCTGTCCATTATTATCTTTGCTTACCAAAGTACTCTCACTAAGTATGTTATCCTAAGGGTGTGTTATTTCTTCATCCAGCCATTACATGGAGAAGGCGTGGTTTGCAGTCAACAAGCCAATCACAAGCACCATTAGCATGACCGTACACCCTGTAAGATTTGAGGATTGCACCATGTGATTTGTGAGTGTCGGACCAGATACAGTTGAATTTGTTGGGTCCACAGGCATCCCTTCGCAGAGGCAATTTCATAGTCTATGAAGTTCTACTGAGGCGTGATTGTTGCTGGTTGAAAACTTAACCCAATACCCCGCCGAGATGACTTGAAATATAGTCAGCTATGGCAATTTTTGTCAGTCTCTCAGGAGACTTAATAGTTTCTGTAAATGTAAAAACCAGAGTTTATCGGTAGTGATTCAAGTGCTTTATCAAATATCCACTAAATAGATGAACTTTTTCCCGTTGTCTGGATACAGTCTACCAACTTTTTCGGCCGGTTAGAATTCATGATCAAATATGCATGTCCATTATTATCTTTGCTTACCAAAGTACTCTCACTAAGTATGTTATCCTAAGGGTGTGTTATTTCTTCATCCAGCCATTACATGGAGAAGGCGTGGTTTGCAGTCAACAAGCCAATCACAAGCACCATTAGCATGACCGTACACCCTGTAAGATTTGAGGATTGCACCATGTGATTTGTGAGTGTCGGACCAGATACAGTTGAATTTTTTGGGTCCATAGGCATCCCTTCGCTGAGGCAATTTCATAGTCTATGAAGTTCTACTGAGGCGTGATTGTTGCTGGTTGAAAACTTAACCCAATACCCCGCCGAGATGACTTGAAATATAGTCAGCTATGGCAATTTTTGTCAGTCTCTCAGGAGACTTAATAGTTTCTGTAAATGTAAAAACCAGAGTTCATCGGTAGTGATTCAAGTGCTTTATCAAATATCCACTAAATAGATGAACTTTTTCCCGTCGTCTGGATACAGTCTACCAACTTTTTCAACAGGTTAGAATTCATGATCAAATATGCCTGTCAATTATTATCTTTGCTTACCAAAGTACTCTCACTAAGTATGTTATCCTAAGGGTGTGTTATTTCTTCATCCAGCCATTACATGGAGAAGGCGTGGTTTGCAGTCAACAAGCCAATCACAAGCACCATTAGCATGACCGTACACCCTGTAAGATTTGAGGATTGCACCATGTGATTTGTGAGTGTCGGACCAGATACAGTTGAATTTTTTGGGTCCATAGGCATCCCTTCGCTGAGGCAATTTCATAGTCTATGAAGTTCTACTGAGGCGTGATTGTTGCTGGTTGAAAACTTAACCCAATACCCCGCCGAGATGACTTGAAATATAGTCAGCTATGGCAATTTTTGTCAGTCTCTCAGGAGACTTAATAGTTTCTGTAAATGTAAAAACCAGAGTTCATCGGTAGTGATTCAAGTGCTTTATCAAATATCCACTAAATAGATGAACTTTTTCCCGTCGTCTGGATACAGTCTACCAACTTTTTCCAACCGGTTAGAATTCATGATCAAATATGCCTGTCCATTATTATCTTTGCTTACCAAAGTACTCTCACTAAGTATGTTATCCTAAGGGTGTGTTATTTCTTCATCCAGCCATTACATGGAGAAGGCGTGGTTTGCAGTCAACAAGCCAATCACAAGCACCATTAGCATGACCGTACACCCTGTAAGATTTGAGGATTGCACCATGTGATTTGTGAGTGTCGGACCAGATACAGTTGAATTTTTTGGGTCCATAGGCATCCCTTCGCAGAGGCAATTTCATAGTCTATGAAGTTCTACTGAGGCGTGATTGTTGCTGGTTGAAAACTTAACCCAATACCCCGCCGAGATGACTTGAAATATAGTCAGCTATGGCAATTTTTGTCAGTCTCTCAGGAGACTTAATAGTTTCTGTAAATGTAAAAACCAGAGTTCATCGGTAGTGATTCAAGTGCTTTATCAAATATCCACTAAATAGATGAACTTTTTCCCGTCGTCTGGATACAGTCTACCAACTTTTTCAACAGGTTAGAATTCATGATCAAATATGCCTGTCCATTATTATCTTTGCTTACCAAAGTACTCTCACTAAGTATGTTATCCTAAGGGTGTGTTATTTCTTCATCCAGCCATTACATGGAGAAGGCGTGGTTTGCAGTCAACAAGCCAATCACAAGCACCATTAGCATGACCGTACACCCTGTAAGATTTGAGGATTGCACCATGTGATTTGTGAGTGTCGGACCAGATACAGTTGAATTTTTTGGGTCCATAGGCATCCCTTCGCAGAGGCAATTTCATAGTCTATGAAGTTCTACTGAGGCGTGATTGTTGCTGGTTGAAAACTTAACCCAATACCCCGCCGAGATGACTTGAAATATAGTCAGCTATGGCAATTTTTGTCAGTCTCTCAGGAGACTTAATAGTTTCTGTAAATGTAAAAACCAGAGTTCATCGGTAGTGATTCAAGTGCTTTATCAAATATCCACTAAATAGATGAACTTTTTCCCGTCGTCTGGATACAGTCTACCAACTTTTTCCAACAGGTTAGAATTCATGATCAAATATGCCTGTCCATTATTATCTTTGCTTACCAAAGTACTCTCACTAAGTATGTTATCCTAAGGGTGTGTTATTTCTTCATCCAGCCATTACATGGAGAAGGCGTGGTTTGCAGTCAACAAGCCAATCACAAGCACCATTAGCATGACCGTACACCCTGTAAGATTTGAGGATTGCACCATGTGATTTGTGAGTGTTGGACCAGATACAGTTGAATTTTTTGGGTCCATAGGCATCCCTTCGCAGAGGCAATTTCATAGTCTATGAAGTTCTACTGAGGCGTGATTGTTGCTGGTTGAAAACTTAACCCAATACCCCGCCGAGATGACTTGAAATAGTCAGCTATGGCAATTTTTTTCAGTCTCTGAGGAGACTTAATAGTTTCTGTAAATGTAAAAACCACAGTTCATCGGTAGTGATTCAAGTGCTTTATCAAATATCCACTAAATAGATGAACTTTTTCCCGTTGTCTGGATACAGTCTACCAACTTTTTCGGCCGGTTAGAATTCATGATCAAATATGCATGTCCATTATTATCTTTGCTTACCAAATACTCTCACTAAGTATGTTATCCGAAGGGTGTGTTATTTCTTCATCCAGCCATTACATGGAGAAGGCGTGGTTTGCAGTCAACAAGCCAATCACAAGCACCATTAGCATGACCGTACACCCTGTAAGATTTGAGGATTGCACCATGTGATTTGTGAGTGTTGGACCAGATACAGTTGCATTTTTTGGGTCCATAGGCATCCCTTCGCAGAGGCAATTTCATAGTCTATGAAGTTCTACTGAGGCGTGATTGTTGCTGGTTGAAAACTTAACCCAATACCCCGCCGAGATGACTTGAAATATAGTCAGCTATGGCAATTTTTGTCAGTCTCTGAGGAGACTTAATAGTTTCTGTATATGTAAAAACCAGAGTTCATCGGTAGTGATTCAAGTGCTTTATCAAATATCCACTAAATAGATGAACTTTTTCCCGTCGTCTAGATAGAGTCTACCAACTTTTTCAACAGGTTAGAATTCATGATCAAATATGCCTGTCCATTATTATCTTTGCGTACCAAAGTACTCTCACTAAGTATGTTATCCTAAGGGTGTGTTATTTCTTCATCCAGCCATTACATGGAGAAGGCGTGGTTTGCAGTCAACAAGCCAATCACAAGCACCATTAGCATGACCGTACACCCTGTAAGATTTGAGGATTGCACCATGTGATTTGTGAGTGTTGGACCAGATACAGTTGAATTTTTTGGGTCCATAGGCATCCCTTCGCAGAGGCAATTTCATAGTCTATGAAGTTCTACTGAGGCGTGATTGTTGCTGGTTGAAAACTTAACCCAATACCTCGCCGAGATGACTTGAAATATAGTCAGCTATGGCAATTTTTGTCAGTCTCTCAGGAGACTTAATAGTTTCTGTAAATGTAAAAACCAGAGTTCATCGGTAGTGATTCAAGTGCTTTATCAAATATCCACTAAATAGATGAACTTTTTCCTGTCGTCTCGATACAGTCTACCAACTTTTTCCAACAGGTTAGAATTCATGATCAAATATGCCTGTCCATTATTATCTTTGCTTACCAAAGTACTCTCACTAAGTATGTTATCCTAAGGGTGTGTTATTTCTTCATCCAGCCATTACATGGAGAAGGCGTGGTTTGCAGTCAACAAGCCAATCACAAGCACCATTAGCATGACCGTACACCCTGTAAGATTTGAGGATTGCACCATGTGATTTGTGAGTGTCGGACCAGATACAGTTGAATTTTTTGGGTCCATAGGCATCCCTTCGCAGAGGCAATTTCATAGTCTATGAAGTTCTACTGAGGCGTGATTGTTGCTGGTTGAAAACTTAACCCAATACCCCGCCGAGATGACTTGAAATATAGTCAGCTATGGCAATTTTTGTCAGTCTCTCAGGAGACTTAATAGTTTCTGTAAATGTAAAAACCAGAGTTTATCGGTAGTGATTCAAGTGCTTTATCAAATATCCACTAAATAGATGAACTTTTTCCCGTTGTCTGGATACAGTCTACCAACTTTTTCGGCCGGTTAGAATTCATGATCAAATATGCATGTCAATTATTATCTTTGCTTACCAAAGTACTCTCACTAAGTATGTTATCCTAAGGGTGTGTTATTTCTTCATCCAGCCATTACATGGAGAAGGCGTGGTTTGCAGTCAACAAGCCAATCACAAGCACCATTAGCATGACCGTACACCCTGTAAGATTTGAGGATTGCACCATGTGATTTGTGAGTGTTGGACCAGATACAGTTGAATTTTTTGGGTCCATAGGCATCCCTTCGCAGAGGCAATTTCATAGTCTATGAAGTTCTACTGAGGCGTGATTGTTGCTGGTTGAAAACTTAACCCAATACCCCGCCGAGATGACTTGAAATAGTCAGCTATGGCAATTTTTTTCAGTCTCTGAGGAGACTTAATAGTTTCTGTATATGTAAAAACCAGAGTTCATCGGTAGTGATTCAAGTGCTTTATCAAATATCCACTAAATAGATGAACTTTTTCCCGTCGTCTAGATAGAGTCTACCAACTTTTTCAACAGGTTAGAATTCATGATCAAATATGCCTGTCCATTATTATCTTTGCTTACCAAAGTACTCTCACTAAGTATGTTATCCTAAGGGTGTGTTATTTCTTCATCCAGCCATTACATGGAGAAGGCGTGGTTTGCAGTCAACAAGCCAATCACAAGCACCATTAGCATGACCGTACACCCTGTAAGATTTGAGGATTGCACCATGTGATTTGTGAGTGTCGGACCAGATACAGTTGAATTTTTTGGGTCCATAGGCATCCCTTCGCAGAGGCAATTTCATAGTCTATGAAGTTCTACTGAGGCGTGATTGTTGCTGGTTGAAAACTTAACCCAATACCTCGCCGAGATGACTTGAAATATAGTCAGCTATGGCAATTTTTGTCAGTCTCTCAGGAGACTTAATAGTTTCTGTAAATGTAAAAACCAGAGTTCATCGGTAGTGATTCAAGTGCTTTATCAAATATCCACTAAATAGATGAACTTTTTCCCGTTTTCTGGATAGAGTCTACCAACTTTTTCAACAGGTTAGAATTCATGATCAAATATGCATGTCCATTATTATCTTTGCTTACCAAAGTACTCTCACTAAGTATGTTATCCTAAGGGTGTGTTATTTCTTCATCCAGCCATTACATGGAGAAGGCGTGGTTTGCAGTCAACAAGCCAATCACAAGCACCATTAGCATGACCGTACACCCTGTAAGATTTGAGGATTGCACCATGTGATTTGTGAGTGTCGGACCAGATACAGTTGAATTTTTTGGGTCCATAGGCATCCCTTCGCAGAGGCAATTTCATAGTCTATGAAGTTCTACTGAGGGGTGATTGTTGCTGGTTGAAAACTTAACCCAATACCCCGCCGAGATGACTTGAAATATAGTCAGCTATGGCAATTTTTGTCAGTCTCTCAGGAGACTTAATAGTTTCTGTAAATGTAAAAACCAGAGTTCATCGGTAGTGATTCAAGTGCTTTATCAAATATCCACTAAATAGATGAACTTTTTCCCGTCGTCTGGATACAGTCTACCAACTTTTTCCAACAGGTTAGAATTCATGATCAAATATGCCTGTCCATTATTATCTTTGCTTACCAAAGTACTCTCACTAAGTATGTTATCCTAAGGGTGTGTTATTTCTTCATCCAGCCATTACATGGAGAAGGCGTGGTTTGCAGTCAACAAGCCAATCACAAGCACCATTAGCATGACCGTACACCCTGTAAGATTTGAGGATTGCACCATGTGATTTGTGAGTGTTGGACCAGATACAGTTGAATTTTTTGGGTCCATAGGCATCCCTTCGCAGAGGCAATTTCATAGTCTATGAAGTTCTACTGAGGCGTGATTGTTGCTGGTTGAAAACTTAACCCAATACCCCGCCGAGATGACTTGAAATATAGTCAGCTATGGCAATTTTTTTCAGTCTCTGAGGAGACTTAATAGTTTCTGTATATGTAAAAACCAGAGTTCATCGGTAGTGATTCAAGTGCTTTATCAAATATCCACTAAATAGATGAACTTTTTCCCGTCGTCTAGATAGAGTCTACCAACTTTTTCAACAGGTTAGAATTCATGATCAAATATGCCTGTCCATTATTATCTTTGCTTACCAAAGTACTCTCACTAAGTATGTTATCCTAAGGGTGTGTTATTTCTTCATCCAGCCATTACATGGAGAAGGCGTGGTTTGCAGTCAACAAGCCAATCACAAGCACCATTAGCATGACCGTACACCCTGTAAGATTTGAGGATTGCACCATGTGATTTGTGAGTGTCGGACCAGATACAGTTGAATTTTTTGGGTCCATAGGCATCCCTTCGCAGAGGCAATTTCATAGTCTATGAAGTTCTACTGAGGCGTGATTGTTGCTGGTTGAAAACTTAACCCAATACCTCGCCGAGATGACTTGAAATATAGTCAGCTATGGCAATTTTTGTCAGTCTCTCAGGAGACTTAATAGTTTCTGTAAATGTAAAAACCAGAGTTCATCGGTAGTGATTCAAGTGCTTTATCAAATATCCACTAAATAGATGAACTTTTTCCCGTTTTCTGGATAGAGTCTACCAACTTTTTCAACAGGTTAGAATTCATGATCAAATATGCATGTCCATTATTATCTTTGCTTACCAAAGTACTCTCACTAAGTATGTTATCCTAAGGGTGTGTTATTTCTTCATCCAGCCATTACATGGAGAAGGCGTGGTTTGCAGTCAACAAGCCAATCACAAGCACCATTAGCATGACCGTACACCCTGTAAGATTTGAGGATTGCACCATGTGATTTGTGAGTGTCGGACCAGATACAGTTGAATTTTTTGGGTCCATAGGCATCCCTTCGCAGAGGCAATTTCATAGTCTATGAAGTTCTACTGAGGCGTGATTGTTGCTGGTTGAAAACTTAACCCAATACCCCGCCGAGATGACTTGAAATATAGTCAGCTATGGCAATTTTTGTCAGTCTCTCAGGAGACTTAATAGTTTATGTAAATGTAAAAACCAGAGTTCATCGGTAGTGATTCAAGTGCTTTATCAAATATCCACTAAATAGATGAACTTTTTCCCGTCGTCTGGATACAGTCTACCAACTTTTTCCAACAGGTTAGAATTCATGATCAAATATGCCTGTCCATTATTATCTTTGCTTACCAAAGTACTCTCACTAAGTATGTTATCCTAAGGGTGTGTTATTTCTTCATCCAGCCATTACATGGAGAAGGCGTGGTTTGCAGTCAACAAGCCAATCACAAGCACCATTAGCATGACCGTACACCCTGTAAGATTTGAGGATTGCACCATGTGATTTGTGAGTGTCGGACCAGATACAGTTGAATTTTTTGGGTCCATAGGCATCCCTTCGCAGAGGCAATTTCATAGTCTATGAAGTTCTACTGAGGCGTGATTGTTGCTGGTTGAAAACTTAACCCAATACCCCGCCGAGATGACTTGAAATATAGTCAGCTATGGCAATTTTTGTCAGTCTCTCAGGAGACTTAATAGTTTCTGTAAATGTAAAAACCAGAGTTCATCGGTAGTGATTCAAGTGCTTTATCAAATATCCACTAAATAGATGAACTTTTTCCCGTCGTCTGGATACAGTCTACCAACTTTTTCCAACCGGTTAGAATTCATGATCAAATATGCCTGTCCATTATTATCTTTGCTTACCAAAGTACTCTCACTAAGTATGTTATCCTAAGGGTGTGTTATTTCTTCATCCAGCCATTACATGGAGAAGGCGTGGTTTGCAGTCAACAAGCCAATCACAAGCACCATTAGCATGACCGTACACCCTGTAAGATTTGAGGATTGCACCATGTGATTTGTGAGTGTTGGACCAGATACAGTTGAATTTTTTGGGTCCATAGGCATCCCTTCGCAGAGGCAATTTCATAGTCTATGAAGTTCTACTGAGGCGTGATTGTTGCTGGTTGAAAACTTAACCCAATACCCCGCCGAGATGACTTGAAATATAGTCAGCTATGGCAATTTTTTTCAGTCTCTCAGGAGACTTAATAGTTTCTGTAAATGTAAAAACCAGAGTTCATCGGTAGTGATTCAAGTGCTTTATCAAATATCCACTAAATAGATGAACTTTTTCCCGTCGTCTGGATACAGTCTACCAACTTTTTCAACAGGTTAGAATTCATGATCAAATATGCCTGTCCATTATTATCTTTGCTTACCAAAGTACTCTCACTAAGTATGTTATCCTAAGGATGTGTTATTTCTTCATCCAGCCATTACATGGAGAAGGCGTGGTTTGCAGTCAACAAGCCAATCACAAGCACCTTTAGCATGACCGTACACCCTGTAAGATTTGAGGATTGCACCATGTGATTTGTGAGTGTCGGACCAGATACAGTTGAATTTGTTGGGTCCACAGGCATCCCTTCGCAGAGGCAATTTCATAGTCTATGAAGTTCTACTGAGGCGTGATCGTTGCTGGTTGAAAACTTAACCCAATACCCCGCCGAGATGACTTGAAATATAGTCAGCTATGGCAATTTTTGTCAGTCTCTCAGGAGACTTAATAGTTTCTGTAAATGTAAAAACCAGAGTTCATCGGTAGTGATTCAAGTGCTTTATCAAATATCCACTAAATAGATGAACTTTTTCCCGTCGTCTGGATACAGTCTACCAACTTTTTCCAACCGGTTAGAATTCATGATCAAATATGCCTGTCCATTATTATCTTTGCTTACCAAAGTACTCTCACTAAGTATGTTATCCTAAGGGTGTGTTATTTCTTCATCCAGCCATTACATGGAGAAGGCGTGGTTTGCAGTCAACAAGCCAATCACAAGCACCATTAGCATGACCGTACACCCTGTAAGATTTGAGGATTGCACCATGTGATTTGTGAGTGTCGGACCAGATACAGTTGAATTTTTTGGGTCCATAGGCATCCCTTCGCAGAGGCAATTTCATAGTCTATGAAGTTCTACTGAGGCGTGATTGTTGCTGGTTGAAAACTTAACCCAATACCCCGCCGAGATGACTTGAAATATAGTCAGCTATGGCAATTTTTGTCAGTCTCTCAGGAGACTTAATAGTTTCTGTAAATGTAAAAACCAGAGTTCATCGGTAGTGATTCAAGTGCTTTATCAAATATCCACTAAATAGATGAACTTTTTCCCGTCGTCTGGATACAGTCTACCAACTTTTTCAACAGGTTAGAATTCATGATCAAATATGCCTGTCCATTATTATCTTTGCTTACCAAAGTACTCTCACTAAGTATGTTATCCTAAGGGTGTGTTATTTCTTCATCCAGCCATTACATGGAGAAGGCGTGGTTTGCAGTCAACAAGCCAATCACAAGCACCATTAGCATGACCGTACACCCTGTAAGATTTGAGGATTGCACCATGTGATTTGTGAGTGTCGGACCAGATACAGTTGAATTTTTTGGGTCCATAGGCATCCCTTCGCAGAGGCAATTTCATAGTCTATGAAGTTCTACTGAGGCGTGATTGTTGCTGGTTGAAAACTTAACCCAATACCCCGCCGAGATGACTTGAAATATAGTCAGCTATGGCAATTTTTGTCAGTCTCTCAGGAGACTTAATAGTTTCTGTAAATGTAAAAACCAGAGTTCATCGGTAGTGATTCAAGTGCTTTATCAAATATCCACTAAATAGATGAACTTTTTCCCGTCGTCTGGATACAGTCTACCAACTTTTTCCAACAGGTTAGAATTCATGATCAAATATGCCTGTCCATTATTATCTTTGCTTACCAAAGTACTCTCACTAAGTATGTTATCCTAAGGGTGTGTTATTTCTTCATCCAGCCATTACATGGAGAAGGCGTGGTTTGCAGTCAACAAGCCAATCACAAGCACCATTAGCATGACCGTACACCCTGTAAGATTTGAGGATTGCACCATGTGATTTGTGAGTGTCGGACCAGATACAGTTGAATTTGTTGGGTCCACAGGCATCCCTTCGCAGAGGCAATTTCATAGTCTATGAAGTTCTACTGAGGCGTGATTGTTGCTGGTTGAAAACTTAACCCAATACCCCGCCGAGATGACTTGAAATATAGTCAGCTATGGCAATTTTTGTCAGTCTCTCAGGAGACTTAATAGTTTCTGTAAATGTAAAAAACAGAGTTTATCGGTAGTGATTCAAGTGCTTTATCAAATATCCACTAAATAGATGAACTTTTTCCCGTTGTCTGGATACAGTCTACCAACTTTTTCGGCCGGTTAGAATTCATGATCAAATATGCATGTCCATTATTATCTTTGCTTACCAAAGTACTCTCACTAAGTATGTTATCCTAAGGGTGTGTTATTTCTTCATCCAGCCATTACATGGAGAAGGCGTGGTTTGCAGTCAACAAGCCAATCACAAGCACCATTAGCATGACCGTACACCCTGTAAGATTTGAGGATTGCACCATGTGATTTGTGAGTGTCGGACCAGATACAGTTGAATTTTTTGGGTCCATAGGCATCCCTTCGCAGAGGCAATTTCATAGTCTATGAAGTTCTACTGAGGCGTGATTGTTGCTGGTTGAAAACTTAACCCAATACCCCGCCGAGATGACTTGAAATATAGTCAGCTATGGCAATTTTTGTCAGTCTCTCAGGAGACTTAATAGTTTCTGTAAATGTAAAAACCAGAGTTCATCGGTAGTGATTCAAGTGCTTTATCAAATATCCACTAAATAGATGAACTTTTTCCCGTCGTCTGGATACAGTCTACCAACTTTTTCCAACAGGTTAGAATTCATGATCAAATATGCCTGTCCATTATTATCTTTGCTTACCAAAGTACTCTCACTAAGTATGTTATCCTAAGGGTGTGTTATTTCTTCATCCAGCCATTACATGGAGAAGGCGTGGTTTGCAGTCAACAAGCCAATCACAAGCACCATTAGCATGACCGTACACCCTGTAAGATTTGAGGATTGCACCATGTGATTTGTGAGTGTCGGACCAGATACAGTTGAATTTGTTGGGTCCACAGGCATCCCTTCGCAGAGGCAATTTCATAGTCTATGAAGTTCTACTGAGGCGTGATTGTTGCTGGTTGAAAACTTAACCCAATACCCCGCCGAGATGACTTGAAATATAGTCAGCTATGGCAATTTTTGTCAGTCTCTCAGGAGACTTAATAGTTTCTGTAAATGTAAAAAACAGAGTTCATCGGTAGTGATTCAAGTGCTTTATCAAATATCCACTAAATAGATGAACTTTTTCCCGTCGTCTGGATACAGTCTACCAACTTTTTCCAACAGGTTAGAATTCATGATCAAATATGCCTGTCCATTATTATCTTTGCTTACCAAAGTACTCTCACTAAGTATGTTATCCTAAGGGTGTGTTATTTCTTCATCCAGCCATTACATGGAGAAGGCGTGGTTTGCAGTCAACAAGCCAATCACAAGCACCATTAGCATGACCGTACACCCTGTAAGATTTGAGGATTGCACCATGTGATTTGTGAGTGTCGGACCAGATACAGTTGAATTTTTTGGGTCCATAGGCATCCCTTCGCAGAGGCAATTTCATAGTCTATGAAGTTCTACTGAGGCGTGATTGTTGCTGGTTGAAAACTTAACCCAATACCCCGCCGAGATGACTTCAAATATAGTCAGCTATGGCAATTTTTGTCAGTCTCTCAGGAGACTTAATAGTTTCTGTAAATGTAAAAACCAGAGTTCATCGGTAGTGATTCAAGTGCTTTATCAAATATCCACTAAATAGATGAACTTTTTCCCGTCGTCTGGATACAGTCTACCAACTTTTTCCAACCGGTTAGAATTCATGATCAAATATGCCTGTCCATTATTATCTTTGCTTACCAAAGTACTCTCACTAAGTATGTTATCCTAAGGGTGTGTTATTTCTTCATCCAGCCATTACATGGAGAAGGCGTGGTTTGCAGTCAACAAGCCAATCACAAGCACCATTAGCATGACCGTACACCCTGTAAGATTTGAGGATTGCACCATGTGATTTGTGAGTGTTGGACCAGATACAGTTGAATTTTTTGGGTCCATAGGCATCCCTTCGCAGAGGCAATTTCATAGTCTATGAAGTTCTACTGAGGCGTGATTGTTGCTGGTTGAAAACTTAACCCAATACCCCGCCGAGATGACTTGAAATATAGTCAGCTATGGCAATTTTTTTCAGTCTCTCAGGAGACTTAATAGTTTCTGTAAATGTAAAAACCAGAGTTCATCGGTAGTGATTCAAGTGCTTTATCAAATATCCACTAAATAGATGAACTTTTTCCCGTCGTCTGGATACAGTCTACCAACTTTTTCAACAGGTTAGAATTCATGATCAAATATGCCTGTCCATTATTATCTTTGCTTACCAAAGTACTCTCACTAAGTATGTTATCCTAAGGATGTGTTATTTCTTCATCCAGCCATTACATGGAGAAGGCGTGGTTTGCAGTCAACAAGCCAATCACAAGCACCTTTAGCATGACCGTACACCCTGTAAGATTTGAGGATTGCACCATGTGATTTGTGAGTGTCGGACCAGATACAGTTGAATTTGTTGGGTCCACAGGCATCCCTTCGCAGAGGCAATTTCATAGTCTATGAAGTTCTACTGAGGCGTGATCGTTGCTGGTTGAAAACTTAACCCAATACCCCGCCGAGATGACTTGAAATATAGTCAGCTATGGCAATTTTTGTCAGTCTCTCAGGAGACTTAATAGTTTCTGTAAATGTAAAAACCAGAGTTCATCGGTAGTGATTCAAGTGCTTTATCAAATATCCACTAAATAGATGAACTTTTTCCCGTCGTCTGGATACAGTCTACCAACTTTTTCCAACCGGTTAGAATTCATGATCAAATATGCCTGTCCATTATTATCTTTGCTTACCAAAGTACTCTCACTAAGTATGTTATCCTAAGGGTGTGTTATTTCTTCATCCAGCCATTACATGGAGAAGGCGTGGTTTGCAGTCAACAAGCCAATCACAAGCACCATTAGCATGACCGTACACCCTGTAAGATTTGAGGATTGCACCATGTGATTTGTGAGTGTCGGACCAGATACAGTTGAATTTTTTGGGTCCATAGGCATCCCTTCGCAGAGGCAATTTCATAGTCTATGAAGTTCTACTGAGGCGTGATTGTTGCTGGTTGAAAACTTAACCCAATACCCCGCCGAGATGACTTGAAATATAGTCAGCTATGGCAATTTTTGTCAGTCTCTCAGGAGACTTAATAGTTTCTGTAAATGTAAAAACCAGAGTTCATCGGTAGTGATTCAAGTGCTTTATCAAATATCCACTAAATAGATGAACTTTTTCCCGTCGTCTGGATACAGTCTACCAACTTTTTCAACAGGTTAGAATTCATGATCAAATATGCCTGTCCATTATTATCTTTGCTTACCAAAGTACTCTCACTAAGTATGTTATCCTAAGGGTGTGTTATTTCTTCATCCAGCCATTACATGGAGAAGGCGTGGTTTGCAGTCAACAAGCCAATCACAAGCACCATTAGCATGACCGTACACCCTGTAAGATTTGAGGATTGCACCATGTGATTTGTGAGTGTCGGACCAGATACAGTTGAATTTTTTGGGTCCATAGGCATCCCTTCGCAGAGGCAATTTCATAGTCTATGAAGTTCTACTGAGGCGTGATTGTTGCTGGTTGAAAACTTAACCCAATACCCCGCCGAGATGACTTGAAATATAGTCAGCTATGGCAATTTTTGTCAGTCTCTCAGGAGACTTAATAGTTTCTGTAAATGTAAAAACCAGAGTTCATCGGTAGTGATTCAAGTGCTTTATCAAATATCCACTAAATAGATGAACTTTTTCCCGTCGTCTGGATACAGTCTACCAACTTTTTCCAACAGGTTAGAATTCATGATCAAATATGCCTGTCCATTATTATCTTTGCTTACCAAAGTACTCTCACTAAGTATGTTATCCTAAGGGTGTGTTATTTCTTCATCCAGCCATTACATGGAGAAGGCGTGGTTTGCAGTCAACAAGCCAATCACAAGCACCATTAGCATGACCGTACACCCTGTAAGATTTGAGGATTGCACCATGTGATTTGTGAGTGTCGGACCAGATACAGTTGAATTTGTTGGGTCCACAGGCATCCCTTCGCAGAGGCAATTTCATAGTCTATGAAGTTCTACTGAGGCGTGATTGTTGCTGGTTGAAAACTTAACCCAATACCCCGCCGAGATGACTTGAAATATAGTCAGCTATGGCAATTTTTGTCAGTCTCTCAGGAGACTTAATAGTT
The DNA here is from genome assembly GCA_032191485.1 of Leptoclinus maculatus. Taxonomy (NCBI): domain Eukaryota; kingdom Metazoa; phylum Chordata; class Actinopteri; order Perciformes; family Stichaeidae; genus Leptoclinus; species Leptoclinus maculatus. The sequence continues at coordinate 43,935,298 of JAVDOI010000001.1, read as the reverse complement.
TCTGTAAATGTAAAAAACAGAGTTTATCGGTAGTGATTCAAGTGCTTTATCAAATATCCACTAAATAGATGAACTTTTTCCCGTTGTCTGGATACAGTCTACCAACTTTTTCGGCCGGTTAGAATTCATGATCAAATATGCATGTCCATTATTATCTTTGCTTACCAAAGTACTCTCACTAAGTATGTTATCCTAAGGGTGTGTTATTTCTTCATCCAGCCATTACATGGAGAAGGCGTGGTTTGCAGTCAACAAGCCAATCACAAGCACCATTAGCATGACCGTACACCCTGTAAGATTTGAGGATTGCACCATGTGATTTGTGAGTGTCGGACCAGATACAGTTGAATTTTTTGGGTCCATAGGCATCCCTTCGCAGAGGCAATTTCATAGTCTATGAAGTTCTACTGAGGCGTGATTGTTGCTGGTTGAAAACTTAACCCAATACCCCGCCGAGATGACTTGAAATATAGTCAGCTATGGCAATTTTTGTCAGTCTCTCAGGAGACTTAATAGTTTCTGTAAATGTAAAAACCAGAGTTCATCGGTAGTGATTCAAGTGCTTTATCAAATATCCACTAAATAGATGAACTTTTTCCCGTCGTCTGGATACAGTCTACCAACTTTTTCCAACAGGTTAGAATTCATGATCAAATATGCCTGTCCATTATTATCTTTGCTTACCAAAGTACTCTCACTAAGTATGTTATCCTAAGGGTGTGTTATTTCTTCATCCAGCCATTACATGGAGAAGGCGTGGTTTGCAGTCAACAAGCCAATCACAAGCACCATTAGCATGACCGTACACCCTGTAAGATTTGAGGATTGCACCATGTGATTTGTGAGTGTCGGACCAGATACAGTTGAATTTGTTGGGTCCACAGGCATCCCTTCGCAGAGGCAATTTCATAGTCTATGAAGTTCTACTGAGGCGTGATTGTTGCTGGTTGAAAACTTAACCCAATACCCCGCCGAGATGACTTGAAATATAGTCAGCTATGGCAATTTTTGTCAGTCTCTCAGGAGACTTAATAGTTTCTGTAAATGTAAAAAACAGAGTTTATCGGTAGTGATTCAAGTGCTTTATCAAATATCCACTAAATAGATGAACTTTTTCCCGTCGTCTGGATACAGTCTACCAACTTTTTCCAACAGGTTAGAATTCATGATCAAATATGCCTGTCCATTATTATCTTTGCTTACCAAAGTACTCTCACTAAGTATGTTATCCTAAGGGTGTGTTATTTCTTCATCCAGCCATTACATGGAGAAGGCGTGGTTTGCAGTCAACAAGCCAATCACAAGCACCATTAGCATGACCGTACACCCTGTAAGATTTGAGGATTGCACCATGTGATTTGTGAGTGTTGGACCAGATACAGTTGAATTTTTTGGGTCCATAGGCATCCCTTCGCAGAGGCAATTTCATAGTCTATGAAGTTCTACTGAGGCGTGATTGTTGCTGGTTGAAAACTTAACCCAATACCCCGCCGAGATGACTTCAAATATAGTCAGCTATGGCAATTTTTTTCAGTCTCTCAGGAGACTTAATAGTTTCTGTAAATGTAAAAACCAGAGTTCATCGGTAGTGATTCAAGTGCTTTATCAAATATCCACTAAATAGATGAACTTTTTCCCGTCGTCTGGATACAGTCTACCAACTTTTTCAACAGGTTAGAATTCATGATCAAATATGCCTGTCCATTATTATCTTTGCTTACCAAAGTACTCTCACTAAGTATGTTATCCTAAGGATGTGTTATTTCTTCATCCAGCCATTACATGGAGAAGGCGTGGTTTGCAGTCAACAAGCCAATCACAAGCACCATTAGCATGACCGTACACCCTGTAAGATTTGAGGATTGCACCATGTGATTTGTGAGTGTCGGACCAGATACAGTTGAATTTGTTGGGTCCACAGGCATCCCTTCGCAGAGGCAATTTCATAGTCTATGAAGTTCTACTGAGGCGTGATTGTTGCTGGTTGAAAACTTAACCCAATACCCCGCCGAGATGACTTGAAATATAGTCAGCTATGGCAATTTTTGTCAGTCTCTCAGGAGACTTAATAGTTTCTGTAAATGTAAAAACCAGAGTTCATCGGTAGTGATTCAAGTGCTTTATCAAATATCCACTAAATAGATGAACTTTTTCCCGTCGTCTGGATACAGTCTACCAACTTTTTCCAACCGGTTAGAATTCATGATCAAATATGCCTGTCCATTATTATCTTTGCTTACCAAAGTACTCTCACTAAGTATGTTATCCTAAGGGTGTGTTATTTCTTCATCCAGCCATTACATGGAGAAGGCGTGGTTTGCAGTCAACAAGCCAATCACAAGCACCATTAGCATGACCGTACACCCTGTAAGATTTGAGGATTGCACCATGTGATTTGTGAGTGTCGGACCAGATACAGTTGAATTTTTTGGGTCCATAGGCATCCCTTCGCAGAGGCAATTTCATAGTCTATGAAGTTCTACTGAGGCGTGATTGTTGCTGGTTGAAAACTTAACCCAATACCCCGCCGAGATGACTTGAAATATAGTCAGCTATGGCAATTTTTGTCAGTCTCTCAGGAGACTTAATAGTTTCTGTAAATGTAAAAACCAGAGTTCATCGGTAGTGATTCAAGTGCTTTATCAAATATCCACTAAATAGATGAACTTTTTCCCGTCGTCTGGATACAGTCTACCAACTTTTTCAACAGGTTAGAATTCATGATCAAATATGCCTGTCCATTATTATCTTTGCTTACCAAAGTACTCTCACTAAGTATGTTATCCTAAGGGTGTGTTATTTCTTCATCCAGCCATTACATGGAGAAGGCGTGGTTTGCAGTCAACAAGCCAATCACAAGCACCATTAGCATGACCGTACACCCTGTAAGATTTGAGGATTGCACCATGTGATTTGTGAGTGTCGGACCAGATACAGTTGAATTTTTTGGGTCCATAGGCATCCCTTCGCAGAGGCAATTTCATAGTCTATGAAGTTCTACTGAGGCGTGATTGTTGCTGGTTGAAAACTTAACCCAATACCCCGCCGAGATGACTTGAAATATAGTCAGCTATGGCAATTTTTGTCAGTCTCTCAGGAGACTTAATAGTTTCTGTAAATGTAAAAACCAGAGTTCATCGGTAGTGATTCAAGTGCTTTATCAAATATCCACTAAATAGATGAACTTTTTCCCGTCGTCTGGATACAGTCTACCAACTTTTTCCAACAGGTTAGAATTCATGATCAAATATGCCTGTCCATTATTATCTTTGCTTACCAAAGTACTCTCACTAAGTATGTTATCCTAAGGGTGTGTTATTTCTTCATCCAGCCATTACATGGAGAAGGCGTGGTTTGCAGTCAACAAGCCAATCACAAGCACCATTAGCATGACCGTACACCCTGTAAGATTTGAGGATTGCACCATGTGATTTGTGAGTGTTGGACCAGATACAGTTGAATTTTTTGGGTCCATAGGCATCCCTTCGCAGAGGCAATTTCATAGTCTATGAAGTTCTACTGAGGCGTGATTGTTGCTGGTTGAAAACTTAACCCAATACCCCGCCGAGATGACTTGAAATATAGTCAGCTATGGCAATTTTTTTCAGTCTCTCAGGAGACTTAATAGTTTCTGTAAATGTAAAAACCAGAGTTCATCGGTAGTGATTCAAGTGCTTTATCAAATATCCACTAAATAGATGAACTTTTTCCCGTCGTCTGGATACAGTCTACCAACTTTTTCAACAGGTTAGAATTCATGATCAAATATGCCTGTCCATTATTATCTTTGCTTACCAAAGTACTCTCACTAAGTATGTTATCCTAAGGATGTGTTATTTCTTCATCCAGCCATTACATGGAGAAGGCGTGGTTTGCAGTCAACAAGCCAATCACAAGCACCATTAGCATGACCGTACACCCTGTAAGATTTGAGGATTGCACCATGTGATTTGTGAGTGTCGGACCAGATACAGTTGAATTTGTTGGGTCCACAGGCATCCCTTCGCAGAGGCAATTTCATAGTCTATGAAGTTCTACTGAGGCGTGATTGTTGCTGGTTGAAAACTTAACCCAATACCCCGCCGAGATGACTTGAAATATAGTCAGCTATGGCAATTTTTGTCAGTCTCTCAGGAGACTTAATAGTTTCTGTAAATGTAAAAACCAGAGTTCATCGGTAGTGATTCAAGTGCTTTATCAAATATCCACTAAATAGATGAACTTTTTCCCGTCGTCTGGATACAGTCTACCAACTTTTTCCAACCGGTTAGAATTCATGATCAAATATGCCTGTCCATTATTATCTTTGCTTACCAAAGTACTCTCACTAAGTATGTTATCCTAAGGGTGTGTTATTTCTTCATCCAGCCATTACATGGAGAAGGCGTGGTTTGCAGTCAACAAGCCAATCACAAGCACCATTAGCATGACCGTACACCCTGTAAGATTTGAGGATTGCACCATGTGATTTGTGAGTGTCGGACCAGATACAGTTGAATTTTTTGGGTCCATAGGCATCCCTTCGCAGAGGCAATTTCATAGTCTATGAAGTTCTACTGAGGCGTGATTGTTGCTGGTTGAAAACTTAACCCAATACCCCGCCGAGATGACTTGAAATATAGTCAGCTATGGCAATTTTTGTCAGTCTCTCAGGAGACTTAATAGTTTCTGTAAATGTAAAAACCAGAGTTCATCGGTAGTGATTCAAGTGCTTTATCAAATATCCACTAAATAGATGAACTTTTTCCCGTCGTCTGGATACAGTCTACCAACTTTTTCAACAGGTTAGAATTCATGATCAAATATGCCTGTCCATTATTATCTTTGCTTACCAAAGTACTCTCACTAAGTATGTTATCCTAAGGGTGTGTTATTTCTTCATCCAGCCATTACATGGAGAAGGCGTGGTTTGCAGTCAACAAGCCAATCACAAGCACCATTAGCATGACCGTACACCCTGTAAGATTTGAGGATTGCACCATGTGATTTGTGAGTGTCGGACCAGATACAGTTGAATTTTTTGGGTCCATAGGCATCCCTTCGCAGAGGCAATTTCATAGTCTATGAAGTTCTACTGAGGCGTGATTGTTGCTGGTTGAAAACTTAACCCAATACCCCGCCGAGATGACTTGAAATATCGTCAGCTATGGCAATTTTTGTCAGTCTCTCAGGAGACTTAATAGTTTCTGTAAATGTAAAAACCAGAGTTCATCGGTAGTGATTCAAGTGCTTTATCAAATATCCACTAAATAGATGAACTTTTTCCCGTCGTCTGGATACAGTCTACCAACTTTTTCCAACAGGTTAGAATTCATGATCAAATATGCCTGTCCATTATTATCTTTGCTTACCAAAGTACTCTCACTAAGTATGTTATCCTAAGGGTGTGTTATTTCTTCATCCAGCCATTACATGGAGAAGGCGTGGTTTGCAGTCAACAAGCCAATCACAAGCACCATTAGAATGACCGTACACCCTGTAAGATTTGAGGATTGCACCATGTGATTTGTGAGTGTTGGACCAGATACAGTTGAATTTTTTGGGTCCATAGGCATCCCTTCGCAGAGGCAATTTCATAGTCTATGAAGTTCTACTGAGGCGTGATTGTTGCTGGTTGAAAACTTAACCCAATACCCCGCCGAGATGACTTGAAATATAGTCAGCTATGGCAATTTTTTTCAGTCTCTCAGGAGACTTAATAGTTTCTGTAAATGTAAAAACCAGAGTTCATCGGTAGTGATTCAAGTGCTTTATCAAATATCCACTAAATAGATGAACTTTTTCCCGTCGTCTGGATACAGTCTACCAACTTTTTCAACAGGTTAGAATTCATGATCAAATATGCCTGTCCATTATTATCTTTGCTTACCAAAGTACTCTCACTAAGTATGTTATCCTAAGGATGTGTTATTTCTTCATCCAGCCATTACATGGAGAAGGCGTGGTTTGCAGTCAACAAGCCAATCACAAGCACCATTAGCATGACCGTACACCCTGTAAGATTTGAGGATTGCACCATGTGATTTGTGAGTGTCGGACCAGATACAGTTGAATTTGTTGGGTCCACAGGCATCCCTTCGCAGAGGCAATTTCATAGTCTATGAAGTTCTACTGAGGCGTGATTGTTGCTGGTTGAAAACTTAACCCAATACCCCGCCGAGATGACTTGAAATATAGTCAGCTATGGCAATTTTTGTCAGTCTCTCAGGAGACTTAATAGTTTCTGTAAATGTAAAAACCAGAGTTTATCGGTAGTGATTCAAGTGCTTTATCAAATATCCACTAAATAGATGAACTTTTTCCCGTTGTCTGGATACAGTCTACCAACTTTTTCGGCCGGTTAGAATTCATGATCAAATATGCATGTCAATTATTATCTTTGCTTACCAAAGTACTCTCACTAAGTATGTTATCCTAAGGGTGTGTTATTTCTTCATCCAGCCATTACATGGAGAAGGCGTGGTTTGCAGTCAACAAGCCAATCACAAGCACCATTAGCATGACCGTACACCCTGTAAGATTTGAGGATTGCACCATGTGATTTGTGAGTGTCGGACCAGATACAGTTGAATTTTTTGGGTCCATAGGCATCCCTTCGCAGAGGCAATTTCATAGTCTATGAAGTTCTACTGAGGCGTGATTGTTGCTGGTTGAAAACTTAACCCAATACCCCGCCGAGATGACTTGAAATATAGTCAGCTATGGCAATTTTTGTCAGTCTCTCAGGAGACTTAATAGTTTCTGTAAATGTAAAAACCAGAGTTCATCGGTAGTGATTCAAGTGCTTTATCAAATATCCACTAAATAGATGAACTTTTTCCCGTCGTCTGGATACAGTCTACCAACTTTTTCCAACAGGTTAGAATTCATGATCAAATATGCCTGTCCATTATTATCTTTGCTTACCAAAGTACTCTCACTAAGTATGTTATCCTAAGGGTGTGTTATTTCTTCATCCAGCCATTACATGGAGAAGGCGTGGTTTGCAGTCAACAAGCCAATCACAAGCACCATTAGCATGACCGTACACCCTGTAAGATTTGAGGATTGCACCATGTGATTTGTGAGTGTCGGACCAGATACAGTTGAATTTTTTGGGTCCATAGGCATCCCTTCGCAGAGGCAATTTCATAGTCTATGAAGTTCTACTGAGGCGTGATTGTTGCTGGTTGAAAACTTAACCCAATACCCCGCCGAGATGACTTGAAATATAGTCAGCTATGGCAATTTTTGTCAGTCTCTCAGGAGACTTAATAGTTTCTGTAAATGTAAAAACCAGAGTTCATCGGTAGTGATTCAAGTGCTTTATCAAATATCCACTAAATAGATGAACTTTTTCCCGTCGTCTGGATACAGTCTACCAACTTTTTCCAACAGGTTAGAATTCATGATCAAATATGCCTGTCCATTATTATCTTTGCTTACCAAAGTACTCTCACTAAGTATGTTATCCTAAGGGTGTGTTATTTCTTCATCCAGCCATTACATGGAGAAGGCGTGGTTTGCAGTCAACAAGCCAATCACAAGCACCATTAGCATGACCGTACACCCTGTAAGATTTGAGGATTGCACCATGTGATTTGTGAGTGTTGGACCAGATACAGTTGAATTTTTTGGGTCCATAGGCATCCCTTCGCAGAGGCAATTTCATAGTCTATGAAGTTCTACTGAGGCGTGATTGTTGCTGGTTGAAAACTTAACCCAATACCCCGCCGAGATGACTTGAAATATAGTCAGCTATGGCAATTTTTTTCAGTCTCTCAGGAGACTTAATAGTTTCTGTAAATGTAAAAACCAGAGTTCATCGGTAGTGATTCAAGTGCTTTATCAAATATCCACTAAATAGATGAACTTTTTCCCGTCGTCTGGATACAGTCTACCAACTTTTTCAACAGGTTAGAATTCATGATCAAATATGCCTGTCCATTATTATCTTTGCTTACCAAAGTACTCTCACTAAGTATGTTATCCTAAGGATGTGTTATTTCTTCATCCAGCCATTACATGGAGAAGGCGTGGTTTGCAGTCAACAAGCCAATCACAAGCACCATTAGCATGACCGTACACCCTGTAAGATTTGAGGATTGCACCATGTGATTTGTGAGTGTCGGACCAGATACAGTTGAATTTGTTGGGTCCACAGGCATCCCTTCGCAGAGGCAATTTCATAGTCTATGAAGTTCTACTGAGGCGTGATTGTTGCTGGTTGAAAACTTAACCCAATACCCCGCCGAGATGACTTGAAATATAGTCAGCTATGGCAATTTTTGTCAGTCTCTCAGGAGACTTAATAGTTTCTGTAAATGTAAAAACCAGAGTTCATCGGTAGTGATTCAAGTGCTTTATCAAATATCCACTAAATAGATGAACTTTTTCCCGTCGTCTGGATACAGTCTACCAACTTTTTCAACAGGTTAGAATTCATGATCAAATATGCCTGTCCATTATTATCTTTGCTTACCAAAGTACTCTCACTAAGTATGTTATCCTAAGGGTGTGTTATTTCTTCATCCAGCCATTACATGGAGAAGGCGTGGTTTGCAGTCAACAAGCCAATCACAAGCACCATTAGCATGACCGTACACCCTGTAAGATTTGAGGATTGCACCATGTGATTTGTGAGTGTCGGACCAGATACAGTTGAATTTTTTGGGTCCATAGGCATCCCTTCGCAGAGGCAATTTCATAGTCTATGAAGTTCTACTGAGGCGTGATTGTTGCTGGTTGAAAACTTAACCCAATACCCCGCCGAGATGACTTGAAATATCGTCAGCTATGGCAATTTTTGTCAGTCTCTCAGGAGACTTAATAGTTTCTGTAAATGTAAAAACCAGAGTTCATCGGTAGTGATTCAAGTGCTTTATCAAATATCCACTAAATAGATGAACTTTTTCCCGTCGTCTGGATACAGTCTACCAACTTTTTCCAACAGGTTAGAATTCATGATCAAATATGCCTGTCCATTATTATCTTTGCTTACCAAAGTACTCTCACTAAGTATGTTATCCTAAGGGTGTGTTATTTCTTCATCCAGCCATTACATGGAGAAGGCGTGGTTTGCAGTCAACAAGCCAATCACAAGCACCATTAGAATGACCGTACACCCTGTAAGATTTGAGGATTGCACCATGTGATTTGTGAGTGTTGGACCAGATACAGTTGAATTTTTTGGGTCCATAGGCATCCCTTCGCAGAGGCAATTTCATAGTCTATGAAGTTCTACTGAGGCGTGATTGTTGCTGGTTGAAAACTTAACCCAATACCCCGCCGAGATGACTTGAAATATAGTCAGCTATGGCAATTTTTTTCAGTCTCTCAGGAGACTTAATAGTTTCTGTAAATGTAAAAACCAGAGTTCATCGGTAGTGATTCAAGTGCTTTATCAAATATCCACTAAATAGATGAACTTTTTCCCGTCGTCTGGATACAGTCTACCAACTTTTTCAACAGGTTAGAATTCATGATCAAATATGCCTGTCCATTATTATCTTTGCTTACCAAAGTACTCTCACTAAGTATGTTATCCTAAGGATGTGTTATTTCTTCATCCAGCCATTACATGGAGAAGGCGTGGTTTGCAGTCAACAAGCCAATCACAAGCACCATTAGCATGACCGTACACCCTGTAAGATTTGAGGATTGCACCATGTGATTTGTGAGTGTCGGACCAGATACAGTTGAATTTGTTGGGTCCACAGGCATCCCTTCGCAGAGGCAATTTCATAGTCTATGAAGTTCTACTGAGGCGTGATTGTTGCTGGTTGAAAACTTAACCCAATACCCCGCCGAGATGACTTGAAATATAGTCAGCTATGGCAATTTTTGTCAGTCTCTCAGGAGACTTAATAGTTTCTGTAAATGTAAAAACCAGAGTTTATCGGTAGTGATTCAAGTGCTTTATCAAATATCCACTAAATAGATGAACTTTTTCCCGTTGTCTGGATACAGTCTACCAACTTTTTCGGCCGGTTAGAATTCATGATCAAATATGCATGTCAATTATTATCTTTGCTTACCAAAGTACTCTCACTAAGTATGTTATCCTAAGGGTGTGTTATTTCTTCATCCAGCCATTACATGGAGAAGGCGTGGTTTGCAGTCAACAAGCCAATCACAAGCACCATTAGCATGACCGTACACCCTGTAAGATTTGAGGATTGCACCATGTGATTTGTGAGTGTCGGACCAGATACAGTTGAATTTTTTGGGTCCATAGGCATCCCTTCGCAGAGGCAATTTCATAGTCTATGAAGTTCTACTGAGGCGTGATTGTTGCTGGTTGAAAACTTAACCCAATACCCCGCCGAGATGACTTGAAATATAGTCAGCTATGGCAATTTTTGTCAGTCTCTCAGGAGACTTAATAGTTTCTGTAAATGTAAAAACCAGAGTTCATCGGTAGTGATTCAAGTGCTTTATCAAATATCCACTAAATAGATGAACTTTTTCCCGTCGTCTGGATACAGTCTACCAACTTTTTCCAACAGGTTAGAATTCATGATCAAATATGCCTGTCCATTATTATCTTTGCTTACCAAAGTACTCTCACTAAGTATGTTATCCTAAGGGTGTGTTATTTCTTCATCCAGCCATTACATGGAGAAGGCGTGGTTTGCAGTCAACAAGCCAATCACAAGCACCATTAGCATGACCGTACACCCTGTAAGATTTGAGGATTGCACCATGTGATTTGTGAGTGTCGGACCAGATACAGTTGAATTTTTTGGGTCCATAGGCATCCCTTCGCAGAGGCAATTTCATAGTCTATGAAGTTCTACTGAGGCGTGATTGTTGCTGGTTGAAAACTTAACCCAATACCCCGCCGAGATGACTTGAAATATAGTCAGCTATGGCAATTTTTGTCAGTCTCTCAGGAGACTTAATAGTTTCTGTAAATGTAAAAACCAGAGTTCATCGGTAGTGATTCAAGTGCTTTATCAAATATCCACTAAATAGATGAACTTTTTCCCGTCGTCTGGATACAGTCTACCAACTTTTTCCAACAGGTTAGAATTCATGATCAAATATGCCTGTCCATTATTATCTTTGCTTACCAAAGTACTCTCACTAAGTATGTTATCCTAAGGGTGTGTTATTTCTTCATCCAGCCATTACATGGAGAAGGCGTGGTTTGCAGTCAACAAGCCAATCACAAGCACCATTAGCATGACCGTACACCCTGTAAGATTTGAGGATTGCACCATGTGATTTGTGAGTGTTGGACCAGATACAGTTGAATTTTTTGGGTCCATAGGCATCCCTTCGCAGAGGCAATTTCATAGTCTATGAAGTTCTACTGAGGCGTGATTGTTGCTGGTTGAAAACTTAACCCAATACCCCGCCGAGATGACTTGAAATATAGTCAGCTATGGCAATTTTTTTCAGTCTCTCAGGAGACTTAATAGTTTCTGTAAATGTAAAAACCAGAGTTCATCGGTAGTGATTCAAGTGCTTTATCAAATATCCACTAAATAGATGAACTTTTTCCCGTCGTCTGGATACAGTCTACCAACTTTTTCAACAGGTTAGAATTCATGATCAAATATGCCTGTCCATTATTATCTTTGCTTACCAAAGTACTCTCACTAAGTATGTTATCCTAAGGATGTGTTATTTCTTCATCCAGCCATTACATGGAGAAGGCGTGGTTTGCAGTCAACAAGCCAATCACAAGCACCATTAGCATGACCGTACACCCTGTAAGATTTGAGGATTGCACCATGTGATTTGTGAGTGTCGGACCAGATACAGTTGAATTTGTTGGGTCCACAGGCATCCCTTCGCAGAGGCAATTTCATAGTCTATGAAGTTCTACTGAGGCGTGATTGTTGCTGGTTGAAAACTTAACCCAATACCCCGCCGAGATGACTTGAAATATAGTCAGCTATGGCAATTTTTGTCAGTCTCTCAGGAGACTTAATAGTTTCTGTAAATGTAAAAACCAGAGTTTATCGGTAGTGATTCAAGTGCTTTATCAAATATCCACTAAATAGATGAACTTTTTCCCGTTGTCTGGATACAGTCTACCAACTTTTTCGGCCGGTTAGAATTCATGATCAAATATGCATGTCAATTATTATCTTTGCTTACCAAAGTACTCTCACTAAGTATGTTATCCTAAGGGTGTGTTATTTCTTCATCCAGCCATTACATGGAGAAGGCGTGGTTTGCAGTCAACAAGCCAATCACAAGCACCATTAGCATGACCGTACACCCTGTAAGATTTGAGGATTGCACCATGTGATTTGTGAGTGTCGGACCAGATACAGTTGAATTTTTTGGGTCCATAGGCATCCCTTCGCAGAGGCAATTTCATAGTCTATGAAGTTCTACTGAGGCGTGATTGTTGCTGGTTGAAAACTTAACCCAATACCCCGCCGAGATGACTTGAAATATAGTCAGCTATGGCAATTTTTGTCAGTCTCTCAGGAGACTTAATAGTTTCTGTAAATGTAAAAACCAGAGTTCATCGGTAGTGATTCAAGTGCTTTATCAAATATCCACTAAATAGATGAACTTTTTCCCGTCGTCTGGATACAGTCTACCAACTTTTTCCAACAGGTTAGAATTCATGATCAAATATGCCTGTCCATTATTATCTTTGCTTACCAAAGTACTCTCACTAAGTATGTTATCCTAAGGGTGTGTTATTTCTTCATCCAGCCATTACATGGAGAAGGCGTGGTTTGCAGTCAACAAGCCAATCACAAGCACCATTAGCATGACCGTACACCCTGTAAGATTTGAGGATTGCACCATGTGATTTGTGAGTGTTGGACCAGATACAGTTGAATTTTTTGGGTCCATAGGCATCCCTTCGCAGAGGCAATTTCATAGTCTATGAAGTTCTACTGAGGCGTGATTGTTGCTGGTTGAAAACTTAACCCAATACCCCGCCGAGATGACTTGAAATATAGTCAGCTATGGCAATTTTTGTCAGTCTCTCAGGAGACTTAATAGTTTCTGTAAATGTAAAAACCAGAGTTCATCGGTAGTGATTCAAGTGCTTTATCAAATATCCACTAAATAGATGAACTTTTTCCTGTCGTCTGGATACAGTCTACCAACTTTTTCCAACAGGTTAGAATTCATGATCAAATATGCCTGTCCATTATTATCTTTGCTTACCAAAGTACTCTCACTAAGTATGTTATCCTAAGGGTGTGTTATTTCTTCATCCAGCCATTACATGGAGAAGGCGTGGTTTGCAGTCAACAAGCCAATCACAAGCACCATTAGCATGACCGTACACCCTGTAAGATTTGAGGATTGCACCATGTGATTTGTGAGTGTCGGACCAGATACAGTTGAATTTTTTGGGTCCATAGGCATCCCTTCGCAGAGGCAATTTCATAGTCTATGAAGTTCTACTGAGGCGTGATTGTTGCTGGTTGAAAACTTAACCCAATACCCCGCCGAGATGACTTGAAATATAGTCAGCTATGGCAATTTTTGTCAGTCTCTCAGGAGACTTAATAGTTTCTGTAAATGTAAAAACCAGAGTTTATCGGTAGTGATTCAAGTGCTTTATCAAATATCCACTAAATAGATGAACTTTTTCCCGTTGTCTGGATACAGTCTACCAACTTTTTCGGCCGGTTAGAATTCATGATCAAATATGCATGTCAATTATTATCTTTGCTTACCAAAGTACTCTCACTAAGTATGTTATCCTAAGGGTGTGTTATTTCTTCATCCAGCCATTACATGGAGAAGGCGTGGTTTGCAGTCAACAAGCCAATCACAAGCACCATTAGCATGACCGTACACCCTGTAAGATTTGAGGATTGCACCATGTGATTTGTGAGTGTTGGACCAGATACAGTTGAATTTTTTGGGTCCATAGGCATCCCTTCGCAGAGGCAATTTCATAGTCTATGAAGTTCTACTGAGGCGTGATTGTTGCTGGTTGAAAACTTAACCCAATACCCCGCCGAGATGACTTGAAATAGTCAGCTATGGCAATTTTTTTCAGTCTCTGAGGAGACTTAATAGTTTCTGTAAATGTAAAAACCACAGTTCATCGGTAGTGATTCAAGTGCTTTATCAAATATCCACTAAATAGATGAACTTTTTCCCGTTGTCTGGATACAGTCTACCAACTTTTTCGGCCGGTTAGAATTCATGATCAAATATGCATGTCCATTATTATCTTTGCTTACCAAATACTCTCACTAAGTATGTTATCCGAAGGGTGTGTTATTTCTTCATCCAGCCATTACATGGAGAAGGCGTGGTTTGCAGTCAACAAGCCAATCACAAGCACCATTAGCATGACCGTACACCCTGTAAGATTTGAGGATTGCACCATGTGATTTGTGAGTGTTGGACCAGATACAGTTGAATTTTTTGGGTCCATAGGCATCCCTTCGCAGAGGCAATTTCATAGTCTATGAAGTTCTACTGAGGCGTGATTGTTGCTGGTTGAAAACTTAACCCAATACCCCGCCGAGATGACTTGAAATATAGTCAGCTATGGCAATTTTTTTCAGTCTCTGAGGAGACTTAATAGTTTCTGTATATGTAAAAACCAGAGTTCATCGGTAGTGATTCAAGTGCTTTATCAAATATCCACTAAATAGATGAACTTTTTCCCGTCGTCTAGATAGAGTCTACCAACTTTTTCAACAGGTTAGAATTCATGATCAAATATGCCTGTCCATTATTATCTTTGCTTACCAAAGTACTCTCACTAAGTATGTTATCCTAAGGGTGTGTTATTTCTTCATCCAGCCATTACATGGAGAAGGCGTGGTTTGCAGTCAACAAGCCAATCACAAGCACCATTAGCATGACCGTACACCCTGTAAGATTTGAGGATTGCACCATGTGATTTGTGAGTGTCGGACCAGATACAGTTGAATTTTTTGGGTCCATAGGCATCCCTTCGCAGAGGCAATTTCATAGTCTATGAAGTTCTACTGAGGCGTGATTGTTGCTGGTTGAAAACTTAACCCAATACCCCGCCGAGATGACTTGAAATATAGTCAGCTATGGCAATTTTTTTCAGTCTCTCAGGAGACTTAATAGTTTCTGTAAATGTAAAAACCAGAGTTCATCGGTAGTGATTCAAGTGCTTTATCAAATATCCACTAAATAGATGAACTTTTTCCCGTTTTCTGGATAGAGTCTACCAACTTTTTCAACAGGTTAGAATTCATGATCAAATATGCATGTCCATTATTATCTTTGCTTACCAAAGTACTCTCACTAAGTATGTTATCCTAAGGGTGTGTTATTTCTTCATCCAGCCATTACATGGAGAAGGCGTGGTTTGCAGTCAACAAGCCAATCACAAGCACCATTAGCATGACCGTACACCCTGTAAGATTTGAGGATTGCACCATGTGATTTGTGAGTGTCGGACCAGATACAGTTGAATTTTTTGGGTCCATAGGCATCCCTTCGCAGAGGCAATTTCATAGTCTATGAAGTTCTACTGAGGCGTGATTGTTGCTGGTTGAAAACTTAACCCAATACCCCGCCGAGATGACTTGAAATATAGTCAG
This sequence comes from Leptoclinus maculatus, assembly GCA_032191485.1. NCBI lineage: Eukaryota > Metazoa > Chordata > Actinopteri > Perciformes > Stichaeidae > Leptoclinus > Leptoclinus maculatus. Next base: position 43,919,789 of record JAVDOI010000001.1, on the reverse strand, counting down.
CTATGGCAATTTTTGTCAGTCTCTCAGGAGACTTAATAGTTTCTGTAAATGTAAAAACCAGAGTTCATCGGTAGTGATTCAAGTGCTTTATCAAATATCCACTAAATAGATGAACTTTTTCCCGTCGTCTGGATACAGTCTACCAACTTTTTCCAACAGGTTAGAATTCATGATCAAATATGCCTGTCCATTATTATCTTTGCTTACCAAAGTACTCTCACTAAGTATGTTATCCTAAGGGTGTGTTATTTCTTCATCCAGCCATTACATGGAGAAGGCGTGGTTTGCAGTCAACAAGCCAATCACAAGCACCATTAGCATGACCGTACACCCTGTAAGATTTGAGGATTGCACCATGTGATTTGTGAGTGTTGGACCAGATACAGTTGAATTTTTTGGGTCCATAGGCATCCCTTCGCAGAGGCAATTTCATAGTCTATGAAGTTCTACTGAGGCGTGATTGTTGCTGGTTGAAAACTTAACCCAATACCCCGCCGAGATGACTTGAAATATAGTCAGCTATGGCAATTTTTTTCAGTCTCTGAGGAGACTTAATAGTTTCTGTATATGTAAAAACCAGAGTTCATCGGTAGTGATTCAAGTGCTTTATCAAATATCCACTAAATAGATGAACTTTTTCCCGTCGTCTAGATAGAGTCTACCAACTTTTTCAACAGGTTAGAATTCATGATCAAATATGCCTGTCCATTATTATCTTTGCTTACCAAAGTACTCTCACTAAGTATGTTATCCTAAGGGTGTGTTATTTCTTCATCCAGCCATTACATGGAGAAGGCGTGGTTTGCAGTCAACAAGCCAATCACAAGCACCATTAGCATGACCGTACACCCTGTAAGATTTGAGGATTGCACCATGTGATTTGTGAGTGTTGGACCAGATACAGTTGAATTTTTTGGGTCCATAGGCATCCCTTCGCAGAGGCAATTTCATAGTCTATGAAGTTCTACTGAGGCGTGATTGTTGCTGGTTGAAAACTTAACCCAATACCCCGCCGAGATGACTTGAAATAGTCAGCTATGGCAATTTTGTTCAGTCTCTGAGGAGACTTAATAGTTTCTGTAAATGTAAAAACCACAGTTCATCGGTAGTGATTCAAGTGCTTTATCAAATATCCACTAAATAGATGAACTTTTTCCCGTTGTCTGGATACAGTCTACCAACTTTTTCGGCCGGTTAGAATTCATGATCAAATATGCATGTCCATTATTATCTTTGCTTACCAAATACTCTCACTAAGTATGTTATCCGAAGGGTGTGTTATTTCTTCATCCAGCCATTACATGGAGAAGGCGTGGTTTGCAGTCAACAAGCCAATCACAAGCACCATTAGCATGACCGTACACCCTGTAAGATTTGAGGATTGCACCATGTGATTTGTGAGTGTTGGACCAGATACAGTTGAATTTTTTGGGTCCATAGGCATCCCTTCGCAGAGGCAATTTCATAGTCTATGAAGTTCTACTGAGGCGTGATTGTTGCTGGTTGAAAACTTAACCCAATACCCCGCCGAGATGACTTGAAATATAGTCAGCTATGGCAATTTTTTTCAGTCTCTGAGGAGACTTAATAGTTTCTGTATATGTAAAAACCAGAGTTCATCGGTAGTGATTCAAGTGCTTTATCAAATATCCACTAAATAGATGAACTTTTTCCCGTTGTCTGGATACAGTCTACCAACTTTTTCGGCCGGTTAGAATTCATGATCAAATATGCATGTCCATTATTATCTTTGCTTACCAAATACTCTCACTAAGTATGTTATCCGAAGGGTGTGTTATTTCTTCATCCAGCCATTACATGGAGAAGGCGTGGTTTGCAGTCAACAAGCCAATCACAAGCACCATTAGCATGACCGTACACCCTGTAAGATTTGAGGATTGCACCATGTGATTTGTGAGTGTTGGACCAGATACAGTTGAATTTTTTGGGTCCATAGGCATCCCTTCGCAGAGGCAATTTCATAGTCTATGAAGTTCTACTGAGGCGTGATTGTTGCTGGTTGAAAACTTAACCCAATACCCCGCCGAGATGACTTGAAATATAGTCAGCTATGGCAATTTTTTTCAGTCTCTGAGGAGACTTAATAGTTTCTGTATATGTAAAAACCAGAGTTCATCGGTAGTGATTCAAGTGCTTTATCAAATATCCACTAAATAGATGAACTTTTTCCCGTCGTCTAGATAGAGTCTACCAACTTTTTCAACAGGTTAGAATTCATGATCAAATATGCCTGTCCATTATTATCTTTGCTTACCAAAGTACTCTCACTAAGTATGTTATCCTAAGGGTGTGTTATTTCTTCATCCAGCCATTACATGGAGAAGGCGTGGTTTGCAGTCAACAAGCCAATCACAAGCACCATTAGCATGACCGTACACCCTGTAAGATTTGAGGATTGCACCATGTGATTTGTGAGTGTCGGACCAGATACAGTTGAATTTTTTGGGTCCATAGGCATCCCTTCGCAGAGGCAATTTCATAGTCTATGAAGTTCTACTGAGGCGTGATTGTTGCTGGTTGAAAACTTAACCCAATACCCCGCCGAGATGACTTGAAATATAGTCAGCTATGGCAATTTTTTTCAGTCTCTCAGGAGACTTAATAGTTTCTGTAAATGTAAAAACCAGAGTTCATCGGTAGTGATTCAAGTGCTTTATCAAATATCCACTAAATAGATGAACTTTTTCCCGTTTTCTGGATAGAGTCTACCAACTTTTTCAACAGGTTAGAATTCATGATCAAATATGCATGTCCATTATTATCTTTGCTTACCAAAGTACTCTCACTAAGTATGTTATCCTAAGGGTGTGTTATTTCTTCATCCAGCCATTACATGGAGAAGGCGTGGTTTGCAGTCAACAAGCCAATCACAAGCACCATTAGCATGACCGTACACCCTGTAAGATTTGAGGATTGCACCATGTGATTTGTGAGTGTCGGACCAGATACAGTTGAATTTTTTGGGTCCATAGGCATCCCTTCGCAGAGGCAATTTCATAGTCTATGAAGTTCTACTGAGGCGTGATTGTTGCTGGTTGAAAACTTAACCCAATACCCCGCCGAGATGACTTGAAATATAGTCAGCTATGGCAATTTTTGTCAGTCTCTCAGGAGACTTAATAGTTTCTGTAAATGTAAAAACCAGAGTTCATCGGTAGTGATTCAAGTGCTTTATCAAATATCCACTAAATAGATGAACTTTTTCCCGTCGTCTGGATACAGTCTACCAACTTTTTCCAACAGGTTAGAATTCATGATCAAATATGCCTGTCCATTATTATCTTTGCTTACCAAAGTACTCTCACTAAGTATGTTATCCTAAGGGTGTGTTATTTCTTCATCCAGCCATTACATGGAGAAGGCGTGGTTTGCAGTCAACAAGCCAATCACAAGCACCATTAGCATGACCGTACACCCTGTAAGATTTGAGGATTGCACCATGTGATTTGTGAGTGTTGGACCAGATACAGTTGAATTTTTTGGGTCCATAGGCATCCCTTCGCAGAGGCAATTTCATAGTCTATGAAGTTCTACTGAGGCGTGATTGTTGCTGGTTGAAAACTTAACCCAATACCCCGCCGAGATGACTTGAAATATAGTCAGCTATGGCAATTTTTTTCAGTCTCTGAGGAGACTTAATAGTTTCTGTATATGTAAAAACCAGAGTTCATCGGTAGTGATTCAAGTGCTTTATCAAATATCCACTAAATAGATGAACTTTTTCCCGTCGTCTAGATAGAGTCTACCAACTTTTTCAACAGGTTAGAATTCATGATCAAATATGCCTGTCCATTATTATCTTTGCTTACCAAAGTACTCTCACTAAGTATGTTATCCTAAGGGTGTGTTATTTCTTCATCCAGCCATTACATGGAGAAGGCGTGGTTTGCAGTCAACAAGCCAATCACAAGCACCATTAGCATGACCGTACACCCTGTAAGATTTGAGGATTGCACCATGTGATTTGTGAGTGTTGGACCAGATACAGTTGAATTTTTTGGGTCCATAGGCATCCCTTCGCAGAGGCAATTTCATAGTCTATGAAGTTCTACTGAGGCGTGATTGTTGCTGGTTGAAAACTTAACCCAATACCCCGCCGAGATGACTTGAAATAGTCAGCTATGGCAATTTTGTTCAGTCTCTGAGGAGACTTAATAGTTTCTGTAAATGTAAAAACCACAGTTCATCGGTAGTGATTCAAGTGCTTTATCAAATATCCACTAAATAGATGAACTTTTTCCCGTTGTCTGGATACAGTCTACCAACTTTTTCGGCCGGTTAGAATTCATGATCAAATATGCATGTCCATTATTATCTTTGCTTACCAAATACTCTCACTAAGTATGTTATCCGAAGGGTGTGTTATTTCTTCATCCAGCCATTACATGGAGAAGGCGTGGTTTGCAGTCAACAAGCCAATCACAAGCACCATTAGCATGACCGTACACCCTGTAAGATTTGAGGATTGCACCATGTGATTTGTGAGTGTTGGACCAGATACAGTTGAATTTTTTGGGTCCATAGGCATCCCTTCGCAGAGGCAATTTCATAGTCTATGAAGTTCTACTGAGGCGTGATTGTTGCTGGTTGAAAACTTAACCCAATACCCCGCCGAGATGACTTGAAATATAGTCAGCTATGGCAATTTTTTTCAGTCTCTGAGGAGACTTAATAGTTTCTGTATATGTAAAAACCAGAGTTCATCGGTAGTGATTCAAGTGCTTTATCAAATATCCACTAAATAGATGAACTTTTTCCCGTCGTCTAGATAGAGTCTACCAACTTTTTCAACAGGTTAGAATTCATGATCAAATATGCCTGTCCATTATTATCTTTGCTTACCAAAGTACTCTCACTAAGTATGTTATCCTAAGGGTGTGTTATTTCTTCATCCAGCCATTACATGGAGAAGGCGTGGTTTGCAGTCAACAAGCCAATCACAAGCACCATTAGCATGACCGTACACCCTGTAAGATTTGAGGATTGCACCATGTGATTTGTGAGTGTCGGACCAGATACAGTTGAATTTTTTGGGTCCATAGGCATCCCTTCGCAGAGGCAATTTCATAGTCTATGAAGTTCTACTGAGGCGTGATTGTTGCTGGTTGAAAACTTAACCCAATACCCCGCCGAGATGACTTGAAATATAGTCAGCTATGGCAATTTTTTTCAGTCTCTCAGGAGACTTAATAGTTTCTGTAAATGTAAAAACCAGAGTTCATCGGTAGTGATTCAAGTGCTTTATCAAATATCCACTAAATAGATGAACTTTTTCCCGTTTTCTGGATAGAGTCTACCAACTTTTTCAACAGGTTAGAATTCATGATCAAATATGCATGTCCATTATTATCTTTGCTTACCAAAGTACTCTCACTAAGTATGTTATCCTAAGGGTGTGTTATTTCTTCATCCAGCCATTACATGGAGAAGGCGTGGTTTGCAGTCAACAAGCCAATCACAAGCACCATTAGCATGACCGTACACCCTGTAAGATTTGAGGATTGCACCATGTGATTTGTGAGTGTCGGACCAGATACAGTTGAATTTTTTGGGTCCATAGGCATCCCTTCGCAGAGGCAATTTCATAGTCTATGAAGTTCTACTGAGGCGTGATTGTTGCTGGTTGAAAACTTAACCCAATACCCCGCCGAGATGACTTGAAATATAGTCAGCTATGGCAATTTTTGTCAGTCTCTCAGGAGACTTAATAGTTTCTGTAAATGTAAAAACCAGAGTTCATCGGTAGTGATTCAAGTGCTTTATCAAATATCCACTAAATAGATGAACTTTTTCCCGTCGTCTGGATACAGTCTACCAACTTTTTCCAACAGGTTAGAATTCATGATCAAATATGCCTGTCCATTATTATCTTTGCTTACCAAAGTACTCTCACTAAGTATGTTATCCTAAGGGTGTGTTATTTCTTCATCCAGCCATTACATGGAGAAGGCGTGGTTTGCAGTCAACAAGCCAATCACAAGCACCATTAGCATGACCGTACACCCTGTAAGATTTGAGGATTGCACCATGTGATTTGTGAGTGTTGGACCAGATACAGTTGAATTTTTTGGGTCCATAGGCATCCCTTCGCAGAGGCAATTTCATAGTCTATGAAGTTCTACTGAGGCGTGATTGTTGCTGGTTGAAAACTTAACCCAATACCCCGCCGAGATGACTTGAAATATAGTCAGCTATGGCAATTTTTTTCAGTCTCTGAGGAGACTTAATAGTTTCTGTATATGTAAAAACCAGAGTTCATCGGTAGTGATTCAAGTGCTTTATCAAATATCCACTAAATAGATGAACTTTTTCCCGTCGTCTAGATAGAGTCTACCAACTTTTTCAACAGGTTAGAATTCATGATCAAATATGCCTGTCCATTATTATCTTTGCTTACCAAAGTACTCTCACTAAGTATGTTATCCTAAGGGTGTGTTATTTCTTCATCCAGCCATTACATGGAGAAGGCGTGGTTTGCAGTCAACAAGCCAATCACAAGCACCATTAGCATGACCGTACACCCTGTAAGATTTGAGGATTGCACCATGTGATTTGTGAGTGTCGGACCAGATACAGTTGAATTTTTTGGGTCCATAGGCATCCCTTCGCTGAGGCAATTTCATAGTCTATGAAGTTCTACTGAGGCGTGATTGTTGCTGGTTGAAAACTTAACCCAATACCCCGCCGAGATGACTTGAAATATAGTCAGCTATGGCAATTTTTGTCAGTCTCTCAGGAGACTTAATAGTTTCTGTAAATGTAAAAACCAGAGTTCATCGGTAGTGATTCAAGTGCTTTATCAAATATCCACTAAATAGATGAACTTTTTCCCGTCGTCTGGATACAGTCTACCAACTTTTTCCAACCGGTTAGAATTCATGATCAAATATGCCTGTCCATTATTATCTTTGCTTACCAAAGTACTCTCACTAAGTATGTTATCCTAAGGGTGTGTTATTTCTTCATCCAGCCATTACATGGAGAAGGCGTGGTTTGCAGTCAACAAGCCAATCACAAGCACCATTAGCATGACCGTACACCCTGTAAGATTTGAGGATTGCACCATGTGATTTGTGAGTGTCGGACCAGATACAGTTGAATTTTTTGGGTCCATAGGCATCCCTTCGCAGAGGCAATTTCATAGTCTATGAAGTTCTACTGAGGCGTGATTGTTGCTGGTTGAAAACTTAACCCAATACCCCGCCGAGATGACTTGAAATATAGTCAGCTATGGCAATTTTTGTCAGTCTCTCAGGAGACTTAATAGTTTCTGTAAATGTAAAAACCAGAGTTCATCGGTAGTGATTCAAGTGCTTTATCAAATATCCACTAAATAGATGAACTTTTTCCCGTCGTCTGGATACAGTCTACCAACTTTTTCAACAGGTTAGAATTCATGATCAAATATGCCTGTCCATTATTATCTTTGCTTACCAAAGTACTCTCACTAAGTATGTTATCCTAAGGGTGTGTTATTTCTTCATCCAGCCATTACATGGAAAAGGCGTGGTTTGCAGTCAACAAGCCAATCACAAGCACCATTAGCATGACCGTACACCCTGTAAGATTTGAGGATTGCACCATGTGATTTGTGAGTGTCGGACCAGATACAGTTGAATTTTTTGGGTCCATAGGCATCCCTTCGCAGAGGCAATTTCATAGTCTATGAAGTTCTACTGAGGCGTGATTGTTGCTGGTTGAAAACTTAACCCAATACCCCGCCGAGATGACTTGAAATATAGTCAGCTATGGCAATTTTTGTCAGTCTCTCAGGAGACTTAATAGTTTCTGTAAATGTAAAAACCAGAGTTCATCGGTAGTGATTCAAGTGCTTTATCAAATATCCACTAAATAGATGAACTTTTTCCCGTCGTCTGGATACAGTCTACCAACTTTTTCCAACAGGTTAGAATTCATGATCAAATATGCCTGTCCATTATTATCTTTGCTTACCAAAGTACTCTCACTAAGTATGTTATCCTAAGGGTGTGTTATTTCTTCATCCAGCCATTACATGGAGAAGGCGTGGTTTGCAGTCAACAAGCCAATCACAAGCACCATTAGCATGACCGTACACCCTGTAAGATTTGAGGATTGCACCATGTGATTTGTGAGTGTTGGACCAGATACAGTTGAATTTTTTGGGTCCATAGGCATCCCTTCGCAGAGGCAATTTCATAGTCTATGAAGTTCTACTGAGGCGTGATTGTTGCTGGTTGAAAACTTAACCCAATACCCCGCCGAGATGACTTGAAATATAGTCAGCTATGGCAATTTTTGTCAGTCTCTCAGGAGACTTAATAGTTTCTGTAAATGTAAAAACCAGAGTTCATCGGTAGTGATTCAAGTGCTTTATCAAATATCCACTAAATAGATGAACTTTTTCCTGTCGTCTGGATACAGTCTACCAACTTTTTCCAACAGGTTAGAATTCATGATCAAATATGCCTGTCCATTATTATCTTTGCTTACCAAAGTACTCTCACTAAGTATGTTATCCTAAGGATGTGTTATTTCTTCATCCAGCCATTACATGGAGAAGGCGTGGTTTGCAGTCAACAAGCCAATCACAAGCACCATTAGCATGACCGTACACCCTGTAAGATTTGAGGATTGCACCATGTGATTTGTGAGTGTCGGACCAGATACAGTTGAATTTGTTGGGTCCATAGGCATCCCTTCGCAGAGGCAATTTCATAGTCTATGAAGTTCTACTGAGGCGTGATTGTTGCTGGTTGAAAACTTAACCCAATACCCCGCCGAGATGACTTGAAATATAGTCAGCTATGGCAATTTTTGTCAGTCTCTCAGGAGACTTAATAGTTTCTGTAAATGTAAAAACCAGAGTTTATCGGTAGTGATTCAAGTGCTTTATCAAATATCCACTAAATAGATTAACTTTTTCCCGTTGTCTGGATACAGTCTACCAACTTTTTCGGCCGGTTAGAATTCATGATCAAATATGCATGTCAATTATTATCTTTGCTTACCAAAGTACTCTCACTAAGTATGTTATCCTAAGGGTGTGTTATTTCTTCATCCAGCCATTACATGGAGAAGGCGTGGTTTGCAGTCAACAAGCCAATCACAAGCACCATTAGCATGACCGTACACCCTGTAAGATTTGAGGATTGCACCATGTGATTTGTGAGTGTCGGACCAGATACAGTTGAATTTTTTGGGTCCATAGGCATCCCTTCGCAGAGGCAATTTCATAGTCTATGAAGTTCTACTGAGGCGTGATTGTTGCTGGTTGAAAACTTAACCCAATACCCCGCCGAGATGACTTGAAATATAGTCAGCTATGGCAATTTTTGTCAGTCTCTCAGGAGACTTAATAGTTTCTGTAAATGTAAAAACCAGAGTTCATCGGTAGTGATTCAAGTGCTTTATCAAATATCCACTAAATAGATGAACTTTTTCCCGTCGTCTGGATACAGTCTACCAACTTTTTCCAACAGGTTAGAATTCATGATCAAATATGCCTGTCCATTATTATCTTTGCTTACCAAAGTACTCTCACTAAGTATGTTATCCTAAGGGTGTGTTATTTCTTCATCCAGCCATTACATGGAGAAGGCGTGGTTTGCAGTCAACAAGCCAATCACAAGCACCATTAGCATGACCGTACACCCTGTAAGATTTGAGGATTGCACCATGTGATTTGTGAGTGTTGGACCAGATACAGTTGAATTTTTTGGGTCCATAGGCATCCCTTCGCAGAGGCAATTTCATAGTCTATGAAGTTCTACTGAGGCGTGATTGTTGCTGGTTGAAAACTTAACCCAATACCCCGCCGAGATGACTTGAAATATAGTCAGCTATGGCAATTTTTTTCAGTCTCTCAGGAGACTTAATAGTTTCTGTAAATGTAAAAACCAGAGTTCATCGGTAGTGATTCAAGTGCTTTATCAAATATCCACTAAATAGATGAACTTTTTCCCGTTGTCTGGATACAGTCTACCAACTTTTTCGGCCGGTTAGAATTCATGATCAAATATGCATGTCAATTATTATCTTTGCTTACCAAAGTACTCTCACTAAGTATGTTATCCTAAGGGTGTGTTATTTCTTCATCCAGCCATTACATGGAGAAGGCGTGGTTTGCAGTCAACAAGCCAATCACAAGCACCATTAGCATGACCGTACACCCTGTAAGATTTGAGGATTGCACCATGTGATTTGTGAGTGTTGGACCAGATACAGTTGAATTTTTTGGGTCCATAGGCATCCCTTCGCAGAGGCAATTTCATAGTCTATGAAGTTCTACTGAGGCGTGATTGTTGCTGGTTGAAAACTTAACCCAATACCCCGCCGAGATGACTTGAAATATAGTCAGCTATGGCAATTTTTGTCAGTCTCTGAGGAGACTTAATAGTTTCTGTATATGTAAAAACCAGAGTTCATCGGTAGTGATTCAAGTGCTTTATCAAATATCCACTAAATAGATGAACTTTTTCCCGTCGTCTAGATAGAGTCTACCAACTTTTTCAACAGGTTAGAATTCATGATCAAATATGCCTGTCCATTATTATCTTTGCTTACCAAAGTACTCTCACTAAGTATGTTATCCTAAGGGTGTGTTATTTCTTCATCCAGCCATTACATGGAGAAGGCGTGGTTTGCAGTCAACAAGCCAATCACAAGCACCATTAGCATGACCGTACACCCTGTAAGATTTGAGGATTGCACCATGTGATTTGTGAGTGTTGGACCAGATACAGTTGAATTTTTTGGGTCCATAGGCATCCCTTCGCAGAGGCAATTTCATAGTCTATGAAGTTCTACTGAGGCGTGATTGTTGCTGGTTGAAAACTTAACCCAATACCTCGCCGAGATGACTTGAAATATAGTCAGCTATGGCAATTTTTGTCAGTCTCTCAGGAGACTTAATAGTTTCTGTAAATGTAAAAACCAGAGTTCATCGGTAGTGATTCAAGTGCTTTATCAAATATCCACTAAATAGATGAACTTTTTCCTGTCGTCTGGATACAGTCTACCAACTTTTTCCAACAGGTTAGAATTCATGATCAAATATGCCTGTCCATTATTATCTTTGCTTACCAAAGTACTCTCACTAAGTATGTTATCCTAAGGGTGTGTTATTTCTTCATCCAGCCATTACATGGAGAAGGCGTGGTTTGCAGTCAACAAGCCAATCACAAGCACCATTAGCATGACCGTACACCCTGTAAGATTTGAGGATTGCACCATGTGATTTGTGAGTGTCGGACCAGATACAGTTGAATTTTTTGGGTCCATAGGCATCCCTTCGCAGAGGCAATTTCATAGTCTATGAAGTTCTACTGAGGCGTGATTGTTGCTGGTTGAAAACTTAACCCAATACCCCGCCGAGATGACTTGAAATATAGTCAGCTATGGCAATTTTTGTCAGTCTCTCAGGAGACTTAATAGTTTCTGTAAATGTAAAAACCAGAGTTTATCGGTAGTGATTCAAGTGCTTTATCAAATATCCACTAAATAGATGAACTTTTTCCCGTTGTCTGGATACAGTCTACCAACTTTTTCGGCCGGTTAGAATTCATGATCAAATATGCATGTCAATTATTATCTTTGCTTACCAAAGTACTCTCACTAAGTATGTTATCCTAAGGGTGTGTTATTTCTTCATCCAGCCATTACATGGAGAAGGCGTGGTTTGCAGTCAACAAGCCAATCACAAGCACCATTAGCATGACCGTACACCCTGTAAGATTTGAGGATTGCACCATGTGATTTGTGAGTGTTGGACCAGATACAGTTGAATTTTTTGGGTCCATAGGCATCCCTTCGCAGAGGCAATTTCATAGTCTATGAAGTTCTACTGAGGCGTGATTGTTGCTGGTTGAAAACTTAACCCAATACCCCGCCGAGATGACTTGAAATAGTCAGCTATGGCAATTTTTTTCAGTCTCTGAGGAGACTTAATAGTTTCTGTATATGTAAAAACCAGAGTTCATCGGTAGTGATTCAAGTGCTTTATCAAATATCCACTAAATAGATGAACTTTTTCCCGTCGTCTAGATAGAGTCTACCAACTTTTTCAACAGGTTAGAATTCATGATCAAATATGCCTGTCCATTATTATCTTTGCTTACCAAAGTACTCTCACTAAGTATGTTATCCTAAGGGTGTGTTATTTCTTCATCCAGCCATTACATGGAGAAGGCGTGGTTTGCAGTCAACAAGCCAATCACAAGCACCATTAGCATGACCGTACACCCTGTAAGATTTGAGGATTGCACCATGTGATTTGTGAGTGTCGGACCAGATACAGTTGAATTTTTTGGGTCCATAGGCATCCCTTCGCAGAGGCAATTTCATAGTCTATGAAGTTCTACTGAGGCGTGATTGTTGCTGGTTGAAAACTTAACCCAATACCTCGCCGAGATGACTTGAAATATAGTCAGCTATGGCAATTTTTGTCAGTCTCTCAGGAGACTTAATAGTTTCTGTAAATGTAAAAACCAGAGTTCATCGGTAGTGATTCAAGTGCTTTATCAAATATCCACTAAATAGATGAACTTTTTCCCGTTTTCTGGATAGAGTCTACCAACTTTTTCAACAGGTTAGAATTCATGATCAAATATGCATGTCCATTATTATCTTTGCTTACCAAAGTACTCTCACTAAGTATGTTATCCTAAGGGTGTGTTATTTCTTCATCCAGCCATTACATGGAGAAGGCGTGGTTTGCAGTCAACAAGCCAATCACAAGCACCATTAGCATGACCGTACACCCTGTAAGATTTGAGGATTGCACCATGTGATTTGTGAGTGTCGGACCAGATACAGTTGAATTTTTTGGGTCCATAGGCATCCCTTCGCAGAGGCAATTTCATAGTCTATGAAGTTCTACTGAGGGGTGATTGTTGCTGGTTGAAAACTTAACCCAATACCCCGCCGAGATGACTTGAAATATAGTCAGCTATGGCAATTTTTGTCAGTCTCTCAGGAGACTTAATAGTTTCTGTAAATGTAAAAACCAGAGTTCATCGGTAGTGATTCAAGTGCTTTATCAAATATCCACTAAATAGATGAACTTTTTCCCGTCGTCTGGATACAGTCTACCAACTTTTTCCAACAGGTTAGAATTCATGATCAAATATGCCTGTCCATTATTATCTTTGCTTACCAAAGTACTCTCACTAAGTATGTTATCCTAAGGGTGTGTTATTTCTTCATCCAGCCATTACATGGAGAAGGCGTGGTTTGCAGTCAACAAGCCAATCACAAGCACCATTAGCATGACCGTACACCCTGTAAGATTTGAGGATTGCACCATGTGATTTGTGAGTGTTGGACCAGATACAGTTGAATTTTTTGGGTCCATAGGCATCCCTTCGCAGAGGCAATTTCATAGTCTATGAAGTTCTACTGAGGCGTGATTGTTGCTGGTTGAAAACTTAACCCAATACCCCGCCGAGATGACTTGAAATATAGTCAGCTATGGCAATTTTTTTCAGTCTCTGAGGAGACTTAATAGTTTCTGTATATGTAAAAACCAGAGTTCATCGGTAGTGATTCAAGTGCTTTATCAAATATCCACTAAATAGATGAACTTTTTCCCGTCGTCTAGATAGAGTCTACCAACTTTTTCAACAGGTTAGAATTCATGATCAAATATGCCTGTCCATTATTATCTTTGCTTACCAAAGTACTCTCACTAAGTATGTTATCCTAAGGGTGTGTTATTTCTTCATCCAGCCATTACATGGAGAAGGCGTGGTTTGCAGTCAACAAGCCAATCACAAGCACCATTAGCATGACCGTACACCCTGTAAGATTTGAGGATTGCACCATGTGATTTGTGAGTGTCGGACCAGATACAGTTGAATTTTTTGGGTCCATAGGCATCCCTTCGCAGAGGCAATTTCATAGTCTATGAAGTTCTACTGAGGCGTGATTGTTGCTGGTTGAAAACTTAACCCAATACCTCGCCGAGATGACTTGAAATATAGTCAGCTATGGCAATTTTTGTCAGTCTCTCAGGAGACTTAATAGTTTCTGTAAATGTAAAAACCAGAGTTCATCGGTAGTGATTCAAGTGCTTTATCAAATATCCACTAAATAGATGAACTTTTTCCCGTTTTCTGGATAGAGTCTACCAACTTTTTCAACAGGTTAGAATTCATGATCAAATATGCATGTCCATTATTATCTTTGCTTACCAAAGTACTCTCACTAAGTATGTTATCCTAAGGGTGTGTTATTTCTTCATCCAGCCATTACATGGAGAAGGCGTGGTTTGCAGTCAACAAGCCAATCACAAGCACCATTAGCATGACCGTACACCCTGTAAGATTTGAGGATTGCACCATGTGATTTGTGAGTGTCGGACCAGATACAGTTGAATTTTTTGGGTCCATAGGCATCCCTTCGCAGAGGCAATTTCATAGTCTATGAAGTTCTACTGAGGCGTGATTGTTGCTGGTTGAAAACTTAACCCAATACCCCGCCGAGATGACTTGAAATATAGTCAGCTATGGCAATTTTTGTCAGTCTCTCAGGAGACTTAATAGTTTCTGTAAATGTAAAAACCAGAGTTCATCGGTAGTGATTCAAGTGCTTTATCAAATATCCACTAAATAGATGAACTTTTTCCCGTCGTCTGGATACAGTCTACCAACTTTTTCCAACAGGTTAGAATTCATGATCAAATATGCCTGTCCATTATTATCTTTGCTTACCAAAGTACTCTCACTAAGTATGTTATCCTAAGGGTGTGTTATTTCTTCATCCAGCCATTACATGGAGAAGGCGTGGTTTGCAGTCAACAAGCCAATCACAAGCACCATTAGCATGACCGTACACCCTGTAAGATTTGAGGATTGCACCATGTGATTTGTGAGTGTCGGACCAGATACAGTTGAATTTTTTGGGTCCATAGGCATCCCTTCGCAGAGGCAATTTCATAGTCTATGAAGTTCTACTGAGGCGTGATTGTTGCTGGTTGAAAACTTAACCCAATACCCCGCCGAGATGACTTGAAATATAGTCAGCTATGGCAATTTTTGTCAGTCTCTCAGGAGACTTAATAGTTTCTGTAAATGTAAAAACCAGAGTTCATCGGTAGTGATTCAAGTGCTTTATCAAATATCCACTAAATAGATGAACTTTTTCCCGTCGTCTGGATACAGTCTACCAACTTTTTCCAACCGGTTAGAATTCATGATCAAATATGCCTGTCCATTATTATCTTTGCTTACCAAAGTACTCTCACTAAGTATGTTATCCTAAGGGTGTGTTATTTCTTCATCCAGCCATTACATGGAGAAGGCGTGGTTTGCAGTCAACAAGCCAATCACAAGCACCATTAGCATGACCGTACACCCTGTAAGATTTGAGGATTGCACCATGTGATTTGTGAGTGTTGGACCAGATACAGTTGAATTTTTTGGGTCCATAGGCATCCCTTCGCAGAGGCAATTTCATAGTCTATGAAGTTCTACTGAGGCGTGATTGTTGCTGGTTGAAAACTTAACCCAATACCCCGCCGAGATGACTTGAAATATAGTCAGCTATGGCAATTTTTTTCAGTCTCTCAGGAGACTTAATAGTTTCTGTAAATGTAAAAACCAGAGTTCATCGGTAGTGATTCAAGTGCTTTATCAAATATCCACTAAATAGATGAACTTTTTCCCGTCGTCTGGATACAGTCTACCAACTTTTTCAACAGGTTAGAATTCATGATCAAATATGCCTGTCCATTATTATCTTTGCTTACCAAAGTACTCTCACTAAGTATGTTATCCTAAGGATGTGTTATTTCTTCATCCAGCCATTACATGGAGAAGGCGTGGTTTGCAGTCAACAAGCCAATCACAAGCACCATTAGCATGACCGTACACCCTGTAAGATTTGAGGATTGCACCATGTGATTTGTGAGTGTCGGACCAGATACAGTTGAATTTGTTGGGTCCACAGGCATCCCTTCGCAGAGGCAATTTCATAGTCTATGAAGTTCTACTGAGGCGTGATTGTTGCTGGTTGAAAACTTAACCCAATACCCCGCCGAGATGACTTGAAATATAGTCAGCTATGGCAATTTTTGTCAGTCTCTCAGGAGACTTAATAGTTTCTGTAAATGTAAAAACCAGAGTTCATCGGTAGTGATTCAAGTGCTTTATCAAATATCCACTAAATAGATGAACTTTTTCCCGTCGTCTGGATACAGTCTACCAACTTTTTCCAACCGGTTAGAATTCATGATCAAATATGCCTGTCCATTATTATCTTTGCTTACCAAAGTACTCTCACTAAGTATGTTATCCTAAGGGTGTGTTATTTCTTCATCCAGCCATTACATGGAGAAGGCGTGGTTTGCAGTCAACAAGCCAATCACAAGCACCATTAGCATGACCGTACACCCTGTAAGATTTGAGGATTGCACCATGTGATTTGTGAGTGTCGGACCAGATACAGTTGAATTTTTTGGGTCCATAGGCATCCCTTCGCAGAGGCAATTTCATAGTCTATGAAGTTCTACTGAGGCGTGATTGTTGCTGGTTGAAAACTTAACCCAATACCCCGCCGAGATGACTTGAAATATAGTCAGCTATGGCAATTTTTGTCAGTCTCTCAGGAGACTTAATAGTTTCTGTAAATGTAAAAACCAGAGTTCATCGGTAGTGATTCAAGTGCTTTATCAAATATCCACTAAATAGATGAACTTTTTCCCGTCGTCTGGATACAGTCTACCAACTTTTTCAACAGGTTAGAATTCATGATCAAATATGCCTGTCCATTATTATCTTTGCTTACCAAAGTACTCTCACTAAGTATGTTATCCTAAGGGTGTGTTATTTCTTCATCCAGCCATTACATGGAGAAGGCGTGGTTTGCAGTCAACAAGCCAATCACAAGCACCATTAGCATGACCGTACACCCTGTAAGATTTGAGGATTGCACCATGTGATTTGTGAGTGTCGGACCAGATACAGTTGAATTTTTTGGGTCCATAGGCATCCCTTCGCAGAGGCAATTTCATAGTCTATGAAGTTCTACTGAGGCGTGATTGTTGCTGGTTGAAAACTTAACCCAATACCCCGCCGAGATGACTTGAAATATAGTCAGCTATGGCAATTTTTGTCAGTCTCTCAGGAGACTTAATAGTTTCTGTAAATGTAAAAACCAGAGTTCATCGGTAGTGATTCAAGTGCTTTATCAAATATCCACTAAATAGATGAACTTTTTCCCGTCGTCTGGATACAGTCTACCAACTTTTTCCAACAGGTTAGAATTCATGATCAAATATGCCTGTCCATTATTATCTTTGCTTACCAAAGTACTCTCACTAAGTATGTTATCCTAAGGGTGTGTTATTTCTTCATCCAGCCATTACATGGAGAAGGCGTGGTTTGCAGTCAACAAGCCAATCACAAGCACCATTAGCATGACCGTACACCCTGTAAGATTTGAGGATTGCACCATGTGATTTGTGAGTGTCGGACCAGATACAGTTGAATTTGTTGGGTCCACAGGCATCCCTTCGCAGAGGCAATTTCATAGTCTATGAAGTTCTACTGAGGCGTGATTGTTGCTGGTTGAAAACTTAACCCAATACCCCGCCGAGATGACTTGAAATATAGTCAGCTATGGCAATTTTTGTCAGTCTCTCAGGAGACTTAATAGTTTCTGTAAATGTAAAAAACAGAGTTTATCGGTAGTGATTCAAGTGCTTTATCAAATATCCACTAAATAGATGAACTTTTTCCCGTTGTCTGGATACAGTCTACCAACTTTTTCGGCCGGTTAGAATTCATGATCAAATATGCATGTCCATTATTATCTTTGCTTACCAAAGTACTCTCACTAAGTATGTTATCCTAAGGGTGTGTTATTTCTTCATCCAGCCATTACATGGAGAAGGCGTGGTTTGCAGTCAACAAGCCAATCACAAGCACCATTAGCATGACCGTACACCCTGTAAGATTTGAGGATTGCACCATGTGATTTGTGAGTGTCGGACCAGATACAGTTGAATTTTTTGGGTCCATAGGCATCCCTTCGCAGAGGCAATTTCATAGTCTATGAAGTTCTACTGAGGCGTGATTGTTGCTGGTTGAAAACTTAACCCAATACCCCGCCGAGATGACTTGAAATATAGTCAGCTATGGCAATTTTTGTCAGTCTCTCAGGAGACTTAATAGTTTCTGTAAATGTAAAAACCAGAGTTCATCGGTAGTGATTCAAGTGCTTTATCAAATATCCACTAAATAGATGAACTTTTTCCCGTCGTCTGGATACAGTCTACCAACTTTTTCAACAGGTTAGAATTCATGATCAAATATGCCTGTCCATTATTATCTTTGCTTACCAAAGTACTCTCACTAAGTATGTTATCCTAAGGGTGTGTTATTTCTTCATCCAGCCATTACATGGAGAAGGCGTGGTTTGCAGTCAACAAGCCAATCACAAGCACCATTAGCATGACCGTACACCCTGTAAGATTTGAGGATTGCACCATGTGATTTGTGAGTGTCGGACCAGATACAGTTGAATTTTTTGGGTCCATAGGCATCCCTTCGCAGAGGCAATTTCATAGTCTATGAAGTTCTACTGAGGCGTGATTGTTGCTGGTTGAAAACTTAACCCAATACCCCGCCGAGATGACTTGAAATATAGTCAGCTATGGCAATTTTTGTCAGTCTCTCAGGAGACTTAATAGTTTCTGTAAATGTAAAAACCAGAGTTCATCGGTAGTGATTCAAGTGCTTTATCAAATATCCACTAAATAGATGAACTTTTTCCCGTCGTCTGGATACAGTCTACCAACTTTTTCCAACAGGTTAGAATTCATGATCAAATATGCCTGTCCATTATTATCTTTGCTTACCAAAGTACTCTCACTAAGTATGTTATCCTAAGGGTGTGTTATTTCTTCATCCAGCCATTACATGGAGAAGGCGTGGTTTGCAGTCAACAAGCCAATCACAAGCACCATTAGCATGACCGTACACCCTGTAAGATTTGAGGATTGCACCATGTGATTTGTGAGTGTTGGACCAGATACAGTTGAATTTTTTGGGTCCATAGGCATCCCTTCGCAGAGGCAATTTCATAGTCTATGAAGTTCTACTGAGGCGTGATTGTTGCTGGTTGAAAACTTAACCCAATACCCCGCCGAGATGACTTCAAATATAGTCAGCTATGGCAATTTTTTTCAGTCTCTCAGGAGACTTAATAGTTTCTGTAAATGTAAAAACCAGAGTTCATCGGTAGTGATTCAAGTGCTTTATCAAATATCCACTAAATAGATGAACTTTTTCCCGTCGTCTGGATACAGTCTACCAACTTTTTCAACAGGTTAGAATTCATGATCAAATATGCCTGTCCATTATTATCTTTGCTTACCAAAGTACTCTCACTAAGTATGTTATCCTAAGGATGTGTTATTTCTTCATCCAGCCATTACATGGAGAAGGCGTGGTTTGCAGTCAACAAGCCAATCACAAGCACCATTAGCATGACCGTACACCCTGTAAGATTTGAGGATTGCACCATGTGATTTGTGAGTGTCGGACCAGATACAGTTGAATTTGTTGGGTCCACAGGCATCCCTTCGCAGAGGCAATTTCATAGTCTATGAAGTTCTACTGAGGCGTGATTGTTGCTGGTTGAAAACTTAACCCAATACCCCGCCGAGATGACTTGAAATATAGTCAGCTATGGCAATTTTTGTCAGTCTCTCAGGAGACTTAATAGTTTCTGTAAATGTAAAAACCAGAGTTCATCGGTAGTGATTCAAGTGCTTTATCAAATATCCACTAAATAGATGAACTTTTTCCCGTCGTCTGGATACAGTCTACCAACTTTTTCCAACCGGTTAGAATTCATGATCAAATATGCCTGTCCATTATTATCTTTGCTTACCAAAGTACTCTCACTAAGTATGTTATCCTAAGGGTGTGTTATTTCTTCATCCAGCCATTACATGGAGAAGGCGTGGTTTGCAGTCAACAAGCCAATCACAAGCACCATTAGCATGACCGTACACCCTGTAAGATTTGAGGATTGCACCATGTGATTTGTGAGTGTCGGACCAGATACAGTTGAATTTTTTGGGTCCATAGGCATCCCTTCGCAGAGGCAATTTCATAGTCTATGAAGTTCTACTGAGGCGTGATTGTTGCTGGTTGAAAACTTAACCCAATACCCCGCCGAGATGACTTGAAATATAGTCAGCTATGGCAATTTTTGTCAGTCTCTCAGGAGACTTAATAGTTTCTGTAAATGTAAAAACCAGAGTTCATCGGTAGTGATTCAAGTGCTTTATCAAATATCCACTAAATAGATGAACTTTTTCCCGTCGTCTGGATACAGTCTACCAACTTTTTCAACAGGTTAGAATTCATGATCAAATATGCCTGTCCATTATTATCTTTGCTTACCAAAGTACTCTCACTAAGTATGTTATCCTAAGGGTGTGTTATTTCTTCATCCAGCCATTACATGGAGAAGGCGTGGTTTGCAGTCAACAAGCCAATCACAAGCACCATTAGCATGACCGTACACCCTGTAAGATTTGAGGATTGCACCATGTGATTTGTGAGTGTCGGACCAGATACAGTTGAATTTTTTGGGTCCATAGGCATCCCTTCGCAGAGGCAATTTCATAGTCTATGAAGTTCTACTGAGGCGTGATTGTTGCTGGTTGAAAACTTAACCCAATACCCCGCCGAGATGACTTGAAATATAGTCAGCTATGGCAATTTTTGTCAGTCTCTCAGGAGACTTAATAGTTTCTGTAAATGTAAAAACCAGAGTTCATCGGTAGTGATTCAAGTGCTTTATCAAATATCCACTAAATAGATGAACTTTTTCCCGTCGTCTGGATACAGTCTACCAACTTTTTCCAACAGGTTAGAATTCATGATCAAATATGCCTGTCCATTATTATCTTTGCTTACCAAAGTACTCTCACTAAGTATGTTATCCTAAGGGTGTGTTATTTCTTCATCCAGCCATTACATGGAGAAGGCGTGGTTTGCAGTCAACAAGCCAATCACAAGCACCATTAGCATGACCGTACACCCTGTAAGATTTGAGGATTGCACCATGTGATTTGTGAGTGTTGGACCAGATACAGTTGAATTTTTTGGGTCCATAGGCATCCCTTCGCAGAGGCAATTTCATAGTCTATGAAGTTCTACTGAGGCGTGATTGTTGCTGGTTGAAAACTTAACCCAATACCCCGCCGAGATGACTTGAAATATAGTCAGCTATGGCAATTTTTTTCAGTCTCTCAGGAGACTTAATAGTTTCTGTAAATGTAAAAACCAGAGTTCATCGGTAGTGATTCAAGTGCTTTATCAAATATCCACTAAATAGATGAACTTTTTCCCGTCGTCTGGATACAGTCTACCAACTTTTTCAACAGGTTAGAATTCATGATCAAATATGCCTGTCCATTATTATCTTTGCTTACCAAAGTACTCTCACTAAGTATGTTATCCTAAGGATGTGTTATTTCTTCATCCAGCCATTACATGGAGAAGGCGTGGTTTGCAGTCAACAAGCCAATCACAAGCACCATTAGCATGACCGTACACCCTGTAAGATTTGAGGATTGCACCATGTGATTTGTGAGTGTCGGACCAGATACAGTTGAATTTGTTGGGTCCACAGGCATCCCTTCGCAGAGGCAATTTCATAGTCTATGAAGTTCTACTGAGGCGTGATTGTTGCTGGTTGAAAACTTAACCCAATACCCCGCCGAGATGACTTGAAATATAGTCAGCTATGGCAATTTTTGTCAGTCTCTCAGGAGACTTAATAGTTTCTGTAAATGTAAAAACCAGAGTTCATCGGTAGTGATTCAAGTGCTTTATCAAATATCCACTAAATAGATGAACTTTTTCCCGTCGTCTGGATACAGTCTACCAACTTTTTCCAACCGGTTAGAATTCATGATCAAATATGCCTGTCCATTATTATCTTTGCTTACCAAAGTACTCTCACTAAGTATGTTATCCTAAGGGTGTGTTATTTCTTCATCCAGCCATTACATGGAGAAGGCGTGGTTTGCAGTCAACAAGCCAATCACAAGCACCATTAGCATGACCGTACACCCTGTAAGATTTGAGGATTGCACCATGTGATTTGTGAGTGTCGGACCAGATACAGTTGAATTTTTTGGGTCCATAGGCATCCCTTCGCAGAGGCAATTTCATAGTCTATGAAGTTCTACTGAGGCGTGATTGTTGCTGGTTGAAAACTTAACCCAATACCCCGCCGAGATGACTTGAAATATAGTCAGCTATGGCAATTTTTGTCAGTCTCTCAGGAGACTTAATAGTTTCTGTAAATGTAAAAACCAGAGTTCATCGGTAGTGATTCAAGTGCTTTATCAAATATCCACTAAATAGATGAACTTTTTCCCGTCGTCTGGATACAGTCTACCAACTTTTTCAACAGGTTAGAATTCATGATCAAATATGCCTGTCCATTATTATCTTTGCTTACCAAAGTACTCTCACTAAGTATGTTATCCTAAGGGTGTGTTATTTCTTCATCCAGCCATTACATGGAGAAGGCGTGGTTTGCAGTCAACAAGCCAATCACAAGCACCATTAGCATGACCGTACACCCTGTAAGATTTGAGGATTGCACCATGTGATTTGTGAGTGTCGGACCAGATACAGTTGAATTTTTTGGGTCCATAGGCATCCCTTCGCAGAGGCAATTTCATAGTCTATGAAGTTCTACTGAGGCGTGATTGTTGCTGGTTGAAAACTTAACCCAATACCCCGCCGAGATGACTTGAAATATCGTCAGCTATGGCAATTTTTGTCAGTCTCTCAGGAGACTTAATAGTTTCTGTAAATGTAAAAACCAGAGTTCATCGGTAGTGATTCAAGTGCTTTATCAAATATCCACTAAATAGATGAACTTTTTCCCGTCGTCTGGATACAGTCTACCAACTTTTTCCAACAGGTTAGAATTCATGATCAAATATGCCTGTCCATTATTATCTTTGCTTACCAAAGTACTCTCACTAAGTATGTTATCCTAAGGGTGTGTTATTTCTTCATCCAGCCATTACATGGAGAAGGCGTGGTTTGCAGTCAACAAGCCAATCACAAGCACCATTAGAATGACCGTACACCCTGTAAGATTTGAGGATTGCACCATGTGATTTGTGAGTGTTGGACCAGATACAGTTGAATTTTTTGGGTCCATAGGCATCCCTTCGCAGAGGCAATTTCATAGTCTATGAAGTTCTACTGAGGCGTGATTGTTGCTGGTTGAAAACTTAACCCAATACCCCGCCGAGATGACTTGAAATATAGTCAGCTATGGCAATTTTTTTCAGTCTCTCAGGAGACTTAATAGTTTCTGTAAATGTAAAAACCAGAGTTCATCGGTAGTGATTCAAGTGCTTTATCAAATATCCACTAAATAGATGAACTTTTTCCCGTCGTCTGGATACAGTCTACCAACTTTTTCAACAGGTTAGAATTCATGATCAAATATGCCTGTCCATTATTATCTTTGCTTACCAAAGTACTCTCACTAAGTATGTTATCCTAAGGATGTGTTATTTCTTCATCCAGCCATTACATGGAGAAGGCGTGGTTTGCAGTCAACAAGCCAATCACAAGCACCATTAGCATGACCGTACACCCTGTAAGATTTGAGGATTGCACCATGTGATTTGTGAGTGTCGGACCAGATACAGTTGAATTTGTTGGGTCCACAGGCATCCCTTCGCAGAGGCAATTTCATAGTCTATGAAGTTCTACTGAGGCGTGATTGTTGCTGGTTGAAAACTTAACCCAATACCCCGCCGAGATGACTTGAAATATAGTCAGCTATGGCAATTTTTGTCAGTCTCTCAGGAGACTTAATAGTTTCTGTAAATGTAAAAACCAGAGTTTATCGGTAGTGATTCAAGTGCTTTATCAAATATCCACTAAATAGATGAACTTTTTCCCGTTGTCTGGATACAGTCTACCAACTTTTTCGGCCGGTTAGAATTCATGATCAAATATGCATGTCAATTATTATCTTTGCTTACCAAAGTACTCTCACTAAGTATGTTATCCTAAGGGTGTGTTATTTCTTCATCCAGCCATTACATGGAGAAGGCGTGGTTTGCAGTCAACAAGCCAATCACAAGCACCATTAGCATGACCGTACACCCTGTAAGATTTGAGGATTGCACCATGTGATTTGTGAGTGTCGGACCAGATACAGTTGAATTTTTTGGGTCCATAGGCATCCCTTCGCAGAGGCAATTTCATAGTCTATGAAGTTATACTGAGGCGTGATTGTTGCTGGTTGAAAACTTAACCCAATACCCCGCCGAGATGACTTGAAATATAGTCAGCTATGGCAATTTTTGTCAGTCTCTCAGGAGACTTAATAGTTTCTGTAAATGTAAAAACCAGAGTTCATCGGTAGTGATTCAAGTGCTTTATCAAATATCCACTAAATAGATGAACTTTTTCCCGTCGTCTGGATACAGTCTACCAACTTTTTCCAACAGGTTAGAATTCATGATCAAATATGCCTGTCCATTATTATCTTTGCTTACCAAAGTACTCTCACTAAGTATGTTATCCTAAGGGTGTGTTATTTCTTCATCCAGCCATTACATGGAGAAGGCGTGGTTTGCAGTCAACAAGCCAATCACAAGCACCATTAGCATGACCGTACACCCTGTAAGATTTGAGGATTGCACCATGTGATTTGTGAGTGTCGGACCAGATACAGTTGAATTTTTTGGGTCCATAGGCATCCCTTCGCAGAGGCAATTTCATAGTCTATGAAGTTCTACTGAGGCGTGATTGTTGCTGGTTGAAAACTTAACCCAATACCCCGCCGAGATGACTTGAAATATAGTCAGCTATGGCAATTTTTGTCAGTCTCTCAGGAGACTTAATAGTTTCTGTAAATGTAAAAACCAGAGTTCATCGGTAGTGATTCAAGTGCTTTATCAAATATCCACTAAATAGATGAACTTTTTCCCGTCGTCTGGATACAGTCTACCAACTTTTTCCAACAGGTTAGAATTCATGATCAAATATGCCTGTCCATTATTATCTTTGCTTACCAAAGTACTCTCACTAAGTATGTTATCCTAAGGGTGTGTTATTTCTTCATCCAGCCATTACATGGAGAAGGCGTGGTTTGCAGTCAACAAGCCAATCACAAGCACCATTAGCATGACCGTACACCCTGTAAGATTTGAGGATTGCACCATGTGATTTGTGAGTGTTGGACCAGATACAGTTGAATTTTTTGGGTCCATAGGCATCCCTTCGCAGAGGCAATTTCATAGTCTATGAAGTTCTACTGAGGCGTGATTGTTGCTGGTTGAAAACTTAACCCAATACCCCGCCGAGATGACTTGAAATATAGTCAGCTATGGCAATTTTTTTCAGTCTCTCAGGAGACTTAATAGTTTCTGTAAATGTAAAAACCAGAGTTCATCGGTAGTGATTCAAGTGCTTTATCAAATATCCACTAAATAGATGAACTTTTTCCCGTCGTCTGGATACAGTCTACCAACTTTTTCAACAGGTTAGAATTCATGATCAAATATGCCTGTCCATTATTATCTTTGCTTACCAAAGTACTCTCACTAAGTATGTTATCCTAAGGATGTGTTATTTCTTCATCCAGCCATTACATGGAGAAGGCGTGGTTTGCAGTCAACAAGCCAATCACAAGCACCATTAGCATGACCGTACACCCTGTAAGATTTGAGGATTGCACCATGTGATTTGTGAGTGTCGGACCAGATACAGTTGAATTTGTTGGGTCCACAGGCATCCCTTCGCAGAGGCAATTTCATAGTCTATGAAGTTCTACTGAGGCGTGATTGTTGCTGGTTGAAAACTTAACCCAATACCCCGCCGAGATGACTTGAAATATAGTCAGCTATGGCAATTTTTGTCAGTCTCTCAGGAGACTTAATAGTTTCTGTAAATGTAAAAACCAGAGTTCATCGGTAGTGATTCAAGTGCTTTATCAAATATCCACTAAATAGATGAACTTTTTCCCGTCGTCTGGATACAGTCTACCAACTTTTTCAACAGGTTAGAATTCATGATCAAATATGCCTGTCCATTATTATCTTTGCTTACCAAAGTACTCTCACTAAGTATGTTATCCTAAGGGTGTGTTATTTCTTCATCCAGCCATTACATGGAGAAGGCGTGGTTTGCAGTCAACAAGCCAATCACAAGCACCATTAGCATGACCGTACACCCTGTAAGATTTGAGGATTGCACCATGTGATTTGTGAGTGTCGGACCAGATACAGTTGAATTTTTTGGGTCCATAGGCATCCCTTCGCAGAGGCAATTTCATAGTCTATGAAGTTCTACTGAGGCGTGATTGTTGCTGGTTGAAAACTTAACCCAATACCTCGCCGAGATGACTTGAAATATAGTCAGCTATGGCAATTTTTGTCAGTCTCTCAGGAGACTTAATAGTTTCTGTAAATGTAAAAACCAGAGTTCATCGGTAGTGATTCAAGTGCTTTATCAAATATCCACTAAATAGATGAACTTTTTCCCGTCGTCTGGATACAGTCTACCAACTTTTTCAACAGGTTAGAATTCATGATCAAATATGCCTGTCCATTATTATCTTTGCTTACCAAAGTACTCTCACTAAGTATGTTATCCTAAGGGTGTGTTATTTCTTCATCCAGCCATTACATGGAGAAGGCGTGGTTTGCAGTCAACAAGCCAATCACAAGCACCATTAGCATGACCGTACACCCTGTAAGATTTGAGGATTGCACCATGTGATTTGTGAGTGTCGGACCAGATACAGTTGAATTTTTTGGGTCCATAGGCATCCCTTCGCAGAGGCAATTTCATAGTCTATGAAGTTCTACTGAGGCGTGATTGTTGCTGGTTGAAAACTTAACCCAATACCCCGCCGAGATGACTTGAAATATCGTCAGCTATGGCAATTTTTGTCAGTCTCTCAGGAGACTTAATAGTTTCTGTAAATGTAAAAACCAGAGTTCATCGGTAGTGATTCAAGTGCTTTATCAAATATCCACTAAATAGATGAACTTTTTCCCGTCGTCTGGATACAGTCTACCAACTTTTTCCAACAGGTTAGAATTCATGATCAAATATGCCTGTCCATTATTATCTTTGCTTACCAAAGTACTCTCACTAAGTATGTTATCCTAAGGGTGTGTTATTTCTTCATCCAGCCATTACATGGAGAAGGCGTGGTTTGCAGTCAACAAGCCAATCACAAGCACCATTAGAATGACCGTACACCCTGTAAGATTTGAGGATTGCACCATGTGATTTGTGAGTGTTGGACCAGATACAGTTGAATTTTTTGGGTCCATAGGCATCCCTTCGCAGAGGCAATTTCATAGTCTATGAAGTTCTACTGAGGCGTGATTGTTGCTGGTTGAAAACTTAACCCAATACCCCGCCGAGATGACTTGAAATATAGTCAGCTATGGCAATTTTTTTCAGTCTCTCAGGAGACTTAATAGTTTCTGTAAATGTAAAAACCAGAGTTCATCGGTAGTGATTCAAGTGCTTTATCAAATATCCACTAAATAGATGAACTTTTTCCCGTCGTCTGGATACAGTCTACCAACTTTTTCAACAGGTTAGAATTCATGATCAAATATGCCTGTCCATTATTATCTTTGCTTACCAAAGTACTCTCACTAAGTATGTTATCCTAAGGATGTGTTATTTCTTCATCCAGCCATTACATGGAGAAGGCGTGGTTTGCAGTCAACAAGCCAATCACAAGCACCATTAGCATGACCGTACACCCTGTAAGATTTGAGGATTGCACCATGTGATTTGTGAGTGTCGGACCAGATACAGTTGAATTTGTTGGGTCCACAGGCATCCCTTCGCAGAGGCAATTTCATAGTCTATGAAGTTCTACTGAGGCGTGATTGTTGCTGGTTGAAAACTTAACCCAATACCCCGCCGAGATGACTTGAAATATAGTCAGCTATGGCAATTTTTGTCAGTCTCTCAGGAGACTTAATAGTTTCTGTAAATGTAAAAACCAGAGTTTATCGGTAGTGATTCAAGTGCTTTATCAAATATCCACTAAATAGATGAACTTTTTCCCGTTGTCTGGATACAGTCTACCAACTTTTTCGGCCGGTTAGAATTCATGATCAAATATGCATGTCAATTATTATCTTTGCTTACCAAAGTACTCTCACTAAGTATGTTATCCTAAGGGTGTGTTATTTCTTCATCCAGCCATTACATGGAGAAGGCGTGGTTTGCAGTCAACAAGCCAATCACAAGCACCATTAGCATGACCGTACACCCTGTAAGATTTGAGGATTGCACCATGTGATTTGTGAGTGTCGGACCAGATACAGTTGAATTTTTTGGGTCCATAGGCATCCCTTCGCAGAGGCAATTTCATAGTCTATGAAGTTCTACTGAGGCGTGATTGTTGCTGGTTGAAAACTTAACCCAATACCCCGCCGAGATGACTTGAAATATAGTCAGCTATGGCAATTTTTGTCAGTCTCTCAGGAGACTTAATAGTTTCTGTAAATGTAAAAACCAGAGTTCATCGGTAGTGATTCAAGTGCTTTATCAAATATCCACTAAATAGATGAACTTTTTCCCGTCGTCTGGATACAGTCTACCAACTTTTTCCAACAGGTTAGAATTCATGATCAAATATGCCTGTCCATTATTATCTTTGCTTACCAAAGTACTCTCACTAAGTATGTTATCCTAAGGGTGTGTTATTTCTTCATCCAGCCATTACATGGAGAAGGCGTGGTTTGCAGTCAACAAGCCAATCACAAGCACCATTAGCATGACCGTACACCCTGTAAGATTTGAGGATTGCACCATGTGATTTGTGAGTGTCGGACCAGATACAGTTGAATTTTTTGGGTCCATAGGCATCCCTTCGCAGAGGCAATTTCATAGTCTATGAAGTTCTACTGAGGCGTGATTGTTGCTGGTTGAAAACTTAACCCAATACCCCGCCGAGATGACTTGAAATATAGTCAGCTATGGCAATTTTTGTCAGTCTCTCAGGAGACTTAATAGTTTCTGTAAATGTAAAAACCAGAGTTCATCGGTAGTGATTCAAGTGCTTTATCAAATATCCACTAAATAGATGAACTTTTTCCCGTCGTCTGGATACAGTCTACCAACTTTTTCCAACAGGTTAGAATTCATGATCAAATATGCCTGTCCATTATTATCTTTGCTTACCAAAGTACTCTCACTAAGTATGTTATCCTAAGGGTGTGTTATTTCTTCATCCAGCCATTACATGGAGAAGGCGTGGTTTGCAGTCAACAAGCCAATCACAAGCACCATTAGCATGACCGTACACCCTGTAAGATTTGAGGATTGCACCATGTGATTTGTGAGTGTTGGACCAGATACAGTTGAATTTTTTGGGTCCATAGGCATCCCTTCGCAGAGGCAATTTCATAGTCTATGAAGTTCTACTGAGGCGTGATTGTTGCTGGTTGAAAACTTAACTCAATACCCCGCCGAGATGACTTGAAATATAGTCAGCTATGGCAATTTTTTTCAGTCTCTCAGGAGACTTAATAGTTTCTGTAAATGTAAAAACCAGAGTTCATCGGTAGTGATTCAAGTGCTTTATCAAATATCCACTAAATAGATGAACTTTTTCCCGTCGTCTGGATACAGTCTACCAACTTTTTCAACAGGTTAGAATTCATGATCAAATATGCCTGTCCATTATTATCTTTGCTTACCAAAGTACTCTCACTAAGTATGTTATCCTAAGGATGTGTTATTTCTTCATCCAGCCATTACATGGAGAAGGCGTGGTTTGCAGTCAACAAGCCAATCACAAGCACCATTAGCATGACCGTACACCCTGTAAGATTTGAGGATTGCACCATGTGATTTGTGAGTGTCGGACCAGATACAGTTGAATTTGTTGGGTCCACAGGCATCCCTTCGCAGAGGCAATTTCATAGTCTATGAAGTTCTACTGAGGCGTGATTGTTGCTGGTTGAAAACTTAACCCAATACCCCGCCGAGATGACTTGAAATATAGTCAGCTATGGCAATTTTTGTCAGTCTCTCAGGAGACTTAATAGTTTCTGTAAATGTAAAAACCAGAGTTTATCGGTAGTGATTCAAGTGCTTTATCAAATATCCACTAAATAGATGAACTTTTTCCCGTTGTCTGGATACAGTCTACCAACTTTTTCGGCCGGTTAGAATTCATGATCAAATATGCATGTCAATTATTATCTTTGCTTACCAAAGTACTCTCACTAAGTATGTTATCCTAAGGGTGTGTTATTTCTTCATCCAGCCATTACATGGAGAAGGCGTGGTTTGCAGTCAACAAGCCAATCACAAGCACCATTAGCATGACCGTACACCCTGTAAGATTTGAGGATTGCACCATGTGATTTGTGAGTGTCGGACCAGATACAGTTGAATTTTTTGGGTCCATAGGCATCCCTTCGCAGAGGCAATTTCATAGTCTATGAAGTTCTACTGAGGCGTGATTGTTGCTGGTTGAAAACTTAACCCAATACCCCGCCGAGATGACTTGAAATATAGTCAGCTATGGCAATTTTTGTCAGTCTCTCAGGAGACTTAATAGTTTCTGTAAATGTAAAAACCAGAGTTCATCGGTAGTGATTCAAGTGCTTTATCAAATATCCACTAAATAGATGAACTTTTTCCCGTCGTCTGGATACAGTCTACCAACTTTTTCCAACAGGTTAGAATTCATGATCAAATATGCCTGTCCATTATTATCTTTGCTTACCAAAGTACTCTCACTAAGTATGTTATCCTAAGGGTGTGTTATTTCTTCATCCAGCCATTACATGGAGAAGGCGTGGTTTGCAGTCAACAAGCCAATCACAAGCACCATTAGCATGACCGTACACCCTGTAAGATTTGAGGATTGCACCATGTGATTTGTGAGTGTTGGACCAGATACAGTTGAATTTTTTGGGTCCATAGGCATCCCTTCGCAGAGGCAATTTCATAGTCTATGAAGTTCTACTGAGGCGTGATTGTTGCTGGTTGAAAACTTAACCCAATACCCCGCCGAGATGACTTGAAATATAGTCAGCTATGGCAATTTTTTTCAGTCTCTCAGGAGACTTAATAGTTTCTGTAAATGTAAAAACCAGAGTTCATCGGTAGTGATTCAAGTGCTTTATCAAATATCCACTAAATAGATGAACTTTTTCCCGTTGTCTGGATACAGTCTACCAACTTTTTCGGCCGGTTAGAATTCATGATCAAATATGCATGTCAATTATTATCTTTGCTTACCAAAGTACTCTCACTAAGTATGTTATCCTAAGGGTGTGTTATTTCTTCATCCAGCCATTACATGGAGAAGGCGTGGTTTGCAGTCAACAAGCCAATCACAAGCACCATTAGCATGACCGTACACCCTGTAAGATTTGAGGATTGCACCATGTGATTTGTGAGTGTTGGACCAGATACAGTTGAATTTTTTGGGTCCATAGGCATCCCTTCGCAGAGGCAATTTCATAGTCTATGAAGTTCTACTGAGGCGTGATTGTTGCTGGTTGAAAACTTAACCCAATACCCCGCCGAGATGACTCTAAATATAGTCAGCTATGGCAATTTTTTTCAGTCTCTCAGGAGACTTAATAGTTTCTGTAAATGTAAAAACCAGAGTTCATCGGTAGTGATTCAAGTGCTTTATCAAATATCCACTAAATAGATGAACTTTTTCCCGTCGTCTGGATACAGTCTACCAACTTTTTCCAACCGGTTAGAATTCATGATCAAATATGCCTGTCCATTATTATCTTTGCTTACCAAAGTACTCTCACTAAGTATGTTATCCTAAGGGTGTGTTATTTCTTCATCCAGCCATTACATGGAGAAGGCGTGGTTTGCAGTCAACAAGCCAATCACAAGCACCATTAGCATGACCGTACACCCTGTAAGATTTGAGGATTGCACCATGTGATTTGTGAGTGTCGGACCAGATACAGTTGAATTTTTTGGGTCCATAGGCATCCCTTCGCAGAGGCAATTTCATAGTATATGAAGTTCTACTGAGGCGTGATTGTTGCTGGTTGAAAACTTAACCCAATACCCCGCCGAGATGACTTGAAATATAGTCAGCTATGGCAATTTTTGTCAGTCTCTCAGGAGACTTAATAGTTTCTGTAAATGTAAAAACCAGAGTTCATCGGTAGTGATTCAAGTGCTTTATCAAATATCCACTAAATAGATGAACTTTTTCCCGTCGTCTGGATACAGTCTACCAACTTTTTCAACAGGTTAGAATTCATGATCAAATATGCCTGTCCATTATTATCTTTGCTTACCAAAGTACTCTCACTAAGTATGTTATCCTAAGGGTGTGTTATTTCTTCATCCAGCCATTACATGGAGAAGGCGTGGTTTGCAGTCAACAAGCCAATCACAAGCACCATTAGCATGACCGTACACCCTGTAAGATTTGAGGATTGCACCATGTGATTTGTGAGTGTCGGACCAGATACAGTTGAATTTTTTGGGTCCATAGGCATCCCTTCGCAGAGGCAATTTCATAGTCTATGAAGTTCTACTGAGGCGTGATTGTTGCTGGTTGAAAACTTAACCCAATACCCCGCCGAGATGACTTGAAATATAGTCAGCTATGGCAATTTTTGTCAGTCTCTCAGGAGACTTAATAGTTTCTGTAAATGTAAAAACCAGAGTTCATCGGTAGTGATTCAAGTGCTTTATCAAATATCCACTAAATAGATGAACTTTTTCCCGTCGTCTGGATAGAGTCTACCAACTTTTTCAACAGGTTAGAATTCATGATCAAATATGCCTGTCCATTATTATCTTTGCTTACCAAAGTACTCTCACTAAGTATGTTATCCTAAGGGTGTGTTATTTCTTCATCCAGCCATTACATGGAGAAGGCGTGGTTTGCAGTCAACAAGCCAATCACAAGCACCATTAGCATGACCGTACACCCTGTAAGATTTGAGGATTGCACCATGTGATTTGTGAGTGTCGGACCAGATACAGTTGAATTTTTTGGGTCCATAGGCATCCCTTCGCAGAGGCAATTTCATAGTCTATGAAGTTCTACTGAGGCGTGATTGTTGCTGGTTGAAAACTTAACCCAATACCCCGCCGAGATGACTTGAAATATAGTCAGCTATGGCAATTTTTGTCAGTCTCTCAGGAGACTTAATAGTTTCTGTAAATGTAAAAACCAGAGTTCATCGGTAGTGATTCAAGTGCTTTATCAAATATCCACTAAATAGATGAACTTTTTCCCGTCGTCTGGATACAGTCTACCAACTTTTTCAACAGGTTAGAATTCATGATCAAATATGCCTGTCCATTATTATCTTTGCTTACCAAAGTACTCTCACTAAGTATGTTATCCTAAGGGTGTGTTATTTCTTCATCCAGCCATTACATGGAGAAGGCGTGGTTTGCAGTCAACAAGCCAATCACAAGCACCATTAGCATGACCGTACACCCTGTAAGATTTGAGGATTGCACCATGTGATTTGTGAGTGTCGGACCAGATACAGTTGAATTTTTTGGGTCCATAGGCATCCCTTCGCAGAGGCAATTTCATAGTCTATGAAGTTCTACTGAGGCGTGATTGTTGCTGGTTGAAAACTTAACCCAATACCCCGCCGAGATGACTTGAAATATAGTCAGCTATGGCAATTTTTGTCAGTCTCTCAGGAGACTTAATAGTTTCTGTAAATGTAAAAACCAGAGTTTATCGGTAGTGATTCAAGTGCTTTATCAAATATCCACTAAATAGATGAACTTTTTCCCGTTGTCTGGATACAGTCTACCAACTTTTTCGGCCGGTTAGAATTCATGATCAAATATGCATGTCAATTATTATCTTTGCTTACCAAAGTACTCTCACTAAGTATGTTATCCTAAGGGTGTGTTATTTCTTCATCCAGCCATTACATGGAGAAGGCGTGGTTTGCAGTCAACAAGCCAATCACAAGCACCATTAGCATGACCGTACACCCTGTAAGATTTGAGGATTGCACCATGTGATTTGTGAGTGTCGGACCAGATACAGTTGAATTTTTTGGGTCCATAGGCATCCCTTCGCAGAGGCAATTTCATAGTCTATGAAGTTCTACTGAGGCGTGATTGTTGCTGGTTGAAAACTTAACCCAATACCCCGCCGAGATGACTTGAAATATAGTCAGCTATGGCAATTTTTGTCAGTCTCTCAGGAGACTTAATAGTTTCTGTAAATGTAAAAACCAGAGTTCATCGGTAGTGATTCAAGTGCTTTATCAAATATCCACTAAATAGATGAACTTTTTCCCGTCGTCTGGATACAGTCTACCAACTTTTTCAACAGGTTAGAATTCATGATCAAATATGCCTGTCCATTATTATCTTTGCTTACCAAAGTACTCTCACTAAGTATGTTATCCTAAGGGTGTGTTATTTCTTCATCCAGCCATTACATGGAGAAGGCGTGGTTTGCAGTCAACAAGCCAATCACAAGCACCATTAGCATGACCGTACACCCTGTAAGATTTGAGGATTGCACCATGTGATTTGTGAGTGTCGGACCAGATACAGTTGAATTTTTTGGGTCCATAGGCATCCCTTCGCAGAGGCAATTTCATAGTCTATGAAGTTCTACTGAGGCGTGATTGTTGCTGGTTGAAAACTTAACCCAATACCCCGCCGAGATGACTTGAAATATAGTCAGCTATGGCAATTTTTGTCAGTCTCTCAGGAGACTTAATAGTTTCTGTAAATGTAAAAACCAGAGTTCATCGGTAGTGATTCAAGTGCTTTATCAAATATCCACTAAATAGATGAACTTTTTCCCGTCGTCTGGATACAGTCTACCAACTTTTTCAACAGGTTAGAATTCATGATCAAATATGCCTGTCCATTATTATCTTTGCTTACCAAAGTACTCTCACTAAGTATGTTATCCTAAGGGTGTGTTATTTCTTCATCCAGCCATTACATGGAGAAGGCGTGGTTTGCAGTCAACAAGCCAATCACAAGCACCATTAGCATGACCGTACACCCTGTAAGATTTGAGGATTGCCCCATGTGATTTGTGAGTGTCGGACCAGATACAGTTGAATTTTTTGGGTCCATAGGCATCCCTTCGCAGAGGCAATTTCATAGTCTATGAAGTTCTACTGAGGCGTGATTGTTGCTGGTTGAAAACTTAACCCAATACCCCGCCGAGATGACTTGAAATATAGTCAGCTATGGCAATTTTTGTCAGTCTCTCAGGAGACTTAATAGTTTCTGTAAATGTAAAAACCAGAGTTCATCGGTAGTGATTCAAGTGCTTTATCAAATATCCACTAAATAGATGAACTTTTTCCCGTCGTCTGGATACAGTCTACCAACTTTTTCGGCCGGTTAGAATTCATGATCAAATATGCATGTCCATTATTATCTTTGCTTACCAAAGTACTCTCACTAAGTATGTTATCCTAAGGGTGTGTTATTTCTTCATCCAGCCATTACATGGAGAAGGCGTGGTTTGCAGTCAACAAGCCAATCACAAGCACCATTAGCATGACCGTACACCCTATAAGATTTGAGGATTGCACCATGTGATTTGTGAGTGTCGGACCAGATACAGTTGAATTTTTTGGGTCCATAGGCATCCCTTCGCAGAGGCAATTTCATAGTCTATGAAGTTCTACTGAGGCGTGATTGTTGCTGGTTGAAAACTTAACCCAATACCCCGCCGAGATGACTTGAAATATAGTCAGCTATGGCAATTTTTGTCAGTCTCTCAGGAGACTTAATAGTTTCTGTAAATGTAAAAACCAGAGTTCATCGGTAGTGATTCAAGTGCTTTATCAAATATCCACTAAATAGATGAACTTTTTCCCGTCGTCTGGATAGAGTCTACCAACTTTTTCGGCCGGTTAGAATTCATGATCAAATATGCCTGTCCATTATTATCTTTGCTTACCAAAGTACTCTCACTAAGTATGTTATCCTAAGGGTGTGTTATTTCTTCATCCAGCCATTACATGGAGAAGGCGTGGTTTGCAGTCAACAAGCCAATCACAAGCACCATTAGCATGACCGTACACCCTGTAAGATTTGAGGATTGCACCATGTGATTTGTGAGTGTCGGACCAGATACAGTTGAATTTTTTGAGTCCATAGGCATCCCTTCGCAGAGGCAATTTCATAGTCTATGAAGTTCTACTGAGGCGTGATTGTTGCTGGTTGAAAACTTAACCCAATACCCCGCCGAGATGACTTGAAATATAGTCAGCTATGGCAATTTTTGTCAGTCTCTCAGGAGACTTAATAGTTTCTGTAAATGTAAAAACCAGAGTTCATCGGTAGTGATTCAATGGCTTTATCAAATATCCACTAAATAGATGAACTTTTTCCCGTCGTCTGGATACAGTCTACCAACTTTTTCAACAGGTTAGAATTCATGATCAAATATGCCTGTCCATTATTATCTTTGCTTACCAAAGTACTCTCACTAAGTATGTTATCCTAAGGGTGTGTTATTTCTTCATCCAGCCATTACATGGAGAAGGCGTGGTTTGCAGTCAACAAGCCAATCACAAGCACCATTAGCATGACCGTACACCCTGTAAGATTTGAGGATTGCACCATGTGATTTGTGAGTGTTGGACCAGATACAGTTGAATTTTTTGGGTCCATAGGCATCCCTTCGCAGAGGCAATTTCATAGTCTATGAAGTTCTACTGAGGCGTGATTGTTGCTGGTTGAAAACTTAACCCAATACCCCGCCGAGATGACTTGAAATATAGTCAGCTATGGCAATTTTTTTCAGTCTCTCAGGAGACTTAATAGTTTCTGTAAATGTAAAAACCAGAGTTCATCGGTAGTGATTCAAGTGCTTTATCAAATATCCACTAAATAGATGAACTTTTTCCCGTCGTCTGGATAGAGTCTACCAACTTTTTCGGCCGGTTAGAATTCATGATCAAATATGCATGTCCATTATTATCTTTGCTTACCAAAGTACTCTCACTAAGTATGTTATCCTAAGGGTGTGTTATTTCTTCATCCAGCCATTACATGGAGAAGGCGTGGTTTGCAGTCAACAAGCCAATCACAAGCACCATTAGCATGACCGTACACCCTGTAAGATTTGAGGATTGCACCATGTGATTTGTGAGTGTTGGACCAGATACAGTTGAATTTTTTGGGTCCATAGGCATCCCTTCGCAGAGGCAATTTCATAGTCTATGAAGTTCTACTGAGGCGTGATTGTTGCTGGTTGAAAACTTAAAATACCCCGCCGAGATGACTTGAAATAGTCAGCTATGGCAATTTTTTTCAGTCTCTGAGGAGACTTAATAGTTTCTGTAAATGTAAAAACCACAGTTCATCGGTAGTGATTCAAGTGCTTTATCAAATATCCACTAAATAGATGAACTTTTTCCCGTTGTCTGGATACAGTCTACCAACTTTTTCGGCCGGTTAGAATTCATGATCAAATATGCATGTCCATTATTATCTTTGCTTACCAAATACTCTCACTAAGTATGTTATCCGAAGGGTGTGTTATTTCTTCATCCAGCCATTACATGGAGAAGGCGTGGTTTGCAGTCAACAAGCCAATCACAAGCACCATTAGCATGACCGTACACCCTGTAAGATTTGAGGATTGCACCATGTGATTTGTGAGTGTCGGACCAGATACAGTTGAATTTTTTGGGTCCATAGGCATCCCTTCGCAGAGGCAATTTCATAGTCTATGAAGTTCTACTGAGGCGTGATTGTTGCTGGTTGAAAACTTAACCCAATACCTCGCCGAGATGACTTGAAATATAGTCAGCTATGGCAATTTTTGTCAGTCTCTCAGGAGACTTAATAGTTTCTGTAAATGTAAAAACCAGAGTTCATCGGTAGTGATTCAAGTGCTTTATCAAATATCCACTAAATAGATGAACTTTTTCCCGTTGTCTGGATACAGTCTACCAACTTTTTCGGCCGGTTAGAATTCATGATCAAATATGCATGTCCATTATTATCTTTGCTTACCAAATACTCTCACTAAGTATGTTATCCGAAGGGTGTGTTATTTCTTCATCCAGCCATTACATGGAGAAGGCGTGGTTTGCAGTCAACAAGCCAATCACAAGCACCATTAGCATGACCGTACACCCTGTAAGATTTGAGGATTGCACCATGTGATTTGTGAGTGTTGGACCAGATACAGTTGAATTTTTTGGGTCCATAGGCATCCCTTCGCAGAGGCAATTTCATAGTCTATGAAGTTCTACTGAGGCGTGATTGTTGCTGGTTGAAAACTTAACCCAATACCCCGCCGAGATGACTCTAAATATAGTCAGCTATGGCAATTTTTTTCAGTCTCTCAGGAGACTTAATAGTTTCTGTAAATGTAAAAACCAGAGTTCATCGGTAGTGATTCAAGTGCTTTATCAAATATCCACTAAATAGATGAACTTTTTCCCGTCGTCTGGATACAGTCTACCAACTTTTTCAACAGGTTAGAATTCATGATTAAATATGCCTGTCCATTATTATCTTTGCTTACCAAAGTACTCTCACTAAGTATGTTATCCTAAGGGTGTGTTATTTCTTCATCCAGCCATTACATGGAGAAGGCGTGGTTTGCAGTCAACAAGCCAATCACAAGCACCATTAGCATGACCGTACACCCTGTAAGATTTGAGGATTGCACCATGTGATTTGTGAGTGTTGGACCAGATACAGTTGAATTTTTTGGGTCCATAGGCATCCCTTCGCAGAGGCAATTTCATAGTCTATGAAGTTCTACTGAGGCGTGATTGTTGCTGGTTGAAAACTTAAAATACCCCGCCGAGATGACTTGAAATAGTCAGCTATGGCAATTTTTTTCAGTCTCTGAGGAGACTTAATAGTTTCTGTAAATGTAAAAACCACAGTTCATCGGTAGTGATTCAAGTGCTTTATCAAATATCCACTAAATAGATGAACTTTTTCCCGTTGTCTGGATACAGTCTACCAACTTTTTCGGCCGGTTAGAATTCATGATCAAATATGCATGTCCATTATTATCTTTGCTTACCAAATACTCTCACTAAGTATGTTATCCGAAGGGTGTGTTATTTCTTCATCCAGCCATTACATGGAGAAGGCGTGGTTTGCAGTCAACAAGCCAATCACAAGCACCATTAGCATGACCGTACACCCTGTAAGATTTGAGGATTGCACCATGTGATTTGTGAGTGTCGGACCAGATACAGTTGAATTTTTTGGGTCCATAGGCATCCCTTCGCAGAGGCAATTTCATAGTCTATGAAGTTCTACTGAGGCGTGATTGTTGCTGGTTGAAAACTTAACCCAATACCTCGCCGAGATGACTTGAAATATAGTCAGCTATGGCAATTTTTGTCAGTCTCTCAGGAGACTTAATAGTTTCTGTAAATGTAAAAACCAGAGTTCATCGGTAGTGATTCAAGTGCTTTATCAAATATCCACTAAATAGATGAACTTTTTCCCGTCGTCTGGATACAGTCTACCAACTTTTTCGGCCGGTTAGAATTCATGATCAAATATGCATGTCCATTATTATCTTTGCTTACCAAATACTCTCACTAAGTATGTTATCCTAAGGGTGTGTTATTTCTTCATCCAGCCATTACATGGAGAAGGCGTGGTTTGCAGTCAACAAGCCAATCACAAGCACCATTAGCATGACCGTACACCCTGTAAGATTTGAGGATTGCACCATGTGATTTGTGAGTGTCGGACCAGATACAGTTGAATTTTTTGGGTCCATAGGCATCCCTTCGCAGAGGCAATTTCATAGTCTATGAAGTTCTACTGAGGCGTGATTGTTGCTGGTTGAAAACTTAACCCAATACCCCGCCGAGATGACTTGAAATATAGTCAGCTATGGCAATTTTTGTCAGTCTCTCAGGAGACTTAATAGTTTCTGTAAATGTAAAAACCAGAGTTCATCGGTAGTGATTCAAGTGCTTTATCAAATATCCACTAAATAGATGAACTTTTTCCCGTCGTCTGGATACAGTCTACCAACTTTTTCCAACAGGTTAGAATTCATGATCAAATATGCCTGTCCATTATTATCTTTGCTTACCAAAGTACTCTCACTAAGTATGTTATCCTAAGGGTGTGTTATTTCTTCATCCAGCCATTACATGGAGAAGGCGTGGTTTGCAGTCAACAAGCCAATCACAAGCACCATTAGCATGACCGTACACCCTGTAAGATTTGAGGATTGCACCATGTGATTTGTGAGTGTCGGACCAGATACAGTTGAATTTTTTGGGTCCATAGGCATCCCTTCGCAGAGGCAATTTCATAGTCTATGAAGTTCTACTGAGGCGTGATTGTTGCTGGTTGAAAACTTAACCCAATACCCCGCCGAGATGACTTGAAATATAGTCAGCTATGGCAATTTTTGTCAGTCTCTCAGGAGACTTAATAGTTTCTGTAAATGTAAAAACCAGAGTTCATCGGTAGTGATTCAAGTGCTTTATCAAATATCCACTAAATAGATGAACTTTTTCCCGTCGTCTGGATACAGTCTACCAACTTTTTCCAACAGGTTAGAATTCATGATCAAATATGCCTGTCCATTATTATCTTTGCTTACCAAAGTACTCTCACTAAGTATGTTATCCTAAGGGTGTGTTATTTCTTCATCCAGCCATTACATGGAGAAGGCGTGGTTTGCAGTCAACAAGCCAATCACAAGCACCATTAGCATGACCGTACACCCTGTAAGATTTGAGGATTGCACCATGTGATTTGTGAGTGTTGGACCAGATACAGTTGAATTTTTTGGGTCCATAGGCATCCCTTCGCAGAGGCAATTTCATAGTCTATGAAGTTCTACTGAGGCGTGATTGTTGCTGGTTGAAAACTTAACCCAATACCCCGCCGAGATGACTTGAAATATAGTCAGCTATGGCAATTTTTTTCAGTCTCTCAGGAGACTTAATAGTTTCTGTAAATGTAAAAACCACAGTTCATCGGTAGTGATTCAAGTGCTTTATCAAATATCCACTAAATAGATGAACTTTTTCCCGTTGTCTGGATACAGTCTACCAACTTTTTCGGCCGGTTAGAATTCATGATCAAATATGCATGTCCATTATTATCTTTGCTTACCAAATACTCTCACTAAGTATGTTATCCGAAGGGTGTGTTATTTCTTCATCCAGCCATTACATGGAGAAGGCGTGGTTTGCAGTCAACAAGCCAATCACAAGCACCATTAGCATGACCGTACACCCTGTAAGATTTGAGGATTGCACCATGTGATTTGTGAGTGTCGGACCAGATACAGTTGAATTTTTTGGGTCCATAGGCATCCCTTCGCAGAGGCAATTTCATAGTCTATGAAGTTCTACTGAGGCGTGATTGTTGCTGGTTGAAAACTTAACCCAATACCTCGCCGAGATGACTTGAAATATAGTCAGCTATGGCAATTTTTGTCAGTCTCTCAGGAGACTTAATAGTTTCTGTAAATGTAAAAACCAGAGTTCATCGGTAGTGATTCAAGTGCTTTATCAAATATCCACTAAATAGATGAACTTTTTCCCGTCGTCTGGATACAGTCTACCAACTTTTTCGGCCGGTTAGAATTCATGATCAAATATGCATGTCCATTATTATCTTTGCTTACCAAATACTCTCACTAAGTATGTTATCCTAAGGGTGTGTTATTTCTTCATCCAGCCATTACATGGAGAAGGCGTGGTTTGCAGTCAACAAGCCAATCACAAGCACCATTAGCATGACCGTACACCCTGTAAGATTTGAGGATTGCACCATGTGATTTGTGAGTGTCGGACCAGATACAGTTGAATTTTTTGGGTCCATAGGCATCCCTTCGCAGAGGCAATTTCATAGTCTATGAAGTTCTACTGAGGCGTGATTGTTGCTGGTTGAAAACTTAACCCAATACCCCGCCGAGATGACTTGAAATATAGTCAGCTATGGCAATTTTTGTCAGTCTCTCAGGAGACTTAATAGTTTCTGTAAATGTAAAAACCAGAGTTCATCGGTAGTGATTCAAGTGCTTTATCAAATATCCACTAAATAGATGAACTTTTTCCCGTCGTCTGGATACAGTCTACCAACTTTTTCCAACAGGTTAGAATTCATGATCAAATATGCCTGTCCATTATTATCTTTGCTTACCAAAGTACTCTCACTAAGTATGTTATCCTAAGGGTGTGTTATTTCTTCATCCAGCCATTACATGGAGAAGGCGTGGTTTGCAGTCAACAAGCCAATCACAAGCACCATTAGCATGACCGTACACCCTGTAAGATTTGAGGATTGCACCATGTGATTTGTGAGTGTTGGACCAGATACAGTTGAATTTTTTGGGTCCATAGGCATCCCTTCGCAGAGGCAATTTCATAGTCTATGAAGTTCTACTGAGGCGTGATTGTTGCTGGTTGAAAACTTAACCCAATACCCCGCCGAGATGACTTGAAATATAGTCAGCTATGGCAATTTTTTTCAGTCTCTCAGGAGACTTAATAGTTTCTGTAAATGTAAAAACCAGAGTTCATCGGTAGTGATTCAAGTGCTTTATCAAATATCCA
Source organism: Leptoclinus maculatus (assembly GCA_032191485.1). Classification (NCBI taxonomy): domain Eukaryota; kingdom Metazoa; phylum Chordata; class Actinopteri; order Perciformes; family Stichaeidae; genus Leptoclinus; species Leptoclinus maculatus. The sequence continues at coordinate 43,877,209 of JAVDOI010000001.1, read as the reverse complement.
CTAAATAGATGAACTTTTTCCCGTCGTCTGGATACAGTCTACCAACTTTTTCAACAGGTTAGAATTCATGATCAAATATGCCTGTCCATTATTATCTTTGCTTACCAAAGTACTCTCACTAAGTATGTTATCCTAAGGGTGTGTTATTTCTTCATCCAGCCATTACATGGAGAAGGCGTGGTTTGCAGTCAACAAGCCAATCACAAGCACCATTAGCATGACCGTACACCCTGTAAGATTTGAGGATTGCACCATGTGATTTGTGAGTGTTGGACCAGATACAGTTGAATTTTTTGGGTCCATAGGCATCCCTTCGCAGAGGCAATTTCATAGTCTATGAAGTTCTACTGAGGCGTGATTGTTGCTGGTTGAAAACTTAACCCAATACCCCGCCGAGATGACTTGAAATATAGTCAGCTATGGCAATTTTTTTCAGTCTCTCAGGAGACTTAATAGTTTCTGTAAATGTAAAAACCAGAGTTCATCGGTAGTGATTCAAGTGCTTTATCAAATATCCACTAAATAGATGAACTTTTTCCCGTTGTCTGGATACAGTCTACCAACTTTTTCGGCCGGTTAGAATTCATGATCAAATATGCATGTCAATTATTATCTTTGCTTACCAAAGTACTCTCACTAAGTATGTTATCCTAAGGGTGTGTTATTTCTTCATCCAGCCATTACATGGAGAAGGCGTGGTTTGCAGTCAACAAGCCAATCACAAGCACCATTAGCATGACCGTACACCCTGTAAGATTTGAGGATTGCACCATGTGATTTGTGAGTGTTGGACCAGATACAGTTGAATTTTTTGGGTCCATAGGCATCCCTTCGCAGAGGCAATTTCATAGTCTATGAAGTTCTACTGAGGCGTGATTGTTGCTGGTTGAAAACTTAACCCAATACCCCGCCGAGATGACTCTAAATATAGTCAGCTATGGCAATTTTTTTCAGTCTCTCAGGAGACTTAATAGTTTCTGTAAATGTAAAAACCAGAGTTCATCGGTAGTGATTCAAGTGCTTTATCAAATATCCACTAAATAGATGAACTTTTTCCCGTCGTCTGGATACAGTCTACCAACTTTTTCCAACCGGTTAGAATTCATGATCAAATATGCCTGTCCATTATTATCTTTGCTTACCAAAGTACTCTCACTAAGTATGTTATCCTAAGGGTGTGTTATTTCTTCATCCAGCCATTACATGGAGAAGGCGTGGTTTGCAGTCAACAAGCCAATCACAAGCACCATTAGCATGACCGTACACCCTGTAAGATTTGAGGATTGCACCATGTGATTTGTGAGTGTCGGACCAGATACAGTTGAATTCTTTGGGTCCATAGGCATCCCTTCGCAGAGGCAATTTCATAGTATATGAAGTTCTACTGAGGCGTGATTGTTGCTGGTTGAAAACTTAACCCAATACCCCGCCGAGATGACTTGAAATATAGTCAGCTATGGCAATTTTTGTCAGTCTCTCAGGAGACTTAATAGTTTCTGTAAATGTAAAAACCAGAGTTCATCGGTAGTGATTCAAGTGCTTTATCAAATATCCACTAAATAGATGAACTTTTTCCCGTCGTCTGGATACAGTCTACCAACTTTTTCAACAGGTTAGAATTCATGATCAAATATGCCTGTCCATTATTATCTTTGCTTACCAAAGTACTCTCACTAAGTATGTTATCCTAAGGGTGTGTTATTTCTTCATCCAGCCATTACATGGAGAAGGCGTGGTTTGCAGTCAACAAGCCAATCACAAGCACCATTAGCATGACCGTACACCCTGTAAGATTTGAGGATTGCACCATGTGATTTGTGAGTGTCGGACCAGATACAGTTGAATTTTTTGGGTCCATAGGCATCCCTTCGCAGAGGCAATTTCATAGTCTATGAAGTTCTACTGAGGCGTGATTGTTGCTGGTTGAAAACTTAACCCAATACCCCGCCGAGATGACTTGAAATATAGTCAGCTATGGCAATTTTTGTCAGTCTCTCAGGAGACTTAATAGTTTCTGTAAATGTAAAAACCAGAGTTCATCGGTAGTGATTCAAGTGCTTTATCAAATATCCACTAAATAGATGAACTTTTTCCCGTCGTCTGGATAGAGTCTACCAACTTTTTCAACAGGTTAGAATTCATGATCAAATATGCCTGTCCATTATTATCTTTGCTTACCAAAGTACTCTCACTAAGTATGTTATCCTAAGGGTGTGTTATTTCTTCATCCAGCCATTACATGGAGAAGGCGTGGTTTGCAGTCAACAAGCCAATCACAAGCACCATTAGCATGACCGTACACCCTGTAAGATTTGAGGATTGCACCATGTGATTTGTGAGTGTCGGACCAGATACAGTTGAATTTTTTGGGTCCATAGGCATCCCTTCGCAGAGGCAATTTCATAGTCTATGAAGTTCTACTGAGGCGTGATTGTTGCTGGTTGAAAACTTAACCCAATACCCCGCCGAGATGACTTGAAATATAGTCAGCTATGGCAATTTTTGTCAGTCTCTCAGGAGACTTAATAGTTTCTGTAAATGTAAAAACCAGAGTTCATCGGTAGTGATTCAAGTGCTTTATCAAATATCCACTAAATAGATGAACTTTTTCCCGTCGTCTGGATACAGTCTACCAACTTTTTCAACAGGTTAGAATTCATGATCAAATATGCCTGTCCATTATTATCTTTGCTTACCAAAGTACTCTCACTAAGTATGTTATCCTAAGGGTGTGTTATTTCTTCATCCAGCCATTACATGGAGAAGGCGTGGTTTGCAGTCAACAAGCCAATCACAAGCACCATTAGCATGACCGTACACCCTGTAAGATTTGAGGATTGCACCATGTGATTTGTGAGTGTCGGACCAGATACAGTTGAATTTTTTGGGTCCATAGGCATCCCTTCGCAGAGGCAATTTCATAGTCTATGAAGTTCTACTGAGGCGTGATTGTTGCTGGTTGAAAACTTAACCCAATACCCCGCCGAGATGACTTGAAATATAGTCAGCTATGGCAATTTTTGTCAGTCTCTCAGGAGACTTAATAGTTTCTGTAAATGTAAAAACCAGAGTTTATCGGTAGTGATTCAAGTGCTTTATCAAATATCCACTAAATAGATGAACTTTTTCCCGTTGTCTGGATACAGTCTACCAACTTTTTCGGCCGGTTAGAATTCATGATCAAATATGCATGTCAATTATTATCTTTGCTTACCAAAGTACTCTCACTAAGTATGTTATCCTAAGGGTGTGTTATTTCTTCATCCAGCCATTACATGGAGAAGGCGTGGTTTGCAGTCAACAAGCCAATCACAAGCACCATTAGCATGACCGTACACCCTGTAAGATTTGAGGATTGCACCATGTGATTTGTGAGTGTCGGACCAGATACAGTTGAATTTTTTGGGTCCATAGGCATCCCTTCGCAGAGGCAATTTCATAGTCTATGAAGTTCTACTGAGGCGTGATTGTTGCTGGTTGAAAACTTAACCCAATACCCCGCCGAGATGACTTGAAATATAGTCAGCTATGGCAATTTTTGTCAGTCTCTCAGGAGACTTAATAGTTTCTGTAAATGTAAAAACCAGAGTTCATCGGTAGTGATTCAAGTGCTTTATCAAATATCCACTAAATAGATGAACTTTTTCCCGTCGTCTGGATACAGTCTACCAACTTTTTCAACAGGTTAGAATTCATGATCAAATATGCCTGTCCATTATTATCTTTGCTTACCAAAGTACTCTCACTAAGTATGTTATCCTAAGGGTGTGTTATTTCTTCATCCAGCCATTACATGGAGAAGGCGTGGTTTGCAGTCAACAAGCCAATCACAAGCACCATTAGCATGACCGTACACCCTGTAAGATTTGAGGATTGCACCATGTGATTTGTGAGTGTCGGACCAGATACAGTTGAATTTTTTGGGTCCATAGGCATCCCTTCGCAGAGGCAATTTCATAGTCTATGAAGTTCTACTGAGGCGTGATTGTTGCTGGTTGAAAACTTAACCCAATACCCCGCCGAGATGACTTGAAATATAGTCAGCTATGGCAATTTTTGTCAGTCTCTCAGGAGACTTAATAGTTTCTGTAAATGTAAAAACCAGAGTTCATCGGTAGTGATTCAAGTGCTTTATCAAATATCCACTAAATAGATGAACTTTTTCCCGTCGTCTGGATACAGTCTACCAACTTTTTCAACAGGTTAGAATTCATGATCAAATATGCCTGTCCATTATTATCTTTGCTTACCAAAGTACTCTCACTAAGTATGTTATCCTAAGGGTGTGTTATTTCTTCATCCAGCCATTACATGGAGAAGGCGTGGTTTGCAGTCAACAAGCCAATCACAAGCACCATTAGCATGACCGTACACCCTGTAAGATTTGAGGATTGCCCCATGTGATTTGTGAGTGTCGGACCAGATACAGTTGAATTTTTTGGGTCCATAGGCATCCCTTCGCAGAGGCAATTTCATAGTCTATGAAGTTCTACTGAGGCGTGATTGTTGCTGGTTGAAAACTTAACCCAATACCCCGCCGAGATGACTTGAAATATAGTCAGCTATGGCAATTTTTGTCAGTCTCTCAGGAGACTTAATAGTTTCTGTAAATGTAAAAACCAGAGTTCATCGGTAGTGATTCAAGTGCTTTATCAAATATCCACTAAATAGATGAACTTTTTCCCGTCGTCTGGATACAGTCTACCAACTTTTTCGGCCGGTTAGAATTCATGATCAAATATGCATGTCCATTATTATCTTTGCTTACCAAAGTACTCTCACTAAGTATGTTATCCTAAGGGTGTGTTATTTCTTCATCCAGCCATTACATGGAGAAGGCGTGGTTTGCAGTCAACAAGCCAATCACAAGCACCATTAGCATGACCGTACACCCTATAAGATTTGAGGATTGCACCATGTGATTTGTGAGTGTCGGACCAGATACAGTTGAATTTTTTGGGTCCATAGGCATCCCTTCGCAGAGGCAATTTCATAGTCTATGAAGTTCTACTGAGGCGTGATTGTTGCTGGTTGAAAACTTAACCCAATACCCCGCCGAGATGACTTGAAATATAGTCAGCTATGGCAATTTTTGTCAGTCTCTCAGGAGACTTAATAGTTTCTGTAAATGTAAAAACCAGAGTTCATCGGTAGTGATTCAAGTGCTTTATCAAATATCCACTAAATAGATGAACTTTTTCCCGTCGTCTGGATAGAGTCTACCAACTTTTTCGGCCGGTTAGAATTCATGATCAAATATGCCTGTCCATTATTATCTTTGCTTACCAAAGTACTCTCACTAAGTATGTTATCCTAAGGGTGTGTTATTTCTTCATCCAGCCATTACATGGAGAAGGCGTGGTTTGCAGTCAACAAGCCAATCACAAGCACCATTAGCATGACCGTACACCCTGTAAGATTTGAGGATTGCACCATGTGATTTGTGAGTGTCGGACCAGATACAGTTGAATTTTTTGAGTCCATAGGCATCCCTTCGCAGAGGCAATTTCATAGTCTATGAAGTTCTACTGAGGCGTGATTGTTGCTGGTTGAAAACTTAACCCAATACCCCGCCGAGATGACTTGAAATATAGTCAGCTATGGCAATTTTTGTCAGTCTCTCAGGAGACTTAATAGTTTCTGTAAATGTAAAAACCAGAGTTCATCGGTAGTGATTCAATGGCTTTATCAAATATCCACTAAATAGATGAACTTTTTCCCGTCGTCTGGATACAGTCTACCAACTTTTTCAACAGGTTAGAATTCATGATCAAATATGCCTGTCCATTATTATCTTTGCTTACCAAAGTACTCTCACTAAGTATGTTATCCTAAGGGTGTGTTATTTCTTCATCCAGCCATTACATGGAGAAGGCGTGGTTTGCAGTCAACAAGCCAATCACAAGCACCATTAGCATGACCGTACACCCTGTAAGATTTGAGGATTGCACCATGTGATTTGTGAGTGTTGGACCAGATACAGTTGAATTTTTTGGGTCCATAGGCATCCCTTCGCAGAGGCAATTTCATAGTCTATGAAGTTCTACTGAGGCGTGATTGTTGCTGGTTGAAAACTTAACCCAATACCCCGCCGAGATGACTTGAAATATAGTCAGCTATGGCAATTTTTTTCAGTCTCTCAGGAGACTTAATAGTTTCTGTAAATGTAAAAACCAGAGTTCATCGGTAGTGATTCAAGTGCTTTATCAAATATCCACTAAATAGATGAACTTTTTCCCGTCGTCTGGATAGAGTCTACCAACTTTTTCGGCCGGTTAGAATTCATGATCAAATATGCATGTCCATTATTATCTTTGCTTACCAAAGTACTCTCACTAAGTATGTTATCCTAAGGGTGTGTTATTTCTTCATCCAGCCATTACATGGAGAAGGCGTGGTTTGCAGTCAACAAGCCAATCACAAGCACCATTAGCATGACCGTACACCCTGTAAGATTTGAGGATTGCACCATGTGATTTGTGAGTGTTGGACCAGATACAGTTGAATTTTTTGGGTCCATAGGCATCCCTTCGCAGAGGCAATTTCATAGTCTATGAAGTTCTACTGAGGCGTGATTGTTGCTGGTTGAAAACTTAAAATACCCCGCCGAGATGACTTGAAATAGTCAGCTATGGCAATTTTTTTCAGTCTCTGAGGAGACTTAATAGTTTCTGTAAATGTAAAAACCACAGTTCATCGGTAGTGATTCAAGTGCTTTATCAAATATCCACTAAATAGATGAACTTTTTCCCGTTGTCTGGATACAGTCTACCAACTTTTTCGGCCGGTTAGAATTCATGATCAAATATGCATGTCCATTATTATCTTTGCTTACCAAATACTCTCACTAAGTATGTTATCCGAAGGGTGTGTTATTTCTTCATCCAGCCATTACATGGAGAAGGCGTGGTTTGCAGTCAACAAGCCAATCACAAGCACCATTAGCATGACCGTACACCCTGTAAGATTTGAGGATTGCACCATGTGATTTGTGAGTGTCGGACCAGATACAGTTGAATTTTTTGGGTCCATAGGCATCCCTTCGCAGAGGCAATTTCATAGTCTATGAAGTTCTACTGAGGCGTGATTGTTGCTGGTTGAAAACTTAACCCAATACCTCGCCGAGATGACTTGAAATATAGTCAGCTATGGCAATTTTTGTCAGTCTCTCAGGAGACTTAATAGTTTCTGTAAATGTAAAAACCAGAGTTCATCGGTAGTGATTCAAGTGCTTTATCAAATATCCACTAAATAGATGAACTTTTTCCCGTTGTCTGGATACAGTCTACCAACTTTTTCGGCCGGTTAGAATTCATGATCAAATATGCATGTCCATTATTATCTTTGCTTACCAAATACTCTCACTAAGTATGTTATCCGAAGGGTGTGTTATTTCTTCATCCAGCCATTACATGGAGAAGGCGTGGTTTGCAGTCAACAAGCCAATCACAAGCACCATTAGCATGACCGTACACCCTGTAAGATTTGAGGATTGCACCATGTGATTTGTGAGTGTTGGACCAGATACAGTTGAATTTTTTGGGTCCATAGGCATCCCTTCGCAGAGGCAATTTCATAGTCTATGAAGTTCTACTGAGGCGTGATTGTTGCTGGTTGAAAACTTAACCCAATACCCCGCCGAGATGACTCTAAATATAGTCAGCTATGGCAATTTTTTTCAGTCTCTCAGGAGACTTAATAGTTTCTGTAAATGTAAAAACCAGAGTTCATCGGTAGTGATTCAAGTGCTTTATCAAATATCCACTAAATAGATGAACTTTTTCCCGTCGTCTGGATACAGTCTACCAACTTTTTCAACAGGTTAGAATTCATGATTAAATATGCCTGTCCATTATTATCTTTGCTTACCAAAGTACTCTCACTAAGTATGTTATCCTAAGGGTGTGTTATTTCTTCATCCAGCCATTACATGGAGAAGGCGTGGTTTGCAGTCAACAAGCCAATCACAAGCACCATTAGCATGACCGTACACCCTGTAAGATTTGAGGATTGCACCATGTGATTTGTGAGTGTTGGACCAGATACAGTTGAATTTTTTGGGTCCATAGGCATCCCTTCGCAGAGGCAATTTCATAGTCTATGAAGTTCTACTGAGGCGTGATTGTTGCTGGTTGAAAACTTAAAATACCCCGCCGAGATGACTTGAAATAGTCAGCTATGGCAATTTTTTTCAGTCTCTGAGGAGACTTAATAGTTTCTGTAAATGTAAAAACCACAGTTCATCGGTAGTGATTCAAGTGCTTTATCAAATATCCACTAAATAGATGAACTTTTTCCCGTTGTCTGGATACAGTCTACCAACTTTTTCGGCCGGTTAGAATTCATGATCAAATATGCATGTCCATTATTATCTTTGCTTACCAAATACTCTCACTAAGTATGTTATCCGAAGGGTGTGTTATTTCTTCATCCAGCCATTACATGGAGAAGGCGTGGTTTGCAGTCAACAAGCCAATCACAAGCACCATTAGCATGACCGTACACCCTGTAAGATTTGAGGATTGCACCATGTGATTTGTGAGTGTCGGACCAGATACAGTTGAATTTTTTGGGTCCATAGGCATCCCTTCGCAGAGGCAATTTCATAGTCTATGAAGTTCTACTGAGGCGTGATTGTTGCTGGTTGAAAACTTAACCCAATACCTCGCCGAGATGACTTGAAATATAGTCAGCTATGGCAATTTTTGTCAGTCTCTCAGGAGACTTAATAGTTTCTGTAAATGTAAAAACCAGAGTTCATCGGTAGTGATTCAAGTGCTTTATCAAATATCCACTAAATAGATGAACTTTTTCCCGTCGTCTGGATACAGTCTACCAACTTTTTCGGCCGGTTAGAATTCATGATCAAATATGCATGTCCATTATTATCTTTGCTTACCAAATACTCTCACTAAGTATGTTATCCTAAGGGTGTGTTATTTCTTCATCCAGCCATTACATGGAGAAGGCGTGGTTTGCAGTCAACAAGCCAATCACAAGCACCATTAGCATGACCGTACACCCTGTAAGATTTGAGGATTGCACCATGTGATTTGTGAGTGTTGGACCAGATACAGTTGAATTTTTTGGGTCCATAGGCATCCCTTCGCAGAGGCAATTTCATAGTCTATGAAGTTCTACTGAGGCGTGATTGTTGCTGGTTGAAAACTTAACCCAATACCCCGCCGAGATGACTCTAAATATAGTCAGCTATGGCAATTTTTGTCAGTCTCTCAGGAGACTTAATAGTTTCTGTAAATGTAAAAACCAGAGTTCATCGGTAGTGATTCAAGTGCTTTATCAAATATCCACTAAATAGATGAACTTTTTCCCGTCGTCTGGATACAGTCTACCAACTTTTTCAACAGGTTAGAATTCATGATTAAATATGCCTGTCCATTATTATCTTTGCTTACCAAAGTACTCTCACTAAGTATGTTATCCTAAGGGTGTGTTATTTCTTCATCCAGCCATTACATGGAGAAGGCGTGGTTTGCAGTCAACAAGCCAATCACAAGCACCATTAGCATGACCGTACACCCTGTAAGATTTGAGGATTGCACCATGTGATTTGTGAGTGTTGGACCAGATACAGTTGAATTTTTTGGGTCCATAGGCATCCCTTCGCAGAGGCAATTTCATAGTCTATGAAGTTCTACTGAGGCGTGATTGTTGCTGGTTGAAAACTTAACCCAATACCCCGCCGAGATGACTTGAAATATAGTCAGCTATGGCAATTTTTGTCAGTCTCTCAGGAGACTTAATAGTTTCTGTAAATGTAAAAACCAGAGTTCATCGGTAGTGATTCAAGTGCTTTATCAAATATCCACTAAATAGATGAACTTTTTCCCGTCGTCTGGATAGAGTCTACCAACTTTTTCGGCCGGTTAGAATTCATGATCAAATATGCCTGTCCATTATTATCTTTGCTTACCAAAGTACTCTCACTAAGTATGTTATCCTAAGGGTGTGTTATTTCTTCATCCAGCCATTACATGGAGAAGGCGTGGTTTGCAGTCAACAAGCCAATCACAAGCACCATTAGCATGACCGTACACCCTGTAAGATTTGAGGATTGCACCATGTGATTTGTGAGTGTCGGACCAGATACAGTTGAATTTTTTGGGTCCATAGGCATCCCTTCGCAGAGGCAATTTCATAGTCTATGAAGTTCTACTGAGGCGTGATTGTTGCTGGTTGAAAACTTAAAATACCCCGCCGAGATGACTTGAAATAGTCAGCTATGGCAATTTTTTTCAGTCTCTGAGGAGACTTAATAGTTTCTGTAAATGTAAAAACCACAGTTCATCGGTAGTGATTCAAGTGCTTTATCAAATATCCACTAAATAGATGAACTTTTTCCCGTTGTCTGGATACAGTCTACCAACTTTTTCGGCCGGTTAGAATTCATGATCAAATATGCATGTCCATTATTATGTTTGCTTACCAAATACTCTCACTAAGTATGTTATCCGAAGGGTGTGTTATTTCTTCATCCAGCCATTACATGGAGAAGGCGTGGTTTGCAGTCAACAAGCCAATCACAAGCACCATTAGCATGACCGTACACCCTGTAAGATTTGAGGATTGCACCATGTGATTTGTGAGTGTCGGACCAGATACAGTTGAATTTTTTGGGTCCATAGGCATCCCTTCGCAGAGGCAATTTCATAGTCTATGAAGTTCTACTGAGGCGTGATTGTTGCTGGTTGAAAACTTAACCCAATACCTCGCCGAGATGACTTGAAATATAGTCAGCTATGGCAATTTTTGTCAGTCTCTCAGGAGACTTAATAGTTTCTGTAAATGTAAAAACCAGAGTTCATCGGTAGTGATTCAAGTGCTTTATCAAATATCCACTAAATAGATGAACTTTTTCCCGTTGTCTGGATACAGTCTACCAACTTTTTCGGCCGGTTAGAATTCATGATCAAATATGCATGTCCATTATTATCTTTGCTTACCAAATACTCTCACTAAGTATGTTATCCGAAGGGTGTGTTATTTCTTCATCCAGCCATTACATGGAGAAGGCGTGGTTTGCAGTCAACAAGCCAATCACAAGCACCATTAGCATGACCGTACACCCTGTAAGATTTGAGGATTGCACCATGTGATTTGTGAGTGTTGGACCAGATACAGTTGAATTTTTTGGGTCCATAGGCATCCCTTCGCAGAGGCAATTTCATAGTCTATGAAGTTCTACTGAGGCGTGATTGTTGCTGGTTGAAAACTTAACCCAATACCCCGCCGAGATGACTCTAAATATAGTCAGCTATGGCAATTTTTTTCAGTCTCTCAGGAGACTTAATAGTTTCTGTAAATGTAAAAACCAGAGTTCATCGGTAGTGATTCAAGTGCTTTATCAAATATCCACTAAATAGATGAACTTTTTCCTGTCGTCTGGATACAGTCTACCAACTTTTTCAACAGGTTAGAATTCATGGTTAAATATGCCTGTCCATTATTATCTTTGCTTACCAAAGTACTCTCACTAAGTATGTTATCCTAAGGGTGTGTTATTTCTTCATCCAGCCATTACATGGAGAAGGCGTGGTTTGCAGTCAACAAGCCAATCACAAGCACCATTAGCATGACCGTACACCCTGTAAGATTTGAGGATTGCACCATGTGATTTGTGAGTGTCGGACCAGATACAGTTGAATTTTTTGGGTCCATAGGCATCCCTTCGCAGAGGCAATTTCATAGTCTATGAAGTTCTACTGAGGCGTAATTGTTGCTGGTTGAAAACTTAACCCAATACCCCGCCGAGATGACTTGAAATATAGTCAGCTATGGCAATTTTTTTCAGTCTCTCAGTAGACTTAATAGTTTCTGTAAATGTAAAAACCAGAGTTCATCGGTAGTGATTCAAGTGCTTTATCAAATATCCACTAAATAGATGAACTTTTTCCCGTCGTCTGGATAGAGTCTACCAACTTTTTCGGCCGGTTAGAATTCATGATCAAATATGCATGTCCATTATTATCTTTGCTTACCAAAGTACTCTCACTAAGTATGTTATCCTAAGGGTGTGTTATTTCTTCATCCAGCCATTACATGGAGAAGGCGTGGTTTGCAGTCAACAAGCCAATCACAAGCACCATTAGCATGACCGTACACCCTGTAAGATTTGAGGATTGCACCATGTGATTTGTGAGTGTTGGACCAGATACAGTTGAATTTTTTGGGTCCATAGGCATCCCTTCGCAGAGGCAATTTCATAGTCTATGAAGTTCTACTGAGGCGTGATTGTTGCTGGTTGAAAACTTAAAATACCCCGCCGAGATGACTTGAAATAGTCAGCTATGGCAATTTTTTTCAGTCTCTGAGGAGACTTAATAGTTTCTGTAAATGTAAAAACCACAGTTCATCGGTAGTGATTCAAGTGCTTTATCAAATATCCACTAAATAGATGAACTTTTTCCCGTTGTCTGGATACAGTCTACCAACTTTTTCGGCCGGTTAGAATTCATGATCAAATATGCATGTCCATTATTATCTTTGCTTACCAAATACTCTCACTAAGTATGTTATCCGAAGGGTGTGTTATTTCTTCATCCAGCCATTACATGGAGAAGGCGTGGTTTGCAGTCAACAAGCCAATCACAAGCACCATTAGCATGACCGTACACCCTGTAAGATTTGAGGATTGCACCATGTGATTTGTGAGTGTCGGACCAGATACAGTTGAATTTTTTGGGTCCATAGGCATCCCTTCGCAGAGGCAATTTCATAGTCTATGAAGTTCTACTGAGGCGTGATTGTTGCTGGTTGAAAACTTAACCCAATACCTCGCCGAGATGACTTGAAATATAGTCAGCTATGGCAATTTTTGTCAGTCTCTCAGGAGACTTAATAGTTTCTGTAAATGTAAAAACCAGAGTTCATCGGTAGTGATTCAAGTGCTTTATCAAATATCCACTAAATAGATGAACTTTTTCCCGTCGTCTGGATACAGTCTACCAACTTTTTCGGCCGGTTAGAATTCATGATCAAATATGCATGTCCATTATTATCTTTGCTTACCAAATACTCTCACTAAGTATGTTATCCTAAGGGTGTGTTATTTCTTCATCCAGCCATTACATGGAGAAGGCGTGGTTTGCAGTCAACAAGCCAATCACAAGCACCATTAGCATGACCGTACACCCTGTAAGATTTGAGGATTGCACCATGTGATTTGTGAGTGTTGGACCAGATACAGTTGAATTTTTTGGGTCCATAGGCATCCCTTCGCAGAGGCAATTTCATAGTCTATGAAGTTCTACTGAGGCGTGATTGTTGCTGGTTGAAAACTTAACCCAATACCCCGCCGAGATGACTCTAAATATAGTCAGCTATGGCAATTTTTGTCAGTCTCTCAGGAGACTTAATAGTTTCTGTAAATGTAAAAACCAGAGTTCATCGGTAGTGATTCAAGTGCTTTATCAAATATCCACTAAATAGATGAACTTTTTCCCGTCGTCTGGATACAGTCTACCAACTTTTTCAACAGGTTAGAATTCATGATTAAATATGCCTGTCCATTATTATCTTTGCTTACCAAAGTACTCTCACTAAGTATGTTATCCTAAGGGTGTGTTATTTCTTCATCCAGCCATTACATGGAGAAGGCGTGGTTTGCAGTCAACAAGCCAATCACAAGCACCATTAGCATGACCGTACACCCTGTAAGATTTGAGGATTGCACCATGTGATTTGTGAGTGTTGGACCAGATACAGTTGAATTTTTTGGGTCCATAGGCATCCCTTCGCAGAGGCAATTTCATAGTCTATGAAGTTCTACTGAGGCGTGATTGTTGCTGGTTGAAAACTTAACCCAATACCCCGCCGAGATGACTTGAAATATAGTCAGCTATGGCAATTTTTGTCAGTCTCTCAGGAGACTTAATAGTTTCTGTAAATGTAAAAACCAGAGTTCATCGGTAGTGATTCAAGTGCTTTATCAAATATCCACTAAATAGATGAACTTTTTCCCGTCGTCTGGATAGAGTCTACCAACTTTTTCGGCCGGTTAGAATTCATGATCAAATATGCCTGTCCATTATTATCTTTGCTTACCAAAGTACTCTCACTAAGTATGTTATCCTAAGGGTGTGTTATTTCTTCATCCAGCCATTACATGGAGAAGGCGTGGTTTGCAGTCAACAAGCCAATCACAAGCACCATTAGCATGACCGTACACCCTGTAAGATTTGAGGATTGCACCATGTGATTTGTGAGTGTCGGACCAGATACAGTTGAATTTTTTGGGTCCATAGGCATCCCTTCGCAGAGGCAATTTCATAGTCTATGAAGTTCTACTGAGGCGTGATTGTTGCTGGTTGAAAACTTAAAATACCCCGCCGAGATGACTTGAAATAGTCAGCTATGGCAATTTTTTTCAGTCTCTGAGGAGACTTAATAGTTTCTGTAAATGTAAAAACCACAGTTCATCGGTAGTGATTCAAGTGCTTTATCAAATATCCACTAAATAGATGAACTTTTTCCCGTTGTCTGGATACAGTCTACCAACTTTTTCGGCCGGTTAGAATTCATGATCAAATATGCATGTCCATTATTATGTTTGCTTACCAAATACTCTCACTAAGTATGTTATCCGAAGGGTGTGTTATTTCTTCATCCAGCCATTACATGGAGAAGGCGTGGTTTGCAGTCAACAAGCCAATCACAAGCACCATTAGCATGACCGTACACCCTGTAAGATTTGAGGATTGCACCATGTGATTTGTGAGTGTCGGACCAGATACAGTTGAATTTTTTGGGTCCATAGGCATCCCTTCGCAGAGGCAATTTCATAGTCTATGAAGTTCTACTGAGGCGTGATTGTTGCTGGTTGAAAACTTAACCCAATACCTCGCCGAGATGACTTGAAATATAGTCAGCTATGTCAATTTTTGTCAGTCTCTCAGGAGACTTAATAGTTTCTGTAAATGTAAAAACCAGAGTTCATCGGTAGTGATTCAAGTGCTTTATCAAATATCCACTAAATAGATGAACTTTTTCCCGTTGTCTGGATACAGTCTACCAACTTTTTCGGCCGGTTAGAATTCATGATCAAATATGCATGTCCATTATTATCTTTGCTTACCAAATACTCTCACTAAGTATGTTATCCGAAGGGTGTGTTATTTCTTCATCCAGCCATTACATGGAGAAGGCGTGGTTTGCAGTCAACAAGCCAATCACAAGCACCATTAGCATGACCGTACACCCTGTAAGATTTGAGGATTGCACCATGTGATTTGTGAGTGTTGGACCAGATACAGTTGAATTTTTTGGGTCCATAGGCATCCCTTCGCAGAGGCAATTTCATAGTCTATGAAGTTCTACTGAGGCGTGATTGTTGCTGGTTGAAAACTTAACCCAATACCCCGCCGAGATGACTCTAAATATAGTCAGCTATGGCAATTTTTTTCAGTCTCTCAGGAGACTTAATAGTTTCTGTAAATGTAAAAACCAGAGTTCATCGGTAGTGATTCAAGTGCTTTATCAAATATCCACTAAATAGATGAACTTTTTCCCGTCGTCTGGATACAGTCTACCAACTTTTTCAACAGGTTAGAATTCATGGTTAAATATGCCTGTCCATTATTATCTTTGCTTACCAAAGTACTCTCACTAAGTATGTTATCCTAAGGGTGTGTTATTTCTTCATCCAGCCATTACATGGAGAAGGCGTGGTTTGCAGTCAACAAGCCAATCACAAGCACCATTAGCATGACCGTACACCCTGTAAGATTTGAGGATTGCACCATGTGATTTGTGAGTGTCGGACCAGATACAGTTGAATTTTTTGGGTCCATAGGCATCCCTTCGCAGAGGCAATTTCATAGTCTATGAAGTTCTACTGAGGCGTAATTGTTGCTGGTTGAAAACTTAACCCAATACCCCGCCGAGATGACTTGAAATATAGTCAGCTATGGCAATTTTTTTCAGTCTCTCAGTAGACTTAATAGTTTCTGTAAATGTAAAAACCAGAGTTCATCGGTAGTGATTCAAGTGCTTTATCAAATATCCACTAAATAGATGAACTTTTTCCCGTCGTCTGGATAGAGTCTACCAACTTTTTCGGCCGGTTAGAATTCATGATCAAATATGCATGTCCATTATTATCTTTGCTTACCAAAGTACTCTCACTAAGTATGTTATCCTAAGGGTGTGTTATTTCTTCATCCAGCCATTACATGGAGAAGGCGTGGTTTGCAGTCAACAAGCCAATCACAAGCACCATTAGCATGACCGTACACCCTGTAAGATTTGAGGATTGCACCATGTGATTTGTGAGTGTTGGACCAGATACAGTTGAATTTTTTGGGTCCATAGGCATCCCTTCGCAGAGGCAATTTCATAGTCTATGAAGTTCTACTGAGGCGTGATTGTTGCTGGTTGAAAACTTAAAATACCCCGCCGAGATGACTTGAAATAGTCAGCTATGGCAATTTTTTTCAGTCTCTGAGGAGACTTAATAGTTTCTGTAAATGTAAAAACCACAGTTCATCGGTAGTGATTCAAGTGCTTTATCAAATATCCACTAAATAGATGAACTTTTTCCCGTTGTCTGGATACAGTCTACCAACTTTTTCGGCCGGTTAGAATTCATGATCAAATATGCATGTCCATTATTATGTTTGCTTACCAAATACTCTCACTAAGTATGTTATCCGAAGGGTGTGTTATTTCTTCATCCAGCCATTACATGGAGAAGGCGTGGTTTGCAGTCAACAAGCCAATCACAAGCACCATTAGCATGACCGTACACCCTGTAAGATTTGAGGATTGCACCATGTGATTTGTGAGTGTCGGACCAGATACAGTTGAATTTTTTGGGTCCATAGGCATCCCTTCGCAGAGGCAATTTCATAGTCTATGAAGTTCTACTGAGGCGTGATTGTTGCTGGTTGAAAACTTAACCCAATACCTCGCCGAGATGACTTGAAATATAGTCAGCTATGGCAATTTTTGTCAGTCTCTCAGGAGACTTAATAGTTTCTGTAAATGTAAAAACCAGAGTTCATCGGTAGTGATTCAAGTGCTTTATCAAATATCCACTAAATAGATGAACTTTTTCCCGTTGTCTGGATACAGTCTACCAACTTTTTCGGCCGGTTAGAATTCATGATCAAATATGCATGTCCATTATTATCTTTGCTTACCAAATACTCTCACTAAGTATGTTATCCGAAGGGTGTGTTATTTCTTCATCCAGCCATTACATGGAGAAGGCGTGGTTTGCAGTCAACAAGCCAATCACAAGCACCATTAGCATGACCGTACACCCTGTAAGATTTGAGGATTGCACCATGTGATTTGTGAGTGTTGGACCAGATACAGTTGAATTTTTTGGGTCCATAGGCATCCCTTCGCAGAGGCAATTTCATAGTCTATGAAGTTCTACTGAGGCGTGATTGTTGCTGGTTGAAAACTTAACCCAATACCCCGCCGAGATGACTCTAAATATAGTCAGCTATGGCAATTTTTTTCAGTCTCTCAGGAGACTTAATAGTTTCTGTAAATGTAAAAACCAGAGTTCATCGGTAGTGATTCAAGTGCTTTATCAAATATCCACTAAATAGATGAACTTTTTCCCGTTGTCTGGATACAGTCTACCAACTTTTTCAACAGGTTAGAATTCATGGTTAAATATGCCTGTCCATTATTATCTTTGCTTACCAAAGTACTCTCACTAAGTATGTTATCCTAAGGGTGTGTTATTTCTTCATCCAGCCATTACATGGAGAAGGCGTGGTTTGCAGTCAACAAGCCAATCACAAGCACCATTAGCATGACCGTACACCCTGTAAGATTTGAGGATTGCACCATGTGATTTGTGAGTGTTGGACCAGATACAGTTGAATTTTTTGGGTCCATAGGCATCCCTTCGCAGAGGCAATTTCATAGTCTATGAAGTTCTACTGAGGCGTGATTGTTGCTGGTTGAAAACTTAACCCAATACCCCGCCGAGATGACTTGAAATATAGTCAGCTATGGCAATTTTTGTCAGTCTCTCAGGAGACTTAATAGTTTCTGTAAATGTAAAAACCAGAGTTCATCGGTAGTGATTCAAGTGCTTTATCAAATATCCACTAAATAGATGAACTTTTTCCCGTCGTCTGGATAGAGTCTACCAACTTTTTCGGCCGGTTAGAATTCATGATCAAATATGCCTGTCCATTATTATCTTTGCTTACCAAAGTACTCTCACTAAGTATGTTATCCTAAGGGTGTGTTATTTCTTCATCCAGCCATTACATGGAGAAGGCGTGGTTTGCAGTCAACAAGCCAATCACAAGCACCATTAGCATGACCGTACACCCTGTAAGATTTGAGGATTGCACCATGTGATTTGTGAGTGTCGGA
This sequence comes from Leptoclinus maculatus, assembly GCA_032191485.1. Taxonomy (NCBI): domain Eukaryota; kingdom Metazoa; phylum Chordata; class Actinopteri; order Perciformes; family Stichaeidae; genus Leptoclinus; species Leptoclinus maculatus. The sequence goes on along the minus strand of JAVDOI010000001.1, from coordinate 43,858,846 downwards.
CCAGATACAGTTGAATTTTTTGGGTCCATAGGCATCCCTTCGCTGAGGCAATTTCATAGTCTATGAAGTTCTACTGAGGCGTGATTGTTGCTGGTTGAAAACTTAACCCAATACCCCGCCGAGATGACTTGAAATATAGTCAGCTATGGCAATTTTTGTCAGTCTCTCAGGAGACTTAATAGTTTCTGTAAATGTAAAAACCAGAGTTCATCGGTAGTGATTCAAGTGCTTTATCAAATATCCACTAAATAGATTAACTTTTTCCCGTCGTCTGGATACAGTCTACCAACTTTTTCCAACCGGTTAGAATTCATGATCAAATATGCCTGTCCATTATTATCTTTGCTTACCAAAGTACTCTCACTAAGTATGTTATCCTAAGGGTGTGTTATTTCTTCATCCAGCCATTACATGGAGAAGGCGTGGTTTGCAGTCAACAAGCCAATCACAAGCACCATTAGCATGACCGTACACCCTGTAAGATTTGAGGATTGCACCATGTGATTTGTGAGTGTCGGACCAGATACAGTTGAATTTTTTGGGTCCATAGGCATCCCTTCGCAGAGGCAATTTCATAGTCTATGAAGTTCTACTGAGGCGTGATTGTTGCTGGTTGAAAACTTAACCCAATACCCCGCCGAGATGACTTGAAATATAGTCAGCTATGGCAATTTTTGTCAGTCTCTCAGGAGACTTAATAGTTTCTGTAAATGTAAAAACCAGAGTTCATCGGTAGTGATTCAAGTGCTTTATCAAATATCCACTAAATAGATGAACTTTTTCCCGTCGTCTGGATACAGTCTACCAACTTTTTCAACAGGTTAGAATTCATGATCAAATATGCCTGTCCATTATTATCTTTGCTTACCAAAGTACTCTCACTAAGTATGTTATCCTAAGGGTGTGTTATTTCTTCATCCAGCCATTACATGGAGATGGCGTGGTTTGCAGTCAACAAGCCAATCACAAGCACCATTAGCATGACCGTACACCCTGTAAGATTTGAGGATTGCACCATGTGATTTGTGAGTGTCGGACCAGATACAGTTGAATTTTTTGGGTCCATAGGCATCCCTTCGCAGAGGCAATTTCATAGTCTATGAAGTTCTACTGAGGCGTGATTGTTGCTGGTTGAAAACTTAACCCAATACCCCGCCGAGATGACTTGAAATATAGTCAGCTATGGCAATTTTTTTCAGTCTCTCAGGAGACTTAATAGTTTCTGTAAATGTAAAAACCAGAGTTCATCGGTAGTGATTCAAGTGCTTTATCAAATATCCACTAAATAGATGAACTTTTTCCCGTCGTCTGGATACAGTCTACCAACTTTTTCAACAGGTTAGAATTCATGATCAAATATGCCTGTCCATTATTATCTTTGCTTACCAAAGTACTCTCACTAAGTATGTTATCCTAAGGGTGTGTTATTTCTTCATCCAGCCATTACATGGAGAAGGCGTGGTTTGCAGTCAACAAGCCAATCACAAGCACCATTAGCATGACCGTACACCCTGTAAGATTTGAGGATTGCACCATGTGATTTGTGAGTGTTGGACCAGATACAGTTGAATTTTTTGGGTCCATAGGCATCCCTTCGCAGAGGCAATTTCATAGTCTATGAAGTTCTACTGAGGCGTGATTGTTGCTGGTTGAAAACTTAACCCAATACCCCGCCGAGATGACTTGAAATATAGTCAGCTATGGCAATTTTTGTCAGTCTCTCAGGAGACTTAATAGTTTCTGTAAATGTAAAAACCAGAGTTCATCGGTAGTGATTCAAGTGCTTTATCAAATATCCACTAAATAGATGAACTTTTTCCCGTCGTCTGGATACAGTCTACCAACTTTTTCGGCCGGTTAGAATTCATGATCAAATATGCATGTCCATTATTATCTTTGCTTACCAAAGTACTCTCTCTAAGTATGTTATCCTAAGGGTGTGTTATTTCTTCATCCAGCCATTACATGGAGAAGGCGTGGTTTGCAGTCAACAAGCCAATCACAAGCACCATTAGCATGACCGTACACCCTGTAAGATTTGAGGATTGCCCCATGTGATTTGTGAGTGTCGGACCAGATACAGTTGAATTTTTTGGGTCCATAGGCATCCCTTCGCAGAGGCAATTTCATAGTCTATGAAGTTCTACTGAGGCGTGATTGTTGCTGGTTGAAAACTTAACCCAATACCCCGCCGAGATGACTTGAAATATAGTCAGCTATGGCAATTTTTGTCAGTCTCTCAGGAGACTTAATAGTTTCTGTAAATGTAAAAACCAGAGTTCATCGGTAGTGATTCAAGTGCTTTATCAAATATCCACTAAATAGATGAACTTTTTCCCGTCGTCTGGATAGAGTCTACCAACTTTTTCGGCCGGTTAGAATTCATGATCAAATATGCCTGTCCATTATTATCTTTGCTTACCAAAGTACTCTCACTAAGTATGTTATCCTAAGGGTGTGTTATTTCTTCATCCAGCCATTACATGGAGAAGGCGTGGTTTGCAGTCAACAAGCCAATCACAAGCACCATTAGCATGACCGTACACCCTGTAAGATTTGAGGATTGCACCATGTGATTTGTGAGTGTCGGACCAGATACAGTTGAATTTTTTGAGTCCATAGGCATCCCTTCGCAGAGGCAATTTCATAGTCTATGATGTTCTACTGAGGCGTGATTGTTGCTGGTTGAAAACTTAACCCAATACCCCGCCGAGATGACTTGAAATATAGTCAGCTATGGCAATTTTTGTCAGTCTCTCAGGAGACTTAATAGTTTCTGTAAATGTAAAAACCAGAGTTCATCGGTAGTGATTCAATGGCTTTATCAAATATCCACTAAATAGATGAACTTTTTCCCGTCGTCTGGATACAGTCTACCAACTTTTTCAACAGGTTAGAATTCATGATCAAATATGCATGTCCATTATTATCTTTGCTTACCAAAGTACTCTCACTAAGTATGTTATCCTAAGGGTGTGTTATTTCTTCATCCAGCCATTACATGGAGAAGGCGTGGTTTGCAGTCAACAAGCCAATCACAAGCACCATTAGCATGACCGTACACCCTGTAAGATTTGAGGATTGCACCATGTGATTTGTGAGTGTCGGACCAGATACAGTTGAATTTTTTGAGTCCATAGGCATCCCTTCGCAGAGGCAATTTCATAGTCTATGATGTTCTACTGAGGCGTGATTGTTGCTGGTTGAAAACTTAACCCAATACCCCGCCGAGATGACTTGAAATATAGTCAGCTATGGCAATTTTTGTCAGTCTCTCAGGAGACTTAATAGTTTCTGTAAATGTAAAAACCAGAGTTCATCGGTAGTGATTCAATGGCTTTATCAAATATCCACTAAATAGATGAACTTTTTCCCGTCGTCTGGATACAGTCTACCAACTTTTTCAACAGGTTAGAATTCATGATCAAATATGCATGTCCATTATTATCTTTGCTTACCAAAGTACTCTCACTAAGTATGTTATCCTAAGGGTGTGTTATTTCTTCATCCAGCCATTACATGGAGAAGGCGTGGTTTGCAGTCAACAAGCCAATCACAAGCACCATTAGCATGACCGTACACCCTGTAAGATTTGAGGATTGCACCATGTGATTTGTGAGTGTCGGACCAGATACAGTTGAATTTTTTGGGTCCATAGGCATCCCTTCGCAGAGGCAATTTCATAGTCTATGAAGTTCTACTGAGGCGTGATTGTTGCTGGTTGAAAACTTAACCCAATACCCCGCCGAGATGACTTGAAATATAGTCAGCTATGGCAATTTTTTTCAGTCTCTCAGGAGACTTAATAGTTTCTGTAAATGTAAAAACCAGAGTTCATCGGTAGTGATTCAAGTGCTTTATCAAATATCCACTAAATAGATGAACTTTTTCCCGTCGTCTGGATACAGTCTACCAACTTTTTCGGCCGGTTAGAATTCATGATCAAATATGCATGTCCATTATTATCTTTGCTTACCAAAGTACTCTCACTAAGTATGTTATCCTAAGGGTGTGTTATTTCTTCATCCAGCCATTACATGGAGAAGGCGTGGTTTGCAGTCAACAAGCCAATCACAAGCACCATTAGCATGACCGTACACCCTGTAAGATTTGAGGATTGCACCATGTGATTTGTGAGTGTCGGACCAGATACAGTTGAATTTTTTGGGTCCATAGGCATCCCTTCGCAGAGGCAATTTCATAGTCTATGAAGTTCTACTGAGGCGTGATTGTTGCTGGTTGAAAACTTAACCCAATACCCCGCCGAGATGACTTGAAATATAGTCAGCTATGGCAATTTTTTTCAGTCTCTGAGGAGACTTAATAGTTTCTGTAAATGTAAAAACCAGAGTTCATCGGTAGTGATTCAAGTGCTTTATCAAATATCCACTAAATAGATGAACTTTTTCCCGTTGTCTGGATACAGTCTACCAACTTTTTCGGCCGGTTGGAATTCATGATCAAATATGCATGTCCATTATTATTTTTGCTTACCAAATACTCTCACTAAGTATGTTATCCTAAGGGTGTGTTATTTCTTCATCCAGCCATTACATGGAGAAGGCGTGGTTTGCAGTCAACAAGCCAATCACAAGCACCATTAGCATGACCGTACACCCTGTAAGATTTGAGGATTGCACCATGTGATTTGTGAGTGTCGGACCAGATACAGTTGAATTTTTTGGGTCCATAGGCATCCCTTCGCAGAGGCAATTTCATAGTCTATGAAGTTCTACTGAGGCGTAATTGTTGCTGGTTGAAAACTTAACCCAATACCCCGCCGAGATGACTTGAAATATAGTCAGCTATGGCAATTTTTTTCAGTCTCTCAGTAGACTTAATAGTTTCTGTAAATGTAAAAACCAGAGTTCATCGGTAGTGATTCAAGTGCTTTATCAAATATCCACTAAATAGATGAACTTTTTCCCGTCGTCTGGATAGAGTCTACCAACTTTTTCGGCCGGTTAGAATTCATGATCAAATATGCATGTCCATTATTATCTTTGCTTACCAAAGTACTCTCACTAAGTATGTTATCCTAAGGGTGTGTTATTTCTTCATCCAGCCATTACATGGAGAAGGCGTGGTTTGCAGTCAACAAGCCAATCACAAGCACCATTAGCATGACCGTACACCCTGTAAGATTTGAGGATTGCACCATGTGATTTGTGAGTGTTGGACCAGATACAGTTGAATTTTTTGGGTCCATAGGCATCCCTTCGCAGAGGCAATTTCATAGTCTATGAAGTTCTACTGAGGCGTGATTGTTGCTGGTTGAAAACTTAACCCAATACCCCGCCGAGATGACTTGAAATAGTCAGCTATGGCAATTTTTTTCAGTCTCTGAGGAGACTTAATAGTTTCTGTAAATGTAAAAACCACAGTTCATCGGTAGTGATTCAAGTGCTTTATCAAATATCCACTAAATAGATGAACTTTTTCCCGTTGTCTGGATACAGTCTACCAACTTTTTCGGCCGGTTAGAATTCATGATCAAATATGCATGTCCATTATTATCTTTGCTTACCAAATACTCTCACTAAGTATGTTATCCGAAGGGTGTGTTATTTCTTCATCCAGCCATTACATGGACAAGGCGTGGTTTGCAGTCAACAAGCCAATCACAAGCACCATTAGCATGACCGTACACCCTGTAAGATTTGAGGATTGCACCATGTGATTTGTGAGTGTCGGACCAGATACAGTTGAATTTTTTGGGTCCATAGGCATCCCTTCGCAGAGGCAATTTCATAGTCTATGAAGTTCTACTGAGGCGTGATTGTTGCTGGTTGAAAACTTAACCCAATACCTCGCCGAGATGACTTGAAATATAGTCAGCTATGGCAATTTTTGTCAGTCTCTCAGGAGACTTAATAGTTTCTGTAAATGTAAAAACCAGAGTTCATCGGTAGTGATTCAAGTGCTTTATCAAATATCCACTAAATAGATGAACTTTTTCCCGTTGTCTGGATACAGTCTACCAACTTTTTCGGCCGGTTAGAATTCATGATCAAATATGCCTGTCCATTATTATCTTTGCTTACCAAAGTACTCTCACTAAGTATGTTATCCTAAGGGTGTGTTATTTCTTCATCCAGCCATTACATGGAGAAGGCGTGGTTTGCAGTCAACAAGCCAATCACAAGCACCATTAGCATGACCGTACACCCTGTAAGATTTGAGGATTGCACCATGTGATTTGTGAGTGTCGGACCAGATACAGTTGAATTTTTTGGGTCCATAGGCATCCCTTCGCAGAGGCAATTTCATAGTCTATGAAGTTCTACTGAGGCGTGATTGTTGCTGGTTGAAAACTTAACCCAATACCCCGCCGAGATGACTTGAAATATAGTCAGCTATGGCAATTTTTGTCAGTCTCTCAGGAGACTTAATAGTTTCTGTAAATGTAAAAACCAGAGTTCATCAGTAGTGATTCAAGTGCTTTATCAAATATCCACTAAATAGATGAACTTTTTCCCGTCGTCTGGATACAGTCTACCAACTTTTTCGGCCGGTTAGAATTCATGATCAAATATGCCTGTCCATTATTATCTTTGTGTAGCAGAAGGGAGCTTTGATCGCTCGCTGGGCCTCGGTGTCCCTTTAATTACCAGGCCACCACTGGCCAATCACGGTGGGCGGGCATCACATAAATGCGACGGGGATTCCCTTAGATCCTCCCTGACGTCAAACGCGTGTCCCGCTTCCGGTCTGCCTGACTTCAGCCGCTGCCGCAGGTATGCAACAACGCTGAAGCATTGTCTTTGTCGGTCGTGCTCTTTTGGTGTTATATTGGCTTTTTGTAATTTTATAGAGACTATCTCTTGGGCTCCCCTCCTCCTGCACAGGAGACTCACCTGCGGATCTGTGTCGGTGAGTTTCGATTAGGTCCTGATTTTGTTGTAGTATAGTGTCTGTTAGTAACCGTGTCTTATTCATATAGCCGCTGGTAGCAGCGCTACATGCCCTCCTCCCCCCCTTCTGGAGCAGAAGAATATTGCCTGATCGGTAGGTGATTTAATCTCGTTAGTTTATATACTTTGGGGTTAATTATTATTATTTTATTAATCTGATATTATCCTCTATCACAGGGGACTTTTTGCTGAGTTCGAGCGGAACGTTGCCACAAAGTGGCTACAGTTAACTTGCTCATATTGAGGGAACGCTGCTGTTTTGTCTACCGGGATTTGTCTACAGGTGTTTGCCTACATGGCTTCTGACTAAAACGGCTTTGCCCTACCGGGCTTGATCTACCCTGCTGCGCTGTGTCGCCTACAGGGTCTGACGCTGCTCTCATCAGCACTGCGCCCCGGCTTCGGGCTGTTGACGTCAGCATCACCTTCGTTTTAATATAGGAACAACTATTTTTAGCTTGAGCCATTTTATTGTGCATTTTGACAGGGGATGTTAAGGCCCACTCTGGCATTTAATTTATTTACCTCAGTTAGCTGATCATCCCCCTGGCTGATCAGCTGACCGGAGTTATTTTGGTTTTGTCTTTTCTTATTTTTTCCTTTTGTTTGATTTTCTTCTCTGAGAACCAGAGCCTTGTGTAATTGTGTTCCTTGTCCCTGTAGGAGCTGCTGAGCCAAGGTGGTGGGGTTGGTGCCTTCGGGTGGGGGTGTCTCCCTTCGTGTGCTGTGTGGTTTGGTGTGCCCCTGGTTCCGAGCCCTCACGTGTGGTTGTGTGTGAGTGTTGTGTACACGTGTGATCGGGGTGCCTCCTCTTTCGGGATCCTCACCCGTACTGGTCCACCTCGCCACTGGTAAGCCGCAGCCCTACACCTCTTTTAATAAAAGAAATACAGGCTCTTTTATTAATATTTTGTACTGACCAGTGGCGGCTGGTGGAAAATGTTCTTGGTAGGGCTGTGCCACATCCAATCAATTTCAGCAAACATCCCAGAATGATTTAATGCAAACAAATTAAGGTATCAAACACGCATTACTACTTTGCAGTTAAATATTTAACATTTATTCCAACACGAAAAAAAGCAGTAAATAACACTTTCACAAACACGTCAGGACATCTTATTTTAGTCACCCTCACAGGGAATTCAGTATAATATAATATATATAACATATAATAATATTCTGTATAATATAATAATATATATATATATCATATAATATTCTGTATAATATAATAATATATATATCATATAATATTCTGTATAATATAATAATATATATATATATCATATAATAATATTCACTATAATATAAAACACACACACACACACACACACACACATATATATATATATATATATATATATATATATATATATAATAATATATATATATAACTATATATCCATTTCTCAGACAGGTGCTTCATGTCCCTCACTCCCTAACTGTCCATGCTGGTTCTGTCCCCGTTGTTTTAAAAAGATAAATAAGTTATTATCATGACGTCATCCAGCTAGTCAAACCTGTCTGGTGTACAGCTAGTAGAGAAGCTTCATGTACTGCTTCTCTTTCCTGCTAGTCTGCTGTCTGATTGTGAGGTCAGGCTGATCTGGGATCAGCTCTTTCAGTAGTTTCTCCTCTCAGTTCTCCTCTCAAACGGGTCTTGGAGGAGTAGTGCTCACACTGGCGCTCTCCTGTAGAGACTTCTCCTGACGAGAACGCGCAGCTTGGGGCAGGAAAAAAACTGCCCCAAGCTGAATCTATTTGAGGACGCTGATTGGCTGAATTGTATGTCACTCATTTATATCTTTACTCAGCATTGGCTAAACTGCTTTATAGACCCGCCTCTTTGGGGCAGTTTTTCCAGCGCCCCAGCAGCTGAGACGTGCACACAACAGAGAGGAAGAGCAGACAGGCAGAGAGGACATGCAGGAAAAGCATATATTTACCGCAGATATCATATTTTACACATATTACTGGGTGATTCCATGTTTCAAAAACACAAATATTGACAATTTGTATAGTTTATTTTTATTTTAAATTTTATTTTTATTTTTATTTTTAATTTTATTTTTATTTTTTGTAGCTCTAGGGGGGGCGGCGCCCTAGCGCCCTCTATGGACCAGCCGCCACTGGTACTGACTATTATCTGTGAACCATCGGTGTGTAAAAATAAAGAGTAATTGTTTTGTATTGGAACCACGTCTCTGCCTAATATGTATAATGAACCTGAGTGTCCTGAGTTAGTGAGACTGTAGGCGAAACTTAATCTTTAGGTGAAATTCCTAAGGTGGCGTTGTTGTGCTCTGACGATTGGTTGATAGCCAAGTAAACTTTAAACTATATCATCACCTTCCTCTCGCCACATTTGCTTACCAAAGTACTCTCACTAAGTATGTTATCCTAAGGGTGTGTTATTTCTTCATCCAGCCATTACATGGAGAAGGCGTGGTTTGCAGTCAACAAGCCAATCACAAGCACCATTAGCATGACCGTACACCCTGTAAGATTTGAGGATTGCACCATGTGATTTGTGAGTGTCGGACCAGATACAGTTGAATTTTTTGGGTCCATAGGCATCCCTTCGCAGAGGCAATTTCATAGTCTATGAAGTTCTACTGAGGCGTGATTGTTGCTGGTTGAAAACTTAACCCAATACCCCGCCGAGATGACTTGAAATATAGTCAGCTATGGCAATTTTTGTCAGTCTCTCAGGAGACTTAATAGTTTCTGTAAATGTAAAAACCAGAGTTCATCGGTAGTGATTCAAGTGCTTTATCAAATATCCACTAAATAGATGAACTTTTTCCCGTCGTCTGGATACAGTCTACCAACTTTTTCGGCCGGTTAGAATTCATGATCAAATATGCATGTCCATTATTATCTTTGCTTACCAAAGTACTCTCACTAAGTATGTTATCCTAAGGGTGTGTTATTTCTTCATCCAGCCATTACATGGAGAAGGCGTGGTTTGCAGTCAACAAGCCAATCACAAGCACCATTAGCATGACCGTACACCCTGTAAGATTTGAGGATTGCACCATGTGATTTGTGAGTGTCGGACCAGATACAGTTGAATTTTTTGAGTCCATAGGCATCCCTTCGCAGAGGCAATTTCATAGTCTATGAAGTTCTACTGAGGCGTGATTGTTGCTGGTTGAAAACTTAACCCAATACCCCGCCGAGATGACTTGAAATATAGTCAGCTATGGCAATTTTTGTCAGTCTCTCAGGAGACTTAATAGTTTCTGTAAATGTAAAAACCAGAGTTCATCGGTAGTGATTCAATGGCTTTATCAAATATCCACTAAATAGATGAACTTTTTCCCGTCGTCTGGATACAGTCTACCAACTTTTTCAACAGGTTAGAATTCATGATCAAATATGCCTGTCCATTATTATCTTTGCTTACCAAAGTACTCTCACTAAGTATGTTATCCTAAGGGTGTGTTATTTCTTCATCCAGCCATTACATGGAGAAGGCGTGGTTTGCAGTCAACAAGCCAATCACAAGCACCATTAGCATGACCGTACACCCTGTAAGATTTGAGGATTGCACCATGTGATTTGTGAGTGTTGGACCAGATACAGTTGAATTTTTTGGGTCCATAGGCATCCCTTCGCAGAGGCAATTTCATAGTCTATGAAGTTCTACTGAGGCGTGATTGTTGCTGGTTGAAAACTTAACCCAATACCCCGCCGAGATGACTTGAAATATAGTCAGCTATGGCAATTTTTTTCAGTCTCTGAGGAGACTTAATAGTTTCTGTAACTGTAAAAACCAGAGTTCATCGGTAGTGATTCAAGTGCTTTATCAAATATCCACTAAATAGATGAACTTTTTCCCGTTGTCTGGATACAGTCTACCAACTTTTTCGGCCGGTTAGAATTCATGATCAAATATGCATGTCCATTATTATCTTTGCTTACCAAAGTACTCTCACTAAGTATGTTATCCTAAGGGTGTGTTATTTCTTCATCCAGCCATTACATGGAGAAGGCGTGGTTTGCAGTCAACAAGCCAATCACAAGCATCATTAGCATGACCGTACACCCTGTAAGATTTGAGGATTGCACCATGTGATTTGTGAGTGTTGGACCAGATACAGTTGAATTTTTGTGTTGCGATCTGAACAAAGTCCAGTGGAGTGACCCCCTAAATGTGACCCCCCTCCCATTCTGAAAGTGGACCGTGACATGGAGCAGAAACATAAAGAAATCACTTCCACCACATCTGGTAGGAAATGCTTGCCTCCACGCGTGTCTGAATTGTCGAGTTCTTTCACATTGTTGTGGATTCTACTGAAATTTCCTTTTGATTTTCAGACGACATGGAGACCAAGAAGAGAAAGAAGAAGAACTGCTTCAAGCGCTTGTTTTCCTGGACCAGGAGGACATTTTGCTGCTGTATCACTGATGGCGAGGTATGAGTTGCTGAGAGTATGAAGGCAAATCAATGTCAAAATCCACGAGCACAAATGAGATCCACGCATCCACGTGTATAGAGGTCCTTCCGTGCGTGCCAATCGAACACACACTTCTGTCCTCCACACACTTCTGTCCTCCACACACTACTGTCCTTCACACACTTCTGTCCTCCACACACTACTGTCCTTCACACACTACTGTCCTTCACACACTACTGTCCTCCACACACTACTGTCCTCCACACACACTACTGTCCTCCACACACTACTGTCCTCCACACACTACTGTCCTACTGTCCGATTTGCACGTGCGGGACCCCTACACACGCACGTGGATCTTATTTGTGCTCGCGGATTTTGACATTGATTTGCCTTCATACGAGGGCAGCACGGTTGCTCAGTGGTTAGCACTGTGGCCTCACAGAGAGCTCATGGCCCCTGTTCCTCTCTGTGTGGAGTTTGCATGATCTCACCGTGTTAGCGTGGGTTTCCTCCGGGTGCTCCGGTTTCCTCCCACACTCCCAAAACATGCATGTTAAAAAAAAAAAATTGACAATAAATCTGATTCTGCCTTATTTTATTTGACACTACTGGCTGCTCAGGAAAATGTCCTCCAAATACTTCTGTTCTTCACTCACTACTGTTCTTCACACACTACTGTCCTCCAAACACACCACTGTCCTCTGTGGTGTCTTATTAATTTCCCTGTGAGAAATAAATGTGATGAGAAAACTCTCAAAGGACTTAAGTATTTTATTGAACGGACAGCTCTTCTTACTCCACGGATGGTTCGGAGGTCTAACAATAAGTCAAAAGTTTTTCAAAGCAGAGTATATTTGCTACACACAAACTGAACTGCTTGTTCCAGCTGCACATTATCTTGTTTCCCCCCTCCAACGCCCCTCGCAGGCTTACTCTCTTTTCGGATGGAGCTAAGATGTCAAGGCCGGGTCCCAGGCTTTGGCAGGTGCCCCTTTTTCTGCTTTTATGAGAAAGGCAGAGGTTATGAGCTCTCACAACCATCAGGTTGAGTTTACAGCAAGACAGGCCATTTTAGTATTTACAATTTATCAAAAAATCAACACATATTGCGTTGTTAGCTGTGCAAACAATACATGTTCTATACAATTCTTGGGCAAAAACTTTGAACCCTCTTGTGTATCATGCTGAATTAATACAATTACATAATCACATGATCTCGACCGTGAGCTAATTTAGCACAACAGTGGAAGAGAGCATGTGACAAACAGGGCCTATTGTCTGGGCCAATCCATACATCATTTTTGTAAATTGCACCAGATGAGGCCCAACACTTGCCCTCTGCAGGGGTAGCCAATGTCTGCAATACATCATGAATTAGAGATATTTATTGAGGCACACCTAGCATAAGTGTTGTGAGCTGAAAAGAGTAACCTGAAGCAGCCGTTTGCATAGCCGCAGCATTTCCTGTTGAAATGGGATCAGAGGCGTTTTATACCTGGGCCTTCACTGCTGTCCTACAGCTGAAACACAGCTACGGTTATTATTTGTTTCGTGTAAAAATGAAGCAAACACCTATAGATACACTAACTGCAGAGAATACGCCAAGACTGCGTCTCCTCTCTTCTCTGACTGCAGCTGGGACTGCTGCGCGAGGCTTCTGTGAGAGTACCCGCCTGTGTGTGCTTTTGGGCGGCGGAGGGGCTCACGGCAGCACCCACTGCTCGTTAACGGCAGTAACTGTAGAACGTACGTGCTTTAACGTTATCGAGTCAAAACACAACAACACTAACAACACCAGAAAAAGTCGCTAGATTTGTCGCTAGTAGCATTTGACAAAAAAAGTCGCCATGAGGGTTTGGAAAGTTGCCAGATTTAGCGAGAAAGTCGCCAAGTTGGCAACACTGGCACCGGCTAAATATGTCCCCAGAGCAACATTGGACGTAACAATGGTTCCTATCACATATTAAACCAAACAAAAATCCATCTTTATAAGTTTTACAAATAATAATATACAAACAAGCATATTAAAGCTACTGCAGATGTAAAAACAAACGCATTTAACTTATCAGAGCTGCTGTTCACTATTTAAAGACAAAGTCTATCCTTCTTTCTTTGTTAATAAAGAGTTTAATCTCACGGTTGTTCAGTACATCCGTGCGTTTTATTTCCAGTAAGAAGTCCTTCTCGATTCATGGACGCCAGTGAAGACAGTCGAGCCTCCCCAGTTGTATTTCCTGAATACGTTTTAATGCGTTTGAGGGCTGAAAATGTCCGCTCGACAGAGGCAGCAGATATTGGGATTGTCACCGCCCAACATGTCAGGCTAGCCCACTGACCAATCACGTATGGCTAGGCCAGCTAGCAGGCTCTGACATGTCAAAGAATACGCCCAACATGTCAAACTAAAGATCTGATTGGTTGCAAAGGCCGTCAGGGCCTTCAAGGCCTTCTCTGCTGGCCTAAACAGAATCACAAAGTTATAGCTATTTTATAATTTAATCATTTTTCTTAAATACACTACATGTATTATAATTTATAAAAATATTTTTCCCATTATCTTATTTTCTCATTGCACAGCTACTGTGCAGCTTGTTTTAAGTAGAGCTTTTATCCAATCAGATTTCACCTCTGTGTCTCTAGGTAAGAAGAGAGGCCCGAGGCCTGCAGACTCACAAGTGCATCCATGTGCAGTTTAAGTGAATGGGGACGATATTGTTGATTGTCATAGTTTTCAACCAATCAGATCTTTATTTTGACATGCTGGGTGTAGGTGACTATCGGCAACTTCAACTTAGTCACCGAGAGGCTAAGCAGGGGAAGACTAACCTGCGGACGCGCTGGCGAGTAAATGATTCACGCAGATCCAGTGGCTGAGTTTTGTGAGTTTATTGTGGATAACAAACAAACCTTGGTTCTGGATAGCTTTACAGTCATTAGTGTGAATAACGTGTAAAATAGCGGTCAACAAAAAATAAGGCTCCCTCTCTCACCCCCTCTCCTTCCACTAGACTAACGTGACTGACACTGATAACCCCATTGTGGCTATCCCCAGCACCACGTGACTCAATTACCAGAAGTGTACCGGAAGTGACCAAAAAAGGGTATATAAAATGACACAGGCCATACATGGCTCCTACATTCCGGCCCCTAATTATTACATTCTATGTAGTAATAATTACAAATGCATTACGTGTGCAAGAGAATACATTTAAAATGTAGGATAGTCCATGGTAAAGCAAACAACAACGAAAAGGTCTTCTTTCTTCTCTAGGCCAGAGGTTTCTAGCACTTAGCCTAGCGTTGAGAGTGATCTTTACCATCACTCTTGAGTCAAGTCAAGTCAAAGTCATGTCGTCAAGGTAGAGTAATCGGGATTCAACCAACTCCTGATGAAGGCAGATCGTGGTTATGGGCCTGCATACACAGCTGGTCGAGGTCTTGTTGAAATGATGCTCCACAATCAAAGTGACGACTCGGATCTTTCCTTTCTTGGGATGGTATATCCTGTGGTGTGGAATATACCAAGCCTTTCCGTCACTGCGTTCCAGGTCTGAGGCTGGGACGCTCTCCGCATATCCATCGGATATGAGGTCATTCATCAAGGCGGTGTATTCTTTGTGGAATGACCCGTCCCTAATTAGCCTCCTCTTCAGGTTAAGGCCACGCTGTTCTGCAATCCTACGATTGTTGGGCATGCTCATCTCTCCGTTTCTTAAAGGTAAAGCGATGCTGTAGTGGCCGTCCACAAGTTTCACGGTCTTGTTGGCCATTTCCAAGAACTTGCAGTCTTCCCTCGACGGCCCTGTCTGTTCATCTTGACTGCATTCAGGGAAGTCGCTTCTGAATTGCTGTTTCCAGAGTTCATCGAGAGTTACGGCAGAAATCCTGTTGATAGTCACCGCAGGATGACACACAGCTTCATCACAGCATTCTCCACCAAGTGGTCCGTTCACTGTCCGACCAAGCATTGTCTTGACGGCATATGGCCCATCATCCACACTCCGGATGACTTCGAGAGGTTCTAAAGCTCTGGCCATATTCATGCCTATCAAGAGCTCCACATCTGCAGCTATCTCAGGCAGGTAGATGTGTTTCAAATGAGGCCATTTATACAGATGTTGCTGTCGTGGGATGTTGCTCCTGCTCACGGGCATTCTATGTTGAGTAAAGATGTCTGGCATTTTGCAGTATGACCCACTATCCAATCCAGCCACTTCCAAGTCTGACACGGTACAACTGTCCACAATTTTCTCTTGGCCCATGGTGCGCAAAAGAATCTTTGTTTTTCTCCCAGAGAGATTCACTTTATTCATCAGACCCGTTGTGCAGAAGGATGCTGAACTTCCTTGGTCTAAGAAGGCATAGGTTTCCACTGTCCTATGACCTTTCGTAGATTTGACCTTTACTGGTACGATAGCTAGCTTACAGTTTTGTTCACCGGCCCCAGTGAGACCACTGGTTTGAACTGCAACCAAAGAACTGTCCACTGTACACTCAAAGTTGCTCTTGCCTTTCTCCAAATATGCTCCTCTTTCCTCAGGATGGATGTGAAGCATACTAGGGTGTCTTAAACCACATGTTCCGCAAGACAGATGTTTCCTGCAGTCCTTGCTGATGTGCCCAA
Organism: Leptoclinus maculatus; assembly: GCA_032191485.1. Classification (NCBI taxonomy): domain Eukaryota; kingdom Metazoa; phylum Chordata; class Actinopteri; order Perciformes; family Stichaeidae; genus Leptoclinus; species Leptoclinus maculatus. The sequence goes on along the minus strand of JAVDOI010000001.1, from coordinate 43,842,902 downwards.
TACACAAGCAGCCAAAACAAACTCCATTAGTTTTCAGGAAATCGATCTTCTCACGATGTGCCCTCTTCTCCAATAGAGCGCACAACTCCAGCATGTGTCCACCTTTACAGTACAGGCAAGTCTTTTCAGATGAGTGTCCATCTATAACCGTGTTTTCCGATATGGTCTTTCTTTCAATTGCAGAAACCGTAGTGGCAAAGCTAGTTCCTTTAGCCCTTGAGAGAGGTGAAGGTTTTGCTCTGGTGTCCTGTTCCAGGAAATGCAAGCAATCTACAGCATCTTCAGTCCTTCCCTCAATTATTTGCTCGAACGTTCGCATGAAAGCATGGTACTGCAGAGGATCTCCATCAAATGTTTTGATATCTCTCTTAGGCAGCGATGACAGACGTTGTTGGTGCACCAGCATTGCAGTTATTTCATTTTGTTTTTCCATTACAGACAATAACTGATTCGGATTATTACTGCTGTTCATAAAAGAGGGTGTATTGACATCTCTATGATACGATACTGGATGAGCTGTGGTGATTGGAAATGTGCTCTGTCTTATGAGCTCTGGTGCCTCCTGGTGGAGATGAACGGCATTAACTGCTTCCTTTTGTCTTGGTCTTGTCACTCCAAAATGTAACTCAGCATTTCCAATTGCTGGTTCTCTTTTTCCATTCCTTTCAGTAGTATGTGGTATGAAAGTCTCTGCGTCAGTTTTCACCTTTTTTTCAAAATATGATTCCATGCCATTTGATCTCCGGGAAGCAGCGCTCCCCACACCAGATCCAGAGACTCTTAAAACATTGATTTTCGCCACGGATGCAGCAATGTCTGCTTCAAACTGTAGGTGTTCTTTACGTTTTCTTATTTGCTCTTCCTGTTCCTCGAGAGCATGCTTTTCATTAAGCAACCGTTGACGGGCAAGCAAAGCAGCCATTTCAGCCTCTGCTCTGAGACGTGCAGATGATGTTGTGGAAACATTTGATTTTGAAGTGTGTTTCCTGCTGCTGTGGTTTGATATGCTGTCACATGGCAATATTTCATGCTGAACATCATGTTGACCAAATAGAGACTCCTTCTGAGCTCCATTTTCTTTCCATGGCAGAGCTTTCTGTGGCCGTTCCATGTATCCACGCAGCGGCAAACCTACGCCGAAAGGGCAACAACACACCACTTCGACGTGCGGCAGTAACTGATTCAAACTGTGCTCCAAACAAGCCACACACAGTAGACAACACAGGTTCAGGTTACGTACCGCCGTTCGGCTCGCGATCTTGTCGGGCAGCTGGCAGCTGTCGGGAGCAACGTGAAGGCTCAACACAGCGATCGCAATCCTCCGCGTCTGGCTCGTCAACGCCGAAGTGGAGTGGCTCCGTAGGCTTCGTTGTACTTGAGTTTTTGTTGACAAATTTAGGTGACTATCGGCAACTTCAACTTAGTCACCGAGAGGCTAAGCAGGGGAAGACTAACCTGCGGACGCGCTGGCGAGTAAATGATTCACGCAGATCCAGTGGCTGAGTTTTGTGAGTTTATTGTGGATACAAACAACCTTGGTTCTGGATAGCTTTACAGTCATTAGTGTGAATAACGTGTAAAATAGCGGTCAACAAAAAATAAGGCTCCCTCTCTCACCCCCTCTCCTTCCAATCCTTCCACTAGACCAGGGGTCGCCAATAGGCGGACCGCGGTCCGGATCCGGACCCAGACGCTGTCCTATCCGGACCCGGACGTACAATTGATGGATAATTGAGAATTGTACATTTTGGCGGAGCGCTTCTGTTTTAACCTGCGCAGCTTTTCTGGCCTTTACGGCATTCATTCAGCAGTTCAGGAAACACACCGACCAATTACATACATTGTAAATAATCTCACGTGACGCTACTCAGCCAATCGAATGTTTATTCCAAAATGCATCGTGAGTCGAGTGAGATTACGCAGACAGGCGGGAGACGGAGCGAGAGCAGTGAGAGAGAAGCAGTGAGAGAAGTGAGTAAGTCGGAGAATCAAATTAACATGGCCTGCTCTAAATAGAGAAAAGTGGACCTCGAAAACAGAGCTTTAACAAAGAATGGACGGACTCGTATTAGTTCATGGTCCGTGTACGCTTTAGTCATCTGTTTTACCGTTCATTCGATAATACGGAAATACCATGGTATTCTCGTTTTTCGTTTCAAACCAGAAAACGGAAATGGGCGGTCGTATTTCCGTTTTTGGTTCTGAATTCAAAAACGGAAAAACCACAGAACCAAAGTCAAATAACGAGCCGTATTTCGTTTTTGCAAATCCCTTTTTGTTTTTTCCGTTAAAACGAGACGCAGAGCACAACAGGTAACCCGGAAAGGCAATATAATGACTGTATGCAAGAAATTAATAAATAAATAACTCTGGGCCGATGGGAGTGTGTTAGCAACAGTACTTGACTACATGCAGTTTAATATTCATTTATCTATAACCTCCTTGTCCATATACAGTAGAAAACTAATCATTCTCAATTCATTGGTTAAAGCAGTTTAGTCTTATCTTTTCTGACAGACTTGTTCTTTTAAATGAACACTTTCTTCCCGATGAAGGTTTCTGTCTGGCTTTTATTGAACAGGACGTCCCTCTAACAATTACTATACTTGCAGTTTCTGCACTTACAACCTGTTTACTATGCCGACTCTGACAATTATCAGAGTAAGTTGAACCCAAAATGAATTAATTAACTTGTCTTTTCCATTCAGTACAACATAGAAGCACATATGACTACATATTGATAAATGATAGAAAAACACATTAAGGCTATCATCATTAAATTTACACTAAATATATGAGATTACATGTAAAGAATATATCGATATCTGAGATCAAAACACTCTTAGCTCAATATAAGGAGAGAAATCATCAAAGAGAATGAAACTTAAATGAGGATAAATCATATTAATAAAAAGTCAATTACATCTTAAGATAGCACTTCCTATGTGGCTATAGATTACTGCACTGTTGTTGTTTTTGCACAGTACCTTTTGAAAAGATGCCTGGAAGTCTGGAATGTGTCTGGGGACACTAGTTGTTGCACTATGACCATTAATTGCACTTCATTATGTTGTGCTATGCTCTATTGCACATGTTTTGTATGTCTTATGACATTTTGCTATTTTTCAAATATTTTAATAAAGAAGTTCATGTTTCAAGTTCAAGTACATGGAATCTTAGAAAATCCTTTTTTTTTTACCGTGGTATCGAAATTGGCATCGAGAATCGTGTTCCGTGCGTAAAGGGTTCCGTGCGTAACGGATTCCATACGTAACGCGTTCCATGCGTAACAGATTCCACGCGTAACGGATTCCACACGTAACGGGTTCCACGCGTAACGGATTCCACAGGTTCCATGCGTAACTGGTTCCGTGCGTAACGGGTTCCGTGCGTAACGGGTTCCGTGCGTAACAGATTCCGTACGTAACACGTTCCACGCGTAAAGGATTCTATGCATAACAGGTTCCACGCGTAATGGGTTCCACGCGTAATGGGTTCCACGCGTAACAGGTTCCACGCGTAATGGATTCCACGTGTAACCGGTTCCAAGCATAACGGGTTCCACGCGTAACGGGTTCCACAGGTAACGGGTTACACGCGTAACGGTTTCCACACATAACGGATTCCACAGGTAACGAGTTCCACGCGTAACGGGTTCCATGCGTAACCGATTCCACAAATCCCACGCGTAACGGATTCCACGCGTACCGGGTTCCACGCGTAACGGATTCCACGCGTAACGGGTTCCACGCGTAACGGATTCCACGCGTAATGGGTTCCACGCGTAACGGGTTCCACGCGTAACGCGTTCCACACGTAACGGGTTCCACGCGTAACGGGTTCCACGCGTAACGGTTTCCACACATAACGGATTCCACAGGTAACGGGTTCCGCGCGTAACGGGTTCCACAGGTAACGGGTTCCACGCGTAACGGGTTCCACGCGTAACGGGTTCCACGCGTAACGGGTTCCACGCGTAACGGGTTCCACGCGTAACGGGTTCCACGCGTAACGCGTTCCACACGTAACGGGTTCCACGCGTAACGGGTTCCACGCGTAACGGTTTCCACACATAACGGATTCCACAGGTAACGGTTTCCACACATAACGGATTCCACAGGTAACGGGTTCCGCGCGTAACGGGTTCCACAGGTAACGGGTTCCACGCGTAACGGGTTCCACGCGTAACGGGTTCCACGCGTAACGGGTTCCACGCGTAACGGGTTCCACGCGTAACGGTTTCCACACATAACGGATTCCACGCGTAACGGGTCCGGCGTAACGGGTTCCACGCGTAACGGGTTCCACGCGTAACTGGTTCCACGCGTAACGGATTCCACGCGTACCGGGTTCCACGCGTACCGGGTTCCACGCGTAACGGGTTCCACGCGTAACGGGTTCCACGCGTAACGGGTTCCACGCGTAACGGGTTCCACGCCTAACGGGTTCCACTCGTAACGCGTTCCACACGTAACGGGTTCCACGCGTAACGGGTTCCACGCGTAACTGGTTCCACACATTACGGATTCCACGCGTACCGGGTTCCACGCGTACCGGGTTCCACACGTAACGGATTCCACGCGTAACAGATTTCACGCGTAACGGGTTCCACGCGTACCGGGTTCCATGCGTAACGGGTTCCACGCGTAACGGGTTCCACGCGTAACGGGTTCCACGCCTAACGGGTTCCACTCGTAACGCGTTCCACACGTAACGGGTTCCACGCGTAACGGGTTCCACGCGTAACTGGTTCCACACATTACGGATTCCACACGTACCGGGTTCCACGCGTACCGGGTTCCACGCGTAACGGGTTCCACGCGTAACGGATTCCACGCGTAACAGATTTCACGCGTAACGGGTTCCACGCGTAACGGGTTCCACGCGTAACGGGTTCCACGCGTAACGGTTTCCACACATAACGGATTCCACAGGTAACGGGTTCCGCGCGTAACGGGTTCCACAGGTAACGGGTTCCACGCGTAACGGGTTCCACGCGTAACGGGTTCCACGCGTAACGGGTTCCACGCGTAACGGGTTCCACGCGTAACGGTTTCCACACATAACGGATTCCACGCGTAACGGGTCCGGCGTAACGGGTTCCACGCGTAACGGGTTCCACGCGTAACTGGTTCCACGCGTAACGGATTCCACGCGTACCGGGTTCCACGCGTAACGGGTTCCACGCGTAACGGGTTCCACGCGTAACGGGTTCCACGCGTAACGGGTTCCACGCGTAACGGTTTCCACACATAACGGATTCCACGCGTAACGGGTCCGGCGTAACGGGTTCCACGCGTAACGGGTTCCACGCGTAACTGGTTCCACGCGTAACGGATTCCACGCGTACCGGGTTCCACGCGTAACGGGTTCCACGCGTAACGGGTTCCACGCGTAACGGGTTCCACGCCTAACGGGTTCCACTCGTAACGCGTTCCACACGTAACGGGTTCCACGCGTAACGGGTTCCACGCGTAACTGGTTCCACACATTACGGATTCCACACGTACCGGGTTCCACGCGTACCGGGTTCCACGCGTAACGGATTCCACGCGTAACAGATTTCACGCGTAACGGGTTCCACGCGTAACGGGTTCCACGCGTAACGGGTTCCACGCGTAACGGGTTCCACGCATAACGGGTTCCACGCCTAACGGGTTCCACTCGTAACGGGTTCCACACGTAACGGGTTCCACGCGTAACGGGTTCCACGCGTAACTGGTTCCACACATTACGGATTCCACACGTACCGGGTTCCACGCGTACCGGGTTCCACGCGTAACGGGTTCCACGCGTAACGGGTTCCACGCGTAACGGGTTCCACGCGTAACGGATTCCACGCGTAACGGATTCCACGCGTAACGGGTTCCACGCGTAACGGGTTCCACGCGTGACGGGTTCCACGCGTAACGGTTTCCACACGTAACGGATTCCACAGGTAACGGGTTCCGCGCGTAACGGGTTCCACAGGTAACGGGTTCCACGCGTAACGGGTTCCACGCGTAACGGGTTCCACGCGTAACGGGTTCCACGCGTAACGGGTTCCACGCGTAACGGTTTCCACGCGTAACGGATTCCACGCGTAACGGGTCCGGCGTAACGGGTTCCACGCGTAACGGGTTCCACGCGTAACTGGTTCCACGCGTAACGGATTCCACGCGTACCGGGTTCCACGCGTAACGGGTTCCACGCGTAACGGGTTCCACGCGTAACGGGTTCCACGCGTAACGGGTTCCACGCGTAACGGGTTCCACGCGTAACTGGTTCCACGCGTAACGGATTCCACGCGTACCGGGTTCCACGCGTACCGGGTTCCACGCGTGACGGGTTCCACGCGTGACGGGTTCCACGCGTAACGGATTCCACGCGTAACGGATTTCACGCGTAACGGGTTCCACGCGTAACGGGTTCCACGCGTAACGGGTTCCACGCGTAATGCGTTCCACGCGTAACGGGTTCCACGCGTAACGGGTTCCACGCGTAACGGTTTCCACACATAACGGATTCCACAGGTAACAGGTTCCGCGCGTAACGGGTTCCAAGCGTAACGGGTTCTGCACGTAACGGGTTCCACGCCTAAAGGGTTCCACGCCTAACGGGTTCCACGCGTCACGCGTAACGGGTTCCACGCGTAACGGGTTCCACGCGTAACGGGTTCCACGCGTAACGGGTTCCACGCGTAACGGGTTCCACGCGTAACGGGTTCCACGCGTAACTGGTTCCACGCATAACGGATTCCACGCGTACCGGGTTCCACGCGTACCGGGTTCCACGCGTGACGGGTTCCACGCGTAACGGATTCCACGCGTAACGGATTTCACGCGTAACGGGTTCCACGCGTAACGGGTTCCACGCGTAATGCGTTCCACGCGTAACGGGTTCCACGCGTAACGGGTTCCACGCGTAACGGTTTCCACACATAACGGATTCCACAGGTAACAGGTTCCGCGCGTAACGGGTTCCAAGCGTAACGGGTTCTGCACGTAACGGGTTCCACGCCTAACGGGTTCCACGCGTAACGCGTTCCACGCGTAACGGGTTCCACGCGTAACGGGTTCCACGCGTAACCAATGAGGTAGATAAATTAGGCTTAATTTTCAATAAGAATAAACCAAACTTCTTTATTTTTTCAATTTTCATTATTTATTGCCTCGTGATCAACACATGCTCACTCTTCCATGTAGGTATGTTGAGTTCTTAAATGACACAAATATAACAAGTAAATACATGATGTATACATCTAATGTAAATTAACCATAAACATAAAATATCAGATGAAATAATCAACATTAAATTAATCTGTATCAATAACCTAGATAATTAACAAAGGCACAGGTAAATATGTATAATTCTATGGTTTAAATACAGTTATACTGCCACCTAGTGGTAGAAAGGTGAACACTTACTTTGCGTGTCCTAAAATATGATAAAATAATCCTTTATTAGTCCCGCAGTGGGGAAATTTACAGGCTACACTCTGCGTTCACTAAATCAACAGCACAATACAGTGGACAAACAAATAGCAGTGCAAACAGCAATACAGTTCGTAATATAGTTTAATCAAAGTCATTTTTGTGTTCACAGAAATGACTTTGATTAAACTATATTACGAACTGTATTGCATCAAACAATGCACCGATTAATCGAGAAGTTGATTATTGCTGTGTACATTGATAAATGAATATTAAACAGCATGTAGTCAACTACTGATGCTAAGGGGCCGTCCAGAGTTTTCAACATTTTCACGGTCGTACAAAGCGTACGACGGGGGGGGGGGGGGGGGGGGGGGTTGTCACTCATGCGACTTTAAAGTTTCGTAGAAAGGTCGATATTTTTCGGTGAACGGAACTTGCATTTTTTAACGCCTAGCGAGCGGCATCTCGTGCAAACACTCTAATGCTGCGGATTGAGTCGAATCGAGTTTCTTTGCGACGTCCACGCCGTTTCCCAAAAATGTAACGGCCGCGCGAGAGCCTGTCAGACGCTGAAAGAGCTGCAACAAAGCGCTGCAGGAACGCCTGAGCCGGTGGGGGGGGGGGGTCTCCGAGCACCTTGTTTGTGCATGGAGGAAAGCGAGGCAAGGACGATAACAACAACAACATTGGGGGGAAATTGCACCAGTGCCCAGTGTGCAGGGAGCTGTTCCCGACTCGCTATCAACTTCTGAAACATCAGAAACTGACTCAGCACAAACTAAAACTATTTTAAAGTGGTTTTAATAATAAATTGTTGGATACATATCTTCTATATACATATTATTGTGTTTGTGTCTATAGTTGGGACTCCTAAAATCTAGACCTCTGATATGTACTACTTGGGGGGGGGGGGGGGTCTGGAAAAGTAGTACTCTTTGTACTACTGTGAAAATGTTGATAACTTTGGATGACCCCTAACACACTCCCATCGGCCGACATTTATTTATTTATTAATTTCTTGCATACGGTCATTATATTGCCTGCACTTTTATTTTGAAATATACTTGTTTCCGGGTTACCTGTTGTGCTCTACGTCTCGTTTTAAAGGAAAAAAACAAAAAAAGGGATTTGCAAAAACGAAATTCGGCTCGTTATTTGACTTTGGTTCTTTAGTTTTTCCGTTTTTCAATTCAGAACCAAAAACGGAAATACGACCGCCCATTTCCGTTTTCCCGTTTTTGGTTTGAAACGAAAAACGAGAATACCATGGTATTTCCGTGGTATTTCCGTCTTTTGTTTTTTCCGAATTAACGGTAAAACAGATGACTAAAACGTACACGGACCCGTGGCCATTATTCAAAGCGCCAATGTGAAACGCCACTACGAGACCAAACATACCCACTCCAATCCGAACTGAGGGCACAGAAAATAAACCATTTAAGAGCCCAATATGAACGTTCCCCCAGAATATTAACAAATGAATTCACTGCCCAACGACGTGCTTACGAATGTTCCCTGAAAGTTGCTTGGATTTTGGGTCAACATAAAAAGCCATTTACTGATGGAGAGGTTGTCAAGGAGTGCATGAGTGCAGTAGCTGGAACTTTACTTCAGGGGAAACAAAAAGAAGAGTTATGTGAAAAAAAACAAGCAAATACCTGTCAGCAGCCTCAGCCACAAGGCTCATCTTTATAAAATCAAGCACTTTCTTTTAAGATAAGTTTTTTAAAAGTTCTTTTTTGTGTATTTTATTTATAGATGGAGCCATTATTTTACTTGAAATGAGAGAAGAACATTTATTTATGTATTTCTATGTATTATTTATAATCTATTTGAAAACTGAGAATAATAATTGTTAAAATATAATTGATGTGTACTTTCTTTATTTGATTTGACAGTTGTTGACTACACAGATACGTTACTACTACTACTAGACTTCTTGAATATATATATATATATATATATATGTATATGGCACTAAGTGGCGCGAGTTAGATATTATTGTAATGTTCCGGACCTTTGCCCGAGGAGATTTTCTCAATCTGGACCTTTTGGAATTTTAATTGAAGACCCCTGCACTAGACTAACGTGACTGACACTGACAACCCCATTGTGGCTAGCCCCAGCACCACGTGACTCAATTACCGGAAGTTTTTACTGGAAGCGACCAAAAAAGGGTATATAAAATGACACAGGCCATACATGGCTCCTACACTGGGCGTATTCTTTGACATGTCAGAGCCTGCTAGCTGGCCTACAACTACGTTAGCATTAACAGTTTTCAGGTGCAGCGCTGCAGTGAGGTGCAGCGTGCGCTGTGATTGGTCAGTGGACGAGCACGTGACTATTGTGAACCGAAACTTAACTCGCCTGCAGAGCTTAATTGGAGGAGTAAGAGTTCAAATTGAAAGATATGGAAGAAATTATAACATTTTTAAGATTTTGCTTGGTGTAGTTTATTTGTTTTTTTAACACTCAATGACTGAATAAGGAGGATAAACGGATTTAGTAGCGGAGTTACTGACCATGCCTTTCTCAAGGACATTTCAGGAAAAACTGGACATCGTAAGAAATGGTCAGTCAACGCCACAGCTGGCAGCCCTGACTCAGCCAGGAAAAGGATTTGTATGAACGGTGTTCCTGGCTGACAGCGTCGGAGAAGCGTTGCACATTTTATGGCTGGGAATGTGTTTCATTTTAACTGAGCTCTTGGTGTTTGGAGCTACGCTACGCTAACCTGAGGACGCCATAGCACGGCAGCACACAAGCTACGGTGCTTTTGAAAACTTTTGGAGAGACTCGAGTGGATCTACAACTCAACGAACACGTTCGCAGGGAAACAGCTCCACATCCGCGGCCCGGCGTGATGTCTGCGTGGGATTTGGGGATCTCTTTTGTTATGCTTTGTTGTCATAGAAATATATGTGACTGGTTCTTGCGAGTTTGTCATTGTGTTAATTATATTGATTTGGACTATATGCATTGTCCGTTAATTACGAAGCATCCCGTCATGCGCGGGGTTATTGTCCGGACAATTGAATCCATTCGGGCTGTTGTTTCCCCGCTAAGCTAGTTAGCTTAGCCTCTCTGAAGACACGTGCGGTGCCGCAGCCTCAGCAGTTTTTTGTTATTGTTCCGGGTTCAGAGGTCACAGCCCGTTGTCTCCCACCGAAAACATATTTCCCACAATTTAAGCTTCTCCATTTTCCAAATGCACTAGTATTATTCAAACGTATTGTTCGGTTCGTAAGCCTCGTACCGAACGGTTTAATACGAATACGTGTATTACACCCCTAGAAACAAATAACCATAGCTGTGGCGTCATAATGAGCTTATTAGGAGATGGCTCAAGTGTAGTAGGACAGCACAGAAGGCCCAGGTATAAAATGCACGGCCCGCCACTGGGTTTACTGCACAACCCTTATTGTTAGTTTCCTAATCAATGTGATGGCCTGAACTTTGGAATCTTTTTTTAAAGATTCTGACCAAAAAAATTACTAAAACCGCACTAACATTTCAGTTTTTCCATTATTAAATTACAAATGAATTACAGTTTAGCCGATGATAACTGGACCCTGAACTGAGTTGTCTTTATATCTTTTCAGTTTCTTATATCTCACATGATCTGCTCAATTTGATGGTATATTTGCATGTTTCTCTTTCTTGGTGAGAACATATAAAAGGCATCCAAACTGACAGCGTCATACTGACATCTAGTGGCATGAAGTCAGCGTGCATCCGTTATCATAAAGTGCCTGCATGGAAGCTACACACTAAAATGACATTGACACGATTAGGATTTCATGAAAACATTTGTCAGAATGATTTGTTCAAAAAGTCTCATCAGAGAAAAGCTATTACATAAAAACAGATATAATTAGGCAAAGTCCTCAGACACCGTCTTTAAATGAAAAATATGTAGCAGCATTTTATTTTAAAAAGTCAAATAAAAATCTTACATTTTGGTGGGGGAGGGGACAAAATGCAGGTTGGGATAAAAAAAAAAAAAAAAAATGTAAAGTTAAATACAATCAATATTTTAGCTTCTGAAGCCTGGCTGGTTCACTTGTCCATTTAGGTAGCCAAGCTACTGGTCCCTCAGCAAAACATGGCCGTGTTTTGTCCAATCAAATGGCAAGAGTAGAAACAAAAACACACACACACACACACACACACTCTCTCTCTTCCCCTTCCATTATGCAAAGCCCACTTTTATAGCAGCACAAAGAGCCAAATATGACCCTAGGAATAGTTTTTGGGCAAATGAAGCCACTAATAGATTAAAAACAGCAATCACCCTCCCCAAACACACACACACACACACACACACACACAAAATAAATCAAGTAGAGACTCCATAAACTGTCCATTCAATTTGGCGTCTGCATAGAAAATAAAAATGGCAACCACAAAATGTAGGTGTTATTGGTAATTAATGCAAGCATTTGGGTGCAATGCCATTAATATATAGATACATCTCCTTTTGGGCCGTGCCATCCCCAACAGCCCTTCACTGTGTGTTTTAAATAGGTACCATTCCTGTGAGGATAGGGGCCATCCAATCCATTTGCTCACTGTGCGTCAGTGTTTCTCCAATTTAGTTGAAGTCCCTGTGCGCACCCACGGCAGAGACATTTAAAAACATCTGGATCCAAGTAATCAGCATGGCTTAGAAAGAAAAATATATATATATATATATATATATATATAAATATATTTCCATCAATGTTTCCCCACTGAAAATCCATCGTACATGTGTACACAGGTACTGCAGTGGTGCCGTTGTTCAGAGTAAAAACACATTTGAGTTTTTCTTCCGCTTACAGCTAAAACGTAAAACTCTAAATTAGGATTCGCCGTCATCTCGTCAGTTTCAGTGTTTGCTTCACTGCTTCGGAAGGTGCCGCTGTGGGGATGGAGTACGAATCCTAGGCCGGATCTTCAGCACTGCGGCATCCACTCGGACAGACTCTTCGCTTTTCTCGCTGCTCTGGGGCGGAGTCAGGACACCTGAAGGTACAGGGCAGTTGACGTGACGCTCCAACTCCACATCCTGGTAAGAGTAGGCCTTGTCCTGTACACAGCAGAAACACACAGTTTAACCATATTGTCATTAGACTGGGGGGGGGGGGGGGCTAAGCTTATCGCAGGATTTTGTAACATCACCATTGGAAGCCTATCGGGTCTATTATGCAAATTGTACCAGCACACTGTGGACATTTCAAGTGTTAGAAACAGTTTCCGCCCCTCAGATGAACTTATGAAAGTGGAAATATTTGCATTATGTGAAATGTTCAACATATGAGCAGATGTCAAAATATTCAAGGTTGAGTATTTATACAGATGTTGTGTTGAGGGGACCTTTAACTTTTCCACTACAACCCTCCCTATAAATGATGTGTTACATCTAGACTTCAGCTGAAATGGTGGTGTAGAGAATTTCAGATGTGTTCAGTTGTAGGTTAAATGCTCCCACACGTTTTGAAAAGAGATAGTTGGGACTATGTTAAAGTGGGGTTGTATGAGGTCCATTGTCAGTGCATCACCTACAGCAGACAGCGGTCGACACGCCCCCCCAGTATGGAGATGCAGAAAGTAAGTAAAGCAGTGGTGGACAGCGGCAGCAGTAAAACTTAAAACATTTGAACAAATAACATCACTATCAGTTTATGTGTACGCGACATTTAAAATATCTTCACCGCATTACCTTTCTGATGGGGAACTGAAGCCACCATATCCATCTCTGCTCTCTTCAAAAAGACACCAGACTCCTTTCACTTTACAGAACACAGGGGATGCTGATCTGCCCCTCCCTCGATCGATTTGTTTTTTTTGTTAATGTGAGACTTTGGTGAATCCGAACAAAAACAAACTAAACCATCGAAGTAGTGGTAGACCAGCAACCCCCATGTTCTGCAAGGTAAAAATACTATTTGCTGGCTTTGAGGAAAGTCTAGAGTTTCAAATAAATATTCTAAATATAGCGTACACCTAAACAGATATGGATTTCATGAAAAAGAAAAATAGGTTTTGTACATTGCTTCACTCCTGTGCTGATACTCCCGTCTGTTTCTTCAAACATCTACTGTTGGTAATACACTATACTATGGATAAATGCCTCAAACAGCATTTTCTTATTTATTGCGATAACTTCACTTACCATCCACGTGATGTAGGACGCATGGGTCTGGATGTTGTGCACGTCATCTGCGGGGATTCCTGCAAATGTTTTCATGGACGACCCACCAACCTCCCGCAGCGCCATGGCAAACGGCACCATCCACCTCACGCACTGCTCCACCTCCACCCTCTTCAGAGCTGCAAGGACACAAGGAGGAGCAGAGTGAGACCTCGGGGCAACACAACCAGGAAATACAAAAAAACATTGTTCTTTAATGAAAAAAACATTGTTCTTACCCGAGACATTTTCCACCAGCTCCAGAGAGGAGAAGTGAAACAGGGCCGAAGCAGCAAGGATTCCGTTGGAAAACTCAAGGCATCGCACGTCTAGCATACACAGGTCCAACAACTAGAGAAAAGAAAACAGAGAAAAACTATAATAAATATCGGAGCATACCTCAAAATTAGTACTGCAAATACTCATAAGCCACGACAAAATCATCCGTGGTATCTACATAAATACCGTGTGCATCATAGATTTCTGAATAAATAAGACTTTTTCTCTGAAAGCTGAACTGCGGAGCTCCCAACTGTAGGGCAGCAACAAGTGGAACTTTGATGTCTTAGTATTTACTGGATGGTACTAAAGATGGGTTCAGACGACACCACATCAGCCTGAATTATAGCCCGACTGGAGACGTAGGGTGTCTGCTCGGATTGGGAACCATAATCAATCATTCTATCTCATGTAGTGCGTCACAGTCGACGCCAACTGACGGCACCTGTGGGACGCCTCGCCACCTCCCGGCAGAACGACTAGCATGTTTAAATTCCTTTTATTTTGCCTTCCATGACGTGTCCCCTCCGTGACTTTGACCATTAGAAGCAGAGAGCGCTTTTCAACTACAAACATGGCGACGCGAAAGAGGAACGATGTTGGTGCTGCTAGGTGGAACTGTGAACTATAAAGTTGCGTTCTCTCTCGTTGTTTAGTTTTTTAGACAGCCAGCATCATACTTAGCCTGTGCGATAATTCAATATGATCATTTATTGTCTTTCAACAGAATCAGATCCGGATAAATAATAGAGATATTGTGATGAACAATTACTTTATCTAATTGAGTGGGATATGGAAAAATAACAGCAAGGCACCAGTCTGTGGTTAAAAAAAACAAAAAGGAGTTCTGAGTGAAAGCAGGTAGGGGGGGGGTCACAGTTAAACACACACCTGGTCCCTCATGACAACAACTAACACGGTTTAAACGCGTGTCAAATTAAACTGAACTGTGCAAATCTACTCAAAGCCTCCTGTTTAGGTCAATGCTTTGTGTTACTGAAGTACCTCATTGATTTATCAGTGAGGCAAAAAAAAAAGAGACACACACGACATACCTCTGCGATTTGTGTGAAGGTGTTCTGGGGATATCTGGGGATGAGCAGCTCGTCGGTGTCCTTCAGGTAGGCCACCTGCATGTAAACATTGAGCCAGGAGATGGGAGTCTGTGGGCTGAGACTCCACTTCAGCTCCTGTGGTAGAAACGGAGAGAAAGAGCAGAAACCTGCAGTGTTAGAGTAAAACCATCACCAACAGCAGTACGGCTGATTGCAACTTAAATCTAGATAAACTCATGACTGTCCTCTGTTCCAGGGTTGTGACAAGAGAACACCTGTCGTCTACCTTTAGTGACTTAGGAAACTAAGGGCCAATTACTACAAGACGCTGACTATTTACATACTAAGATGTACCAGAATCTAACCAGTGGAGAGAGGAGATTGGTTCTGTGATATTTATATGATCGATGTGTGCACGTTCTTTACCTTCATTATAATGATTTCCATACTGAGAATCTCATCTTCAGTGCAGGCTTCGTCTGTAACATAGGCAAACTGGTGGACTTTGGGAGGATACATCTCCTGGGGGATGGAGAAAAAAGAAGGAGATAAGCATTATTACAACCAATCAAACCAAATATTTAAAAATGTTATAGAAGAAAGAGGTAGTGCAACTAAGATGAAGCCCCTAAAGCAAGCTAGCCCACAACACAACACAGACAGAACTGCAGGTTACGCAACAACCAGAGATTTGTACTTTGTCGTCTCACTCTGTGCGTCTACAACACGTCTTACCTCTACTTTGGCAGCGATGAAGAGACAGGTGATGCCGATAAGCTGCAGCGTTGACTTGAAGACGTTTCTCTGCGTGGCCATGAAGCGATCGAAGTAGTCCTGGGCGAGGTGGTATGACTCCCTGTGCAGTTTGTACACCTCACTCACCTAAAACATGCACACAAACAGGACATCAATGCACGCACGGGACTTCAAACCATATTCACCGGTAGGTTCGCATATGAGAGTGCACTATGGACATTAAAAAAGGTATCCGGACAGTCACAGCAATGATGGAACAACATGTATTCATCAGGAGAAGATTGTCTCAGGAAAAGCTTTATTGTTACTTGGAACTGCCATTTATATCCCTGCCAACTACCGTCTTTCCTATTTTATACTCCTTTACTGAGCCAGGAGCAAAGATTCAGAAGAGGGGAAGACAGAGGACACTCTAAGCTGTGAATGTGTTGCTTAAAAAGGAGTCACTTGTGTATCTGGTCTTACCATCAATATTTAGAAATGTCACAAATTGCTTCCATGTTGTACATTTTGACAGTATGTGACTTACAATGTTTAGAACTCAAAGTGTGTTTTTCCCTCACTGCCACACAAGAGACTTTTTCGTACTACTCGACTGAAAGCTGTAAGAGCCTCGTGTTGTTGTCCTCATCGTAGTTTCCACGAGCATCAGTACATTACAGTATGAGATGGTTCTACAGTCATGAGTGTGAGGTTCTGCTTGTTAAACTGAACGCATGACAGTCAAATGAACCATAATGTGCAAGTCAGTAGATGGTTATGCAGCATTTACTCCCCCCTCCCCCCCAAAGCTGAAACTACCAGCATTACATATTTTGTTTACAATGGTGTTGTCACAAAGAGATGTTGAACTGGTCAATAAGACACACGCTACAGACCTCCATGAGCCAGTCCAGGAGAACTGCCCTCATCTTGGGCTGCAGATGAGGATGTTTGTCCATCACGTGGACGTCCCTGGTGTAGGCCTTATCCTTCTCCAACATGTTGTTCCATACCACATCCTTACTGGCCCAGCTGAGAATAAAACAGAGATGAAATTAATGATACAACAATCACTTGCATTTGAAGTAGGATTTTCCTTGGACAGTCAGGTACATTGACCACGAGATCAAAAGAAAAGATGGAGTTGACCCTCTTCAATCGAGATCCTACAGGGCTGTATTTCAGCCCTAGTTAATGAGGTAGTGATTAAAAAGGGCAAAGGAGAAAACTACTAGCCACAACTACAGAAAAGGGAACGCAGTGAAAGAAGGCAAGCTAAGCTTTGGCAACAGGCTGAGCTTAATTTGTCTCCCATGCGCGTGTGTGATTAGGTAGAACCGGTGGCGGGATGATGTGGAGCCTAACCTGAGGAAATCAACAGTACTCACCACAGCGCAGGAAGGGGTGCGCAACGTACGGGTGTTACAAACACGTTGTTGAAGTTGTAGTGGGGGAAACCAACGTTTATCAGGGCGACTGGTTGGTCCTCTTCCTGATCAGGTGTGGGGATCCACCTCTGGGGACTTGTGTAACTGGCATCGGGACTCCAGTCCACCTTCACAGGAGAGAGAGAGGGGAGAGCAGAGCGATGACACACAAGAAAACGTGAGGGTGAAGTCACAGTACTGAAACACGTTGAGGCAGAGGTAAAACTCTGCGTTAAGCTGACTGCGAACATTGAATCCTGATAAGAAACTATAGACACACCTAGCAAGATTGGAGAGCTAGTTGAGGCAGAATTAACAACAGATCGGCAAATAAGTACACTTGGAATGAGCAACCAAGTTCATAGTTGTGTTGCATTTGATACAATACAAACCAAGAAGTAAAAATGCCACTGGGCCACGGATACGTTAACAGAACTGAGGCGCTGGTTGAGACTTGACTGAATGTGGAAAGGTCACAAAGCATACCTCGCATTCACGCTGCTTCTTCTTGGTCATCTCGGCTACCTCCTCATCCAGATCCTGTAAATACTGGAGGATAAAAACATTATCATTGATTTATTGTGTGCGATTCAGATCACAAACCTCACAGAAATCCTGTTCAGTGTTTGGCTTCATAAGCACCAATAATAATAAAAAAAAATTCAAAACTATGCAGTAGTCATATGCAATACAATATCAGCTGCATCAATCAGTTATACTTCACTTAGTTGCTAGCAATGATGATTATATGTAACAGCAGTTTTATTTTAGAGTTATTCAAGTAGGCCCTACTTGGACATTAGCAACCTAGCCACGGCTAAGTTGCTGTGTCGGCTCGTCTCCAAGCCTTTTCACACCAATGTTACTTACAATGGCAACATCTGCCTTCCTCTTTCTCGGTCGTACTGTAGTTTCTGTGGGCGCCTCGGGAGCAACAGACGTCGGTTCTGTCTCTTCCCTGTAAACAGCACAGAAGAAACACGTACAAGCCGTAAGTCTCCAGAGTTGACACAAAACACTTTGTGCTTAATATGTGAATGTGGCCAAAATAAGATCCCTTAGCATTGAGCTAACTAGCCGGATGGCTAAAGCTCCATCCACTCAACTTTGCTTTTCTGTCGTCACACTCAACACACTTTGATTGACGCGCTTAAAAGAGCGATGAATGAAACAAATACGAAACTCACCGTTTTCCTCGCATTATATATAGTTGGGGTATGTGTCCGTTTCGGAGTAAACCTGTGAATGAGAAATGTTTGAGTTATATTTTAGGGTTTAAAACAAACATTTAATTCACTCCCAACCCCCACTCTCAACTCCCTCCTTCTGACAAAGCCCGACGCAGCCTGGCGCGGGGAAATGGAAATGGTACGCGGTGTTAAAAGTCGCGAAAAAGAGCACCACATAACACACGTACACTCGTGAAACTAACCACCGAATAACATCAGACACTATGTTAGCTGCTCAACGTTGTTATTTCGCGTATTTTTAAGGGTAAACTGGTTATTTCCCCCCAATAACTTTGGACAGCTGGCTCGCCACATAATGGCCTAACGACAGGCACAGCTGAGGCGGCCTGTGTTGTCTCAATTCACCGTTTAACAGCGACAACACCGAACACCCGGCTTGAAACAATGAGTCGTTTAAAGTGTGAACATCCGAACAAACCTTTAACTCATTGTCGAACTTGTTGCGGTGTTTGGTTAAGTTAGCATTTAAGTCGGCGCAGCTACAAAAAGTTGCAGCTCGACATAGCTCACTCGACGGTAAACGTAGCGTTTCAACCACTCACCTCAAGATTCCGTCCTTGAAGTTCACTCTTATCCACGTCTTAAAAACAAATTTGGATAGTGTGTAACTTCACAGACTTGTTGTTCAGACTCGGGGGTGCTCTTTCTCTCTGTCTCTCTCTGTGTGTGTGCATCCAGGCCGGGCTAGTTCCTCTGAGCTGGCGCCTTGTAGAGAACAGATGACTTGAAGCGTCAACGTCAGAGAGGAGTGGATTTAACTTGGCGCTAAACCTCCAGCTCCACCGCCTCTTTATGCTCGAATTTCCACTCAATTCACCCCTGTTTCGACTCTATATCGCGTGCAGAGCACGTAGTTTCTATATAGTCGGCGTATATTGCGCTGAAGAAAAGGAAAAATACGTTTATAAAGTTAGCAAAACGAGGAGGCGGGACCGCTGCGGTGACAGCTGCAGGGGGCGGGGCTTCCAAAGAGGAAGTGCCCGGGAACCGCGTGGCTAGTCTGTCGGATGTAAACAAAGCCGTAGTCCTTGCGATTAAATCTAAAATAAAGATTAACGCGACCGAATTATGGCGAAGTAATAGGGCCTATTCGTTGTGTGGACTCCACGCGTTGTTGTCTCTCACTGTCACCGTAGGCGCATCTGTTATTTAGCTAAAAATCAGCAATGTTAGCCCGCCGATGCTTCTGCCGGGTTAGGGCGCCCATTTCCAGCATGGGTCGCCGTATCTATACGTCCCCACCGCAACCACGTAACGTAAACCCTTTTTTTCTATTAACGAACTTAATGCAGTGAAAAAAAAAATGTTTTTAATCCAGTTGCAGTGCGGTAATGTAAGAGAAACAATTGTTTTCTGCACTATCTTTTGGAGACGGTTTATTATTTAAATAGTTTTTTGTTTGATTTACTAAAATTGACCCTTGGCCAGTCATGTGATCCCCACGCTTAGAAAGACAAAAACATTTTTTTTTCTTCCTCTGCTCTCTGGTTGCTCCACAAAAAACGGGATCATGAAGTTTTGGGATCTTTTTGGACGCCTAAAACCCGTGGTTATTGGAATGATTCATGTTAAAGCCTTACCAGGTAAACTAAGACTGCACTGACCTGTGTCCTTCAATGTTCAAATGTAAATTTTGCAGTGGCAGAGGAAGTATTCAGTTGCCTAACTCAAGTAAGCAGCAAAACCACACTGTAAAAAAACTGTCCTGTAGTTTTGTGTGGCAAATTTGTAAAGTAACTAACTATTTACTATAACAAATTAACATAGCTGAGTAAAAACCGACAATATTATCTTTGAATTGTGGAGTAAAAGTGTAAAGTGTAATGAAATGGAATAACTCAAGTAAAGTACAATTTGTACTTGAGTAAATGTACTTGGTTGCATTGCATCACTGCATATTTTGGGAGCTATAATTTCTGATATCTCAGGAACCCCCCTGGGTTGCATGAAAATGTCCCAAATCACTGAAGAAGCATGCAGGGAGGCAGAAATCTACCGTGATGCAGGGATTGTAAGTCATTTCACATCGTGTACATTCCTTACATATTTTGAAGTCTTCCAGGGCATGCCGGTAACCATTCCCCGTAAACCCCTCTCTCAGGATGGCGTGATCATTGAGAACATGCACGATATCCCGTACTCCTTCTCTGTGGGCCCTGAGGTGTCCGCCTGTATGGCCGCAGTATGCGCTGCTGTGAGGAGCGTCTGTCCTCGCCTGCCGCTCGGAGTGCAAATACTGTCTTCTGCCAACCAGCAGGCCCTGGCCGTAGCTCTAGCTTCAGGTTCAGTCTTTACATCAGTTACATTGTTGTTGTGCTGTGTATGAGGCTACAAAAGGTCAAAGGTCAGCCACTTGTGTGTCACACGTGGTAAGGTCGGTAGGTCAACCATAGTATTGTAATGTCACTGTGTGGTCACAGGTCTGGATTTCATCAGGGCGGAGGGTTTCGTCTTTTCTCACGTGGCCGATGAGGGTCTCCTGAATGCCTGCGCCGGGGACTTACTGAGATATCGCAAGCAGATCGGAGCTGAGCATGTGCAGATCTTCACCGACATCAAAAAGAAGCACAGGTGAGATCACCATCTGTACAGATTGAATAGTAAGTCAAACCTGATGAGCCACTGATATGCAAAAAAATCTTCATATCTCTGAATACAACTGTAGTGGTTCACTTGGAACTACTTTTTCCTGTCATGATACTGACATAATTGGCAACGGCAGGACTGACTGCTGATCCATTCCCGTTTACTGCTAGTAGAGGAAGATTCATAGAAATTGCTTTGAACTTGACAAATTCCCTCAGTAGTTTGCTTGACCTTGGCTGTCTACCCTGAGACTTCCACTTATTGTATTAGTATTAGCTTGTTTCACTTATTGTATTCATATTTGTTTGTTTCTGCACTGGACATTTGCTCTGGTTTATGCTCTTAGATGCTTGTTTGGAAAAGTTGACGTACTTATGACCTCTGGTGACTAGTAGTTCTCTTGAATACCGATGTTGAATACACTTACTGTAAGTCGCTTTGGATAAAAGCATCTGCTAAATGACTGTAATGTAATAATGTAATGTCTGTCAATTGGGTCGGGCAGGGTTTTACATTTGTAGTTTAAGGATAAAACATATCTATCATTTCTTTTGACTTCAAAATATGCTCTTAAATTTAAGAGAGTTCCAATGGTTAAGGTGCATACCCTGTAACCAGAATGTCCCTGTTCATTTGATAGTCCTTATTTATATATATCGTAAATATATTACCTCAATTGTTAATTTCTAATATGGAAATATGAAGGATTCCACACAAATTTATTAACTAAGTAAAAAAATAAGAAGTCATATAAGACCGTGTGGGACAGAGAGACAGACTGACGGATTGATGTAAACCTGGTGTCCAGACTTAATCTCGGTTTTGTCCCAGACTAGTTTTGCTCCGCCTGTGCATACTTGTGCATACTGTGTCTTCCCCAGCTCCCATGCCCTGACGTCGGACGTGAGCATCGAGGAGACGGCACGTGCCGCAGAGTTCTTCCTCTCAGATGGACTCATCGTCACGGGAGCGGCCACCGGAGCGCAGGCTGACCCGCGGGAACTTAGAGGTAAGCGCCGCTTAACAGCTTCCTACTCCGTTTAACCAGGAGCCATGTGAATGCTTTCATCATGCACTCATTGATTAGATTGATTCAACATTTATCTTTTCAATTAATCATTTGGTTTATAGAAAGTTAAAGTTAAACTAACCAATTAACAATGGCACACCACGAGAGAAGATTGTAACTCTTGAGATTTGCTAATGTTGCTCCATATCTACTGGATGTGTTCTGTTTGCTGGCAGCTTTGTCATATCTACTTCATAAGGTGTATAATATGTCAATATATTCACAGCTTGTTGGCCAACAAAACCAATCAGCTATAGTTACTTTGGAGATTAAGATTTACGTACAACACATGGTTTTTACAAAGCCTGATTCAAAAACATAAAAAATAATACTTTTGATACTTTAAGAACATTTAACTTCTGTAAAAAATGATTTTCAATGCAGGACTTGGAGTAAATTAGTATTTTTAAATTGTGGTATTGAGACTTACACTTCTCTAAATACCTCTTTATCCAATACTATTATACAAACTGGCCCCTCTCACATTGTTACGAGTACCTGCACTTTCAATACTTGACTGCGTTTAGCTGGTACTACTTCTGTACTTTTACGTTAGTACATTTGTTTAGTTTTACTTGTAATGGAGTATTTTTTACATTGTGGTGGTCTACCAGAATTAGTCAGTGGGTCTTGAATCCGACCATGCCCGTCTCATAGCAACACCAGGGCTGCTATTTTAAACAGTTTCCAACACGACATACAAGACTGTCAACACTTGGAGCTAAACAGGCACTCAGCCTGGGTTAATGCACACACACACACACACACACTCTCCCCCATCTCGTTCTCTTTCCCTGACACACACGTGCACTCTCTATCTCGGTAACACAAATATCTGACACTGGTCAGACAGAATGATACTGGAGCTCACATGTCAGTGTGGAGGTCAGCCTACTCCTCTGTCCAAAGTTCACCGGGTGTATCACAGCCTCTCTTGGTTTAGGCTCCTCTCTCTGTGAGTGACATATCTATATAGATCTATAGATCTATATAGATATATATTGCATAATGAAGATGCAGTTTAGCATATTAGTAATGTTCTTGATTGTAACGCTCTGCTTTGTGTAGGTTTAGTTAGAATGTACTGAAGATGCAGGGTAGAATCTAAAGTTTTTTGTATGCCTTGAAAGACGTATTATTACCATTAGGTATTTTTGCTTTTTTTTCTCTTATCATGGATTTGTGAAACCATAAACTGTATGTATTTAAAAAGAAGCTGTTTCTTGTCTTTTTGCAGAGGTTTCCCAGTCTGTGAGAATCCCTGTGCTGATAGGTTCTGGAGTGACCTACGACAACATCGAACGCTACCTCGATGCGCATGGAATGATCGTCGGTTCTCATTTCAAGGAGGGCGGCCACTGGGCCAACGCAGTCGACCCGGAGCAAGTGAAGAGGTTCATGGGAAAGATACGTGCCCTACGACAATGAGAGAGAATATTTTCTGTCCTCGCCCCAGTGCCTTAAACACGTTTTATTGTACCTGTACTACCACTGCGTGTAGTGCCACATTAAACACATACAGCCATCTTAAGAAAACAAGATTTTAATATTTTTTTTTGTACATTTTATAAATACACGCAAATAGAAAAGCATAATTTTCAACTGTATTTACATTCAAAAAACAATATGTGTCACATGAATAAAATGAGAACCCACCCGCTCAAAAGAACAAAATGGTAGACTCAACGCAAAACAGTGGTTTTGTAATCATTCCTGAAGCAGAGGCAAACAAAAGGAGCATCTATATTAGGAAATTCACAATGTTTTTTCGCACAACATGAATACTGTACACCGCACCTATGAAATTCAATTTTAACACACTCACATTCACAAGAATGTCTAAAGCTAAGGCACATAATATAAAACATACTGAATACGACCAACCAGTCAAAAACATGCTGTAATCCAACTGCATCATAATTATTAAATTCATATAGAGCAAAGTATTGTTTGAAGTTTTCATATTTTTGTATCAGTGTCACACGGTAATTTAGGAGATTAAGATTCATTGTTCTCAGCGGTTTCGGACGTGAGAGATGCAATGCAGGTTGCCTCTATTAAAATCAAAAACAACAACTTGCTGTGGTTCAGTTGTTCGATCGTTTCACCGCACAGGAAGTGGTTTGCCTCGGTGGATGTGCAGAATTAACTGTGTGAGGTGAAACAATGGCGAGAAAGACCTGAGTGATTCAGAGTCACTGCACCGTGCTGCAACTTGAAACGCACCCTCTCTCACAAGCAGTTGCGTCGCTCCTGTGTTTAGTAGTTGCAGAGGCGTTGGCAGGGCTTCTTGAAGTGGCCGTAGCGTCTCTCTGCCGGGGAGAAACGTGCCTTGGTCAGGTTCTGCCTGTGGAGGGCGCTGTGGGCCAGCTTCTTCCGCTCGGCCTGGGTCCTGGCCCTCTGGACCGCCAGCAGTTGGAAGTTGCAGGGCAGCGGGATTCCCCAGGCAGCCAGACGCCAGGATACGTGCCGCCTCACTGCCACCGGCCTGGAAGTGTTACAGTGTGTGTTCATGAAATATTAGGTGCTATGCAACATGAGATAGATTAAAGTATTACTGCAAGCCAGCTCTGCGTGAAAACCAGGCGGCAACCTCCGGTTCTACCGAGTGAAGCCAATGCAGAAGTGCCTTAAACTTTCATTCTCTCTACTGACCAGCAGGGGGCGACTCCTCTGCAAAAAGGAGTTGTATAGAAGTCTAAGAGAAAATGACTCTACTTCTCTCTTGATTTATTACCTCAGTAAACATTGTAAACATGAGTTTAGTAAATTATGGTCCATTTAGAGTCAAATAAACTCATAAAGCAGTATGCTTTTAAGAGAAGGATGGCATGCAGGCGCTGGGACTATTAAGACATCGAGGTATAAAACAGACGTGTAAGCTTAAAGGAGACTAACCTGGCGGTGTCTTCTTCTTCTTCTTCGTCTTCCTCGAAGTCCAGCTCCTCCGCTCCGCCAGCCCCGCATCTCATCTGGTAGATGGACATGCTGGGGTGCTCGATCAGCAGGTTCTCCAGGGGATCCACCTCGGAGGCCGTCAGCAGCCTGTTCTCTGTACAAACCACACGCCAGTTCAAACATCTGATCTGTTTTCATCCTACTAGAAGCTGCAGCCTCACTGAGCCGAGGACACATTTAAATCCTACATATGTGAATAAAGCACTGTGTTGCACTGTCTATTTCTCACCTGGGAGATCAACAATGACCCATCCTCCCTCCTCAAACTCCATCAGCTCCTCGTAAGTGTCATCCGCTGCCTCAAAGTCCTCGCTGGCGTTCCAGAGTAGATGAGAAAGAAGCTTACCGATCATCCTAGTGCCTCTATTGCAATCTGAAAAAATTAACAGGTAGGCAGGTGAAAATGCACCAAGGACATTAGCAATGCAAGTGCTCCCCCTTGAGGCGGTCCCAATAAAGACCCATCTTCCGTGACACCTGCCTGCTCAGCGTCAACGACAGCTTCCACTGCGCCAAGCTCAGAAACCTGAGCGGCCTGAGTTGTTTACGTCGCTATGACGGCCAGGCAGGGGGTCAGTTAAGAGCTGAAACAGCTGATGGAACAGGGTGATCACATGCTGAAATTACACCGATCGCTGCCATATTAGAGGAAGTCACTTTGACCCTCACATTGCAGCTGACTGACCTTTTGTCCCAAACGGATGACCCTGTAGCTCCCTGCTCCAGCATTATGTAACATTTGTTTTTGTTTTAGTCCCTGGTACAGGTTGCCATCGTGCCTTTTCTTGGGCAAATATATTTGAGTCTCTTTTTATTAGCACTTATTGCTATTGTGAGGCAGCATTTCACCCTGTGAGAAATACAACTGTCACACCAAGAGAAGAGTAGTGATCGTGAGACAATGACATCATCCTTTGTATCTAATATAGTGTGTGAAGGTGCAATGTTTACTTGTCAAACCCTTGTCAGCTGATCGCAAAGGTGTCCCATGCAGACAGCAGCAGACCTGCGTTTCCTCATCTGTTTAAAGTACCCTCAGGGTATATCACAAAATAAATATTACGGCCATAATTATTAGTACGAGACAAAACATAGATTCATAAAATCGAGTGGTGTTTTCCCCCCCTTACCGCCTGCTTGTCAGACATAATCCCCCAGCAGCAGGCCAATAATAACCTGATATCCACAGAGCGAAACAGCTGACAGCTCAGATTTACTGTATGTGCGTTGCTTTATTTCTTGTAATCACAGCTGCTCGCATCGGGTGAGTTTTATGGAGTGGAAAAATGTACCATAAGTACTGCTATTTACGTACACCAACGCATCAAACCAAACGCATCACACATCCACGGAGGTTTGTACTGTATTTATATGACAAAAGACAAATAAAACACAGATCTCATAACAGTCCGGTAAATGCTCAGATATGTACATTTTGACTTACTTCACTTAAAATAGACGTATGCTTGTCTTCGGGTGTGGCCGTCGCGCAGAGAGGATCCCGCTATGTTGCTGATTTTCAGAGATTGTTTTGATGTCGAAGTTGTTTATCGGCGAGAGTCCTCCCCGCGTCCTGAAACGTCATCAAATTCCGCCCAAATGAGGCGGGGCGGGCGTGCGTCACATATCCACGAACCAACCCGCTCTCTGCTGTGCGTCACGGATGTAATATAGAAGTGATATTTGAAACGTCAATGTCGACGGAAATATTACGTTTTGTTTTGAATGTGCTATCCTTCTTATGTCTATGGTTTTATACACATTTTCATGTTCACGCTCTTCTCGAACTGTAACAGTGGAACAGTAACCGAGCTTTACAAACACCGAGAATGATGTACAAAAAGTGTTATCTACTGTGGACTAATAGTTTCAAAGCCTCCGTTCATTGCTGTAAAACTGGACAGTAATGCTTCAATCATTCCCATAAATTAAATACTTATTTAGTATTTATTAATGTAAGTGAATGAGCGAATGGGCTATGGACAAAGTCACAAAGTAAGTGACAAAGTAAGGACAAGCTAATTTATCTTCAAAGAGTTTGAAGACCCTCCAGTTCTAGATAATTCACCACCAAGCAACCAGCCATTGTTTGTGTAGCGCGCATGCGCAAAATGTGCTAATATAAGACAATCATTTATTTAGTAAGCCCTTGCCGCCGCCTTAGTTGACAAATGTGGAAATACTCTAACTGGACCGGCAGAGAGGCGGTGAGAAGCGAAGACATCGGATGATATATGACAGAATGCCAGCGGCCATGCTGTTTTCAACGGCATTCTGATGTAAGTGTTCATCTCGCCTCGATTGTCTGTTATATACTCTCTGGTAGCTTTTTGTAAAGCAGGGAGGGAGGGGGGTGGCGGCACACAAAGAGTGCAGTAACAGCAAAGAAGTTTGGTGACAGCGCATTTTGTTCAAAGCCGAATGCTCGCAAAGAGCAAAAACTACCACTTCACAGCACATTCAGGACACGACTGAAGGTATTTAAAACAATTAGACAATTATTGAGGGAAAGGTGGTGTCAGCTGTCTTCTATCTCGTGTCTCTACTTAAATAGAGACGAAGAAAGCCGAAGGTACTTGAAGAATTGTTTTCGGTATTAAAATAGAAACGAAACTTGAGTCTGTTGCATTCAAATCAAACCGTTGTCGATCTTCTCCGGTTCAACTAGCGAGAATTAAACCGACGAAACCTCTCCCGTTCAGAAACCAGCTCATTTTAAATACATAACGGTGGATGTTACCAATCATTCATAACGAGAACAGTTTGACTCGAGATATTTTACGAATTAACAGCAGCCTCGTCGTCATTAGAGGTACCAGCAGTGTAAAAGCATTACGTCATTTTTGTGGAACAGGTAGAAGTAAAAGTGAAACCACGTGTGAGAGTTAGATCAGATATTTTAACATTCTCTCTGTCTGTAGACTACTGCATGAACAATAATATACAGTTTGGTCATTTTGTTATTTGCAAATGTGATTTAACAATATCTTACCAATGCAACATAACATATATATATATATAGTTTATATGTAGCGTATATAGTCTGTTTCTATTTGACATAGTTATCCCTCATTTATTGGCTTCGTATGTGTTGTATGAGCCTGTGTGTTGCATGTCTTGTTCGTATTTGACAATGTAGTATAAGAGTGTCCTATAATGCATAACTTTGTAAATGTAATCTTGTATTATTATTATTAGTGCTGGGCAACGATTACAATTTTTAATTGCGATTAATCGCATTGTAATGCGCAAAATTCAATAATGAATTCAAAAGTAGTGTATTGCACTTTTATTTTAAAAGTACTGCTATATGAACGGAAGTGCAATAACATTTGGTTTGCAAACACTTGAGGTGCTTCCTAACAGCAGTATTCCCTTTACACAGCAGCAGTTAAAAGTTAAACTATTTCCTGTAAATCTCAATTTAAACATGAATGTAATCAAATCAAATATAAAAGCAAAGTTATGTGACACTGCCAGGGCATTAACGCTTTATCTAGTTTGTTATAGAAAGACAAGAGTCCAGAGCCAACATCATAACATCATAACCAGTCTATGTTCAGTAGCAGGTGTCCCTGTTAGAGAGGTGAAGTTCACTGTGCAGGGGACCTTTTAGTCTGTTTGTACTGGATTTCTTTTGGAGAATCTCAGTCAAAAGAAATTATGCAGGTTGAGTAGTTACACAATGACAAAATGAACTGTATTATACATCCCCCCCCCCCCCCCCCCCCGAATGCTCTCATTGGTTGAGACGCGTGATGACGCTCACCCCAAGCCAGTCCTGACCCCCCAGTGAGCAACGGACTTTCAAAATAATAATAATTATTTCAAAAAACGTAGTTAATGCGCGATAAATAATTGTTGGGAGTTAATTAATGCCCAGCCCTAATTATTACATCTGCCTTAGGACTACAGATGAAAAATAGCCTCTTGGCTAACTGGCGCATTTACAGGAATGTTTTATTAATGTGCACTGTCCCTAACAAATAGACCAATAAATAAATAAAAAATGTGACTAGTTTATTTGAGCGACTAGATTAGGTTTGGTAGACACTGTACCGTCTTATCCGTGTGAATACTCGGCTCAGAAAACTCAATCTGTGCTGCAACTGTGGGGCAAAATGTGGTCTAAGGTTCAAAGATGGGTCTTTCTTCTTTAGGCAACACCAAAGTAGAGTCGACTGTCCTCCATGAGTGTCTCAACGCAGTGATGGCTCCACGAATGGATGACGTCATGCGTCTGTGCTGCGAAATATCGGCTCACGATGAGATCAAGGTGGCAGTGAAAAACTCCACCAAAGGAGCGCTGGTGGCAGGAGGAAGCGCCTTTGTTGGCGGGCTGCTCGGTGGACCTCCAGGGATTGCTGTTGGTAAGAATAAATAGTCTACAAACAAAATGTACCGTTATCTACAGCTGCCTGATTAAAGGTCCAAATGTAGCCAATGCTGACAGAGGGTTGCTTTGAGATCGTTGGGTCCCACACCTCTTGAGTCGGCAAATCTCAGTGAGGACACCTTGTAGAGGTGAACCAGACGTTTAAAAGAAGGAAGACATAAAGGAGCTACTCCGCCCTCGTACCCCAGAACAGTGTCCTCTGTGGCCCTGTAGCTGACCCTTTACCCCCCCCTCTCTCTCTCTGTGTGTGTGTGTGTGTGTACCAGGCGGAGCAGTGGGCGGTCTCTTGGGCAGCTGGCTGACCAGCGGACAGTTCCGGCCTCTGCCTCAGATCCTGATGGAGTTGCCTCCCGCCCAGCGACAGCAGCTCTACGATCAAGTCGCGGCCGTCCTGAACAATCTAGACTGGACGGACGCGGCCCAGCTCGTCGCCCTGGTGATGGGCAACGCCACGCTGCAGCAGCAGGTCACCGCCGCGCTGCTCAACTACGTCACCAAGGAGCTCCGATCGGAAGTGCGGTATAGGGACTGAGTTCTGATTACACGTAGACTTTTCAGGGCCGTCGGGCCTGACGAGCACAACCAGAGTCCTCACCACTTCTTTATTTGGAAACTGTGAATCGTGGATGTTTCACCTCGAGGTCTGTGCCAGATGGAGCAGTTAGCCTCTGCTGTCTTCAAAGTGTCCATCCTCGCTGCAGTGGTGAAATGTAATGAACTCGATGTTCTCAAGTGCTGTATTTAAAAACTATTTGAAGGTACTTGTACTTTACTATTTACTTTATACTCCAGTTCAGAGGCAGATATTGTACTTTTGTACTCCACGACATGTATTTTCAGGTTCAAATTATTAATAAATTGAAATCGACCAATAAATTATGAGGTATGATTGTAAAAATAAAGATCTGCTTAAAAGGGTACTTAAGGTATACTTTAATATCAGTACTTCACTCATTTTACTGAAGTAAAGGATCTGAGTACTTCATCGACCACCGCCCAACAACAAAGGAATCACTGCGTCTGTTACTTAATGAACGGATGGAGACATTGGCACGAATGTTTTGTACGAGAGAACGATGTTGACGTCAACTTTCCTCTGCTTTTTACACATTTATTCTGGATTAGAAAGTAATCTCTTAATTGCCACACTCTACCGGGGTGTTTTCAATACACCTCTGTTTAGGATTTTCAAATAAAATAAACCTTTGAAGGTATTGTGCTTTTGATTGATTTGCCTTTTTAAAGTTCTCTGGATTGTAAGGGCACATCTTGAAAAACACACACACATCTGTAAGCTATCGGGCCCATATTAACAAAAATGAATTTATATCCGGCCTCGCCCATGAACTAAACTTCCCTTTCTGTCAAAAATGTTATTGAAGGTTGTGGCCAACCAGCTCCAGTCCAGGATTGTAAACAGCACTCTACTGTAACCAATCATCTGACGGTTCCTAACGACAGCCTGTCTTCTGATGTAGGCGATTGTTCTGTATTAATACTTCGTGACTTCAGCTCTGCGTTCAACACTGTAGACCGTCGTATTCTGATGAAGAGGCTGCTTGATTGGGTCGTCAGATCTGGCATGGCGTTAGACTGGTTTTCATCTTATCTCACTGACTGTAGTTGTACCGTCTCTGTGAGAGACTTTGTGTTTGATATCGCTCCACTGTCTTGTGGTGTCTTCCAGGACAGTGGCTCATTTTATTTATTTATTTTAAACAAGTACATTTTAGTTTATTCTATGGAAGCTCATTACTGCTTTTATTGCATATAAAAGATAAATGTTTTGCCTTGTAAAAAATACTCAGTGAGCCACTGTTATGACATGTCAAAATGATGATGGTAGCTCATTTATATTTCCTAAATTAAAGTTCCAAGGAATTCAAAGTAGATTTGTTTTATAAGCACATATGTATTGGCACTGGTTGTCACCCATTTGCCATAATAAAAATAAACTTAAGTATTTTAACGATTCTCCTGTTGGTGTTCAATAACTAGAACTGCTGCTACATTGAGTCTTTTACATCAACAAGGTCAAATTGTGAGATAACTGGAGGAGCTGCATGAAGTTGAGCTCTTAGCGCTGAATAAAACTGAAGTGACGATGTCTTTCTACAGCTTTACAGTGAGACAGATGAAAGAGGTCACCTGTGCAAACATGTGGGATGGAGGCCGATGTAGAGGTGGGACATGGAAACCAGTCCAGTATTATTATTACCTAGATACTAATCTCTCTAAGCCAGTGGTTCTCAACTGGTCTGGCTGCGGGACCCACCATCACCATTTAATGACAAGCCGTGACCCAAATCGAGGAAAATGTTCAACTTCTCAAATTTATTTAATGAAAAGATGGTGCAGTTTGAACCCGAGCTGGAAATGTCCTCTGCAGTTGTAGTAGGGAGCTCTCTTGTGCAGATAAATTGTTCCTGTAAGTCCCCGTCCCACACATGTTTCACGTAAACGAGTAAAACTGCTTTGTTTGTTATGTCTGTAGATTCGTCCATTTGTAATGCAAAATGACCACTTGCCTTAATTTGAGCTGTGGTCTGTTGTTTGATGTCATCCGACATGTCTTCAATTCGCCTACTTATAGTGTCATTTGACCAGTGGCGGCTGGTGGAAAATTTTCTTGGTAGGGCTGTGCCACATCCAATCAATTTCAGCAAACATCCCAGAATGATTTAATGCAAACAAATTAAGGTATCAAACGCGCATTACTACTTTGCAGTTAAATATTTAACATTTATTCCAACACGAAAAAAAGCAGTAAATAACACTTTCACAAACACGTCAGGACATCTTATTTTAGTCACCCTCACAGGGAGTTCAGTATAATATAATATATATAACATATAATAATATTCTGTATAATATAATAATATATATATATATATCATATAATATTCTGTATAATATAATAATATATATATCATATAATATTCTGTATAATATAATAATATATATGTCATATTCTGTCCCCGTTGTTTTAAAAAGATAAATAAGTTATTATCATGACGTCATCCAGCTAGTCAAACCTGTCTGGTGTACAGCTAGTAGAGAAGCTTCATGTACTGCTTCTCTTTCCTGCTAGTCTGCTGTCTGATTGTGAGGTCAGGCTGATCTGGGATCAGCTCTTTCAGTAGTTTCTCCTCTCAGTTCTCCTCTCAAACGGGTCTTGGAGGAGTAGTGCTCGCGCTGGCGCTCTCCTGTAGAGACTTCTCCTGAAGAGAACGCGCAGCTTGGGGCAGGAAAAAAACTGCCCCAAGCTGAATCTATTTGAGGACGCTGATTGGCTGAATTGTATGTCACTCATTTATATCTTTACTCAGCATTGGCTAAACTGCTTTATAGACCCGCCTCTTTGGGGCAGTTTTTCCAGCGCCCCAGCCAGCTGAGACGTGCACACACAGAGAGGAAGAGCAGACAGGCAGAGAGGACAAGCAGGAAAAGCATATATTTACCGCAGATATCATATTTTACACATATTACTGGGTGATTCCATGTTTCAAAAACACAAATATTGACAATTTGTATAGTTTATTTTTATTTTAAATTTTATTTTTATTTATATTTTTATTTTTTGTAGCTCTAGGGGGGGCGGCGCCCTAGCGCCCTCTATGGACCAGCCGCCACTGCATTTGACAGAGGTATAGTTTTCAGTTTATCCTCCGCTGATATTAGCATTACAAGGCATTAACGCCAAATATTGTTGCGTGTGAATAGAAGGCACTCCGCTGCATAAAAAATCCCCTTCAAAATAAAAGCACAGGATTTCAATTTAGGCAAAGGCCCGCGACCCACCAGTTGAGAATCACTGCTCTAAGCGATGTCATTCTGAAATGAAGATCGTGAGCGTAGGACCAACATTTTGACAGTTTACTCTTTCTCAGACGAGGGAAGCGCTTAATGACCCAAGTGAGAATTGAATGACACTAAACTTTGCTGCTGGGAAAACATTTCTAAAGTATAAATGCACCCGCAATCACGACAAAAAAGTATAAATATCTCAAGATTGATTGTTAACTAATAAATTGTGACAAAAAATGTCCCCACTTCACTTTCCCTTTGGTGTTGGAGCTTTTCTAAAGCACAGGTGATACATGGCAGAAATAGAAACTGGTGCAGCCATCTTTGAATCTTCTAAAGCAAAAACAGCACTATTTACACTAAACAGTGCTTTGTAGTACCCACGGTAAGCCGTCCAGCAGTAAGGCTTATGGTAGAGATCCAGGTGGTCAACTGTACACAGGACAATGATGGATTTTGTGAGTTGAGTTATATTGAACATATTGTATAATGATACAGTATAATTAATCATGTTTTTTTTCCATTAAAAAGCAAGAAATATAAGTTTTAATTTGTTTGGGTATTGAAATGACATTACATTTAAATAACAAGATATCCAGCCGCCTGGCACAGAGACCGAAACACTTGTTAGAAGGCACAAAAAACATCAACATTGTGACAATTTGTAAAGTTGAAATTTAGCATCATCTTGTGCTTTTTTTTTTTTTACCCCAACTAGGTTGATGGCAGAAGCCGTGAGGCTGGTGAGTGGTTAAGATTGGACTGAAAAGCCATCTGTGGCTTGTATTTTAATGGACCGGGTATAAAGCTGTGCACCAAACCAGAACGGGAGTTTACCGGACAAAAAAAATATGAAAACAAGACCCAGGTTATAAAACAACACAATTGCCTTTACACCTGTATGTTTCTTTTGGCCACCAGTGAGCCACGGAAACAAGCTGTAAACACAACACTGACCTATCACCTTGTAGAAATGTGTTAGCCAACAGTAGCTTAGCTACAGCTAATTCTGAGCAACGTTAGCATTTTAACTGGAGTCGTGTTTCCAGCAACCGAGCAACAGCTCGGACATTAAACCGTTTTCATGGTACTGTATCCACAACAGGCCAGAAAGTACATCAGTGCTGAGTATCAAGTGGTTTACAGCTGCACTTTGTTGTACCTAAAGAGATATGGAGTTTAAACCCCTTGAAATTCATAAAAATGCACTGTTGCATTGTGCAACACAGCGTGACACTGGGATAGTTGGTCTTCTTGAGTAAGCGGATCATCTCAAAACTTCCAAAAGGACCGAGTCCACTGATCTTTAATAAAGGATCATACAAGACATGAACTGGATATGGGCACATAGCCATTGTCAAAACATGCCAACATCGCAGCAAAGCTTCTTTGGGTCCAGATTCAAGTATTCTTACTAATTTCCTTCAACATTTTTTGAACAAATGCTCTTTAAATAATAGTTTAACATTTTGGTACACACCCTTATTCGCTTTTCTTGCTGAGAGTTAGATAAGAGGATCAATATCGCTCTCATCTAGTGAATATGAAGCTACAGCCATGAGTTGGTTAGCTTAGCATTAAGCCAGTGTAGCTCAATCCAATCAAAACATGTCACCAACCTGTCTATGTCTTGTTTATTTAATACATACAAAAAAAAGCAGCGTAAAAGTGACAAGTTTGCGTTTTACTGGGTTTATGACTACTTCTAATCGTCGGGCACAAAGACTTTCTGGAGTCTTGCTGTGGAACATAACACCCTGCCTGCCCCCCCCCCAGTGAAACAACTGCTTGACGTTCACACACTGCTACCGAGGCGGCGGGAGGACGACCGTTTTTAAATCGCCTCTGAACTGAGCCGGTCTTCATGTAAAGCATCAAACACGCAATCAAGGATTATGATAAAAGTACATTTTATAAAACAGAAAATACACCATACGTTATTGAAATGTAGAAATTCTAACAGTTTGGCAGTGTTCTGTGAATAAATGCATGTAGATGAAAGTATATATATATATATATATATATGAAATATTACTATTTGAAGGTTCGTTCTGTTCACAGGCCCTGTGTGGAGTTCAGTAGATATTGTGGACCGGTCTCCACAGCTTTGTGTCAGCACTGGAGAACGGTCTGGTGTCACCTCTCATCCTTCTGCTATTGGGAGAACAAACACACTCCGGCTTGTTTGCACTTCGTTACACCGATCACAGGCATCTATGGCGGCACTGAGCGCAGGATGCAGCGACGTCGCCCTCACAAATAGAAAGCGCAGGAGAATGCTACGTGAATCAGACTACTATATTCTGGAAACAGAATCAGACAATCATGTCCGTGTGCTACCTAGTGTTCTATATTGATTTTATTTCCCGTTTTATCGGAGTGCCTGAATTCGACGTGTAAACTTCGTGCACAGTGTAGCTCAAAAAAATGCCACCAGCAAAAATTGTAGCATCCAAAGAGATTTTTCTTTTTTTTGCTAAAAAATACCACAATGCAAAGCTTTGCTTTTTTTCTCCTGAGATTACAGACGTGTAAAATTAGTGAAATATTTGAGAATTCTGACACTGAAGTATAGATGATCTATCAGTACGGAAGCCCCGAGAGTCAAAAACAAATTCTGGCGATCGATTTTCCAAGTGTGATCTGAATTGTTTTCCGTAATCCTTTCGATCGGCAGTCTTCACCAAACACATTCATGTTTTCTTCCAGGTGAGTGTTAAAGTCTCCATGCACTCTAAACATAAGGTACATTTACTGTGTGTTCGCAAGTTACGCAAAATAAAACTTCCAAAGGTGAATTACAAATAATTAAGGAACTTGGGAAGATTATCTTGGCCAAAACTTTTTTTCAAGCACAGGAGAGAAAACAAATTAGATCAGACTTAGAGAATGGATCCCAGGAACCTTTTCCTCCCTAAATTATTTTTCCCTCTCAGGACTTCCGTAGGTCTACTTATGTGATACATTTTTTTTTAAACTATCAAGTGCAAAATGGCCGAGAAGTCGAGGAAAGCTTCCCATTTCTGTGCGTAATTTTTTTGTTTTTTTTAAACACACAAAAATGTCATAGGAAGGCAGCCGGAACAACAGATTCCATTGTTGAGATCACTGGTAAGCTCACAATGCTACTGAGATTTTCAACTAACTCAATCTCATTAATGCGTCCAAACCAACTCTTGGTTTGGATGAGAGAGGCAGTACCCGAGCAATAAAACACAATATTTCATAAACTGTTCAGAAGAGTGGAGCTGCGGAACACTGCAGAGAAGCATCCAGAGCCTTTCCCCCCTCGGCTAAGGTGCTCAGTGTGGGTACATAAAGGCAGGTTTAAAGCAGTGATATATTAGTAAAGCTATGTGCGAAAAATACATTTCACTTCATTTACATGTGGAGTTAGTCAAATAAAAAAAAAGAAAAGAATTTACACTGTACAATACATCAATTCTATTTAAAGAGAGACTAGGAGAGTAAAAGGTGTAGAAATACTGGAGCTGTGTTGAGTCTAAAACTGGTCAGAGAGCAGATCACACAGTCGCTGAGACACAGACTCCCTGCTGGTCCGGAGGGTGAGACGGTACATCTGAACAGGAAAAACACACACACGGTTGCACCAGCTATATGAAGGTTCAATACAAGGATGAGTCTGTGTGTGTGTGTGTGTGTGTCTCTTTACCAGTGCTTGTGTGTTGGGCTCCAGTCTGAGCAGGCAGCCCACCTGAGTGTTCTTAGTGTGAATGACTCCGGCTCCGACAAAGTTGGCAGGACTGGGATCCACCCCATCCAGCAGAGCTACACCAAAACCTAAGATCTGTGAGATAAGTTACAGAAGAGAAATTAAACAAACATCATGATTGTATGTAGACAAAACCACAGAGATGAGGGGAATAATCAGGTTTTAGGAAATCATAGACCAAGTCTCAATGCACCACAGTCATTTCAATACCTCAACTTCACCAATTTACGTCTTAAAGTTGGCGACTGAATGCTGAATTTGTACTTTTAGTGCACAAACAGTTTGCAAGTACGGTTGAAAGGTCCAGAACAAGAGAGTTATCAGGGATTCAGAGGGAAAAGAAAGCCCCGCGTTCAAACAGCGTAGGGTCTCAACAAATACTTCATCTTGTAACATGTCCGTGTAATCGGTAACACCGGTGCTGTTGCAACTTTATGAACCCACGAGAAAAACGCCCTCACCGTGGCATCCCTCATCCTGGATGACAAAGACCATCGCCCACCAACGATTAAAGGGACGGCCACAATCCGTTCATGTTGACGAGTTAGTAAATGATGTACAACTATAGCATTCATTCTTTTGGCACACGTTTCTCTTATGGGAACTAAATAGATTCAAGACCATCTGTGATTTACTTAAACGCCCCACTTTGTTTAAAAAAAACTACAGTAGTGTAGTGCAAAATAACAACAACAAAAACAGTCCAAAACAGCTTCGCCATTTTTGAAAAAAGCTGCTATAAATTCAGCATTATAAACCATCAAATCCTTCATGCAGAGTTCCTCAGTGAATGGCTGATGCTGAGCAGTTACCCTTAAAGAAGTGAGTGTTTTTACCTTGGCATTGGTGACATCTGTGTCCATTGGGTGTCTGGCTTTGAAGATTGTCTGAACCTCTTGCTGAGGACTGAGGACATGGAGGAGAGAGAGAGAGAGAGAGAGAGAGAGAGACTCACTTATCTCCAGCAGGACAGGAACAGGACATGTTACTATAGAATGATAGCCTGCTTACAATATAAATGACCTATTTGAACCTCGTTCTGTCAATAGTTTAACATTTATACATGACCTAAATGCCAAGAGCAGTCCAAAGCACTTCACACTGCTCCGTGTTTCAGAGAGATTATTTCACTAGTGAAGACATAGCACACTGTCTGCCTTGTTGAACTACAAAAACTCCACGTCCACTCAGGTGAAGTGTGACGTTGCTTCTTTTACCTTACATATGATCTTTGGACGAGTACAGACGCCAGCTCGGAGGTAGTCTTTCACTTTTACTTAGTACCTTACTTACTTTGAATCAGTTACAGCTGAAGAAATCTGCCACTGAAAAAACAGAGGATGCAACTCTAGCTAAAGACAGGAAGCCTGCTTTCAGGGTGTGATGAACTGTTAAGAAACAGCGAGAGGAGAGAGACAAACGATTCCATAAGGTATTTTATCGCCTTGGAACCGGATCCAAAATAGAACTGGCTATCTGAGGCTCGTGTTTATAGTTTAAAGCTAACCGACACTGCTAGCTCACCTAGCACCACTGAGCTAGCTAACGTTACAGCTCAGCCGAGGAGGACGGGTGAACCGTCCCTTTAAGAACTGACCTTCTGATAGCAGCCACTGCTGACATACTGTATGACAGAACTAACTAAAGACCATTCAGCCATTAAACACCAAATACTTGTGTTTTATACTGTCAGATCACTGTCGATCCAATGATATTGATTATTGAAGAAATCTGCCTTTTCTTTCCTGACGGGGACAAATGATAGGAACCAGGACACAGTGGTGCGTTGATAATGTAAAGTGAGCCTTACACTCCGAGCTGTTTCCAGCGTTGGAAGAAGTCTTGGGATGCCATCTCTGTGGGCTGAAAAAACTTGTTCAGCGTCACGGGGAGTTTCACGGCAATGTTCTGAAGAGCTCCGCCGTATCTGTTCACACACACACACAGTCAGAAATTAGCACGTGGAACTAAACTAAAAGACGTGAAGAATAAAGTACGCATCCAGACACCGACCTGAACTGGATGTCGAGGACCGGGGCATCTGTGAAATCTGACACGCACTCGATGTTGAGGATCTGCTGGAGCTGAGCTCCGCCTTCTACCGTGGGGTCGACCGCCTTGGTGTGGACATTCAGCTGTGGAGACGACGGGTCAAGGACTCTACAGATACATAAAGGACACTAGCATACATCTAGTTGTTGATTCAGTTTTAAGTAAACCGCAGGGCTTTCCTGTGGGCTGGACAGGGACAGTCAAGTCTGTGACAAGAAGCTACCAAGCAGTGGTCAGGATATGAGTCTTGAGGGTGTCGCTACTGGTGACCGATGAGGAGAAGCTGAGGAACTGGGTGGAGGTCTTGTTGCCGAAGAACACATACATGCGACCTGTGAGACGACAGCAGGTAAACTATGTTTGCATTCGTTCTTTCAGTAACAACATCTGATCACGGCATTTAAAGAGATATAAATAATGCTAGCCGGTCAGAAGTATCCTTAAAAACTGATGAGGTCTGATGAGATTTCACAAAAGCAAAAGATGCAGAACTCAAGCACATTGGAGACGAATGCTATCGTAAAGCTGCTCACCCAGGTTCTGCCTGTACTCGGACTTCAGTCCAATCTGCAACAGCTGGTTCTCAAAGATAACACCGTTGTTCTTACAAACGAACCTGGAATTCACAAGCACACAATTACAAATTTACAACGAAGAACTCTTTGAGAACTTGCTGTGGTGTTACCCCACAGGAGATGTTGGCTTGGTCTGGGGAAACAAAAGGACCAGCACAAGAGCAAAGCAATGTACTGCTGAGGATGAGGGCAGCAGCAAAACCTATAAGAAAGGCCCACCTTAAATAAAATCAGTTTAAGTGTATATTCTGAATATTTCCACCTCTTTACTCTGAGGTCAGACAGCCCTTTCTGATGGGGGACTGAAGTGGTATCCGTCTATGCTGGAAAAAAGCAGATAAGAGAGCACAGATAACAGCTTCAGTTCTCCGACGGGAAGATAAAGCAGAGAAAATATACTAAACGTAGCGTACACTTAAACTGATTGATTTTTTTAGGTGTCTAAAATAGGTTTTGCTGCTGCCCCGGTCCACAGCATTGCTTTGCTCCTGTGCTGGTCCTCCCGTCTGTTTGCCGACTGCCATCTACTGTAGATAATACACTGCCTATGGATAAACCTCTCAATCAAGCCTCACTTCAAAACACCTGAACTATCCCTTTAAGCCTATGTTACAAACTGGGGAAGTGGAGTGTTTACCAGGCAAGGTGGGTCTAATACAGCGATACCCAACTTATGGCCTGCGGGTCAGGTAGGGTGGCAGGTTGACCGCAGATCATTTTCTAATACACTATGAAAATAAATAAATTCACGACAATTTATTTTTTATACCTCTGATGTAAATAAGGTGCCAGAGTGCATTAAAAAAAAAGGATCAAGATAGTTTGTTTTAACTGGCCCCTAGCCCCCAAAGTAAAGCAAGTTGAGCATCCCTAATACCACCTTGTGATTGTACGCCTCCGCCGACCAATCAAGTTGCAGTTTACATCCATGTCAGTGCAAAATGTCATTACGTCATCACTTTATCCTATTAAGACATTTGTGTGAAATTGTCATAATTAGCGTATGGATTCTCGAAGCCAAAAACGTGTTTTGACAACCAAATTCTAATCAGTTCATCCTTGAGTATAAGCGGACATTTGTGCCAAATTGGAAGGAATTCCCTCCGGACGTTCCTGAGACATCAGACGTACCTACAAACCCTAAAACATAATAAAAGACACCATCCAGTTCCATTTTGGGAATGCAAGATCCCGTGTTTTCAGAGTTTTGATTAAAAGTCAGGATACCTCTGCAGTTTGGATTTTGACCTTTTTTTAAGTGTCTCTTGTGTGTCATCCAACTGTCCCAGTAATAATTCATGGAATGTGGATTACTCTACAGTACGTGAAACCGCGCTTTCTGCTGATTTCATCAACTAAGCTCACAGTACGGTCCCACCTGGAGAAGTTCTCCTCAGACACGTCTGCGGATGCAGGGGTGGAGCTGTCGGACAACACATCCACTAGCAGGCTGGCTCCTGCTGAAGGGCTGGAGTTTAGATTCAGCAGGTCTGTGAAGGGGTGGGCGGAACCCTGGCAGAGAAACATCAAGAAATATCCACTTTAACATACAAAGCCCATCAACATCTGAACACAAGTGTATCGTTTTTTATATATTTAATTCCCTGGTTTCGAGAGCTCGAACATTTAAGTCAAACTCAAGCTTGAAAACCCTTTCTGTGACATAAAACATGTACTATAATGACACTACAGCTATTGTGTGTTTAGGCATGTCCCGTGTGGTTGGTTGACTGAGAGATGACATTGTAAGTGACGCACTGCCAGCTTCTGTGAGGCGCTATTGGCTGAAGAACGTCATCATGTATGTTGATGGTGTAACGGTTCTGAAACCGAGACCGAAACGGTTTCCGAAGACAAAAAGAAAAGAAAACCTGCGGAATGAACAGAACCGTGGATTTGGAGAATCGTTACACAGCTAATGTTGATACTTTTTCACACAGTTAGCTATCCACCAAAAATAAAACTGTGTGTCACTTTAAAACCTTCAACGCTGTGATGTTGTTTGTATTCCGCTGATAAAAGTGGATTCTGGTTAAACCAGCTTGCCGAAGTCAGCACTGAGTGATCGGCAGAGCCAGCACACTCATGCGTTGTGTTCGTCCCACGTTATGGAGATGAGAAGGTGTGTTGGTGATGGCTAGAAGAATATCAAAACCCTTTGGTAGTCCTGTGACTTCAGCCCTCTGTAGGTTCAAAATTGAATTTACGTTTGACTTTATGCAGTGTAGCGCGTGGGGATTTCAAAGAAAGTAAAATAAGGGGAAGGAACAACATGACTAATATAATGTGGGATATATGAGAGACAAAAGCGGCTGCCTGCCACTCCAGTGATAATGAATAATTAACTGATACGATACGATGTGTCTTTCCTAGCTATCGGTGTACCATGGTCCCAGCAGAGAGCATGGTGGGACTAGAGGAGGCAGGACGGGGTCTGTTGGTAGGGAGAAGGTCTGCCATCAGTGAAGGAGAGAACTGATGGAGAAAGAAAAGAAGAGAAAAGGAACGAGAAAGAGGAGAACAAGGACAGAGGGGGGAAGGAAGCAGAGAAGACAAGTAAAGGTGAAGAACAAGGAAATGCTAAAAGAACATGACTTTAAGAATATCGTTAGTGTGATGCAGGCTTGTTTTAGGGATGAATGCTACCAGTCGAACACATTGAAACTGGTGACATTTCTTTACTTGTTAGGAATGAACCTTTTTCCTGGGTGGGTTTTCTATTAAAAACATCTTTGGTAACATCTCACTTCTACAGCTCCACTGCGGGGTTTACCTTGTTGGTGGCTTCAGCGTTCTCGCTGTGCTCGGCGTTGCCGTTGACATTCCACCGGGCGTCGTCGATGTCGGGCACGTTGCCCGGGCCCTTCTTCCTCTTCAGCTTCGCCAGGATCGACGACTCTCTCTCTGGGAACGGAGGCATCTCTTCTAAGACCGTGGCCTGGCGGAGGGAGAGAAAGAGAGACAGTACTGTAAAGCCTTGAACCTGTGCAATACAAACAGCAAATAGCAATGCTGATTCACAGGTCTAGAGAAATAGCATAAAATCATATGGCACCACACAACGTGACACAAAGAGTGGTTCTCTCGACTCACAAGTCACTTTTAAGTTTTTATAACTTATTAAAAACCTACAAGTAGTACATCATAGTGCATCCCGCAGTAGAGATAGGGAGGGTGCTAATGTTTTTTTACGACACCGTTGATGCTCCAAGCAACGCGTCACATGACCACGTCTCAGGGCAACTAAATGTTTATGGCTGTTCCAAATGGCTGCACTCAGAGGGAGGAAAAGCATGCGGGAGGAGGGGGAGACGCAAGAATGGCGCAAATGTCCTCGAGGGAGCTTGCGGTTTTCAGACACCTCGGCTGGAGCATAGCTACGCCTTTTGGGCGTTTGTAAAGGACAGCCAGGTAAATGTAAAGAAACCAATGAACCAACTCTGACTGCACGAGATGTCACAGGTACAAAAACAAAGACAAGCAATGCAGCACTGCTGGTGGTTATCAAACTTTCCAGACTTGCAGAGACTTTGACCTGCATTTTAATCCCAATCTTAACTTTATTGTGACCGACTGTGTGTTTGTGTCTCGACTTCACGGAAAATAAATGAACCAGAGCAACATGCTGCTCTAATTAACTACTAATTACTGCGAAAGCAATTGCACGACGTGATCGCTCACTCAACCATTGTAACCTGCTGATCGTATTTAAACTGGCCGTGACAGATCTTGTCCTCGCTCATTAAATGCATTGGCTTTTACTGAGTGATGTAGCGTCTCTGCTGTTTCTCCCTGAAGGTTTTAGTTTTACAATCTTTGTATTGATTTCAGACGGCAGATTTATTCTATGTAGCAGGTTACCGTAAAGAGTGTGTGTGAGTTAATGTGGGTATATGTCGGGAAGCTGAAAAGTATGTGAATCTCCAAAAGGGAGCCGGACAGAGAAAGTCATGGAATAATAGCTCACATAGCTGGCACAGGAAGAATGACACAGAACAACCAAGTGACTGAAGTAGCAGAAGCAAAACCAAATTAATTTTTCTAACAGTGTGACCGTGAAAGCTTGAGTGTGTGTCAGACAGTTAAGCGTGATCAGTATTTCATTTATAACTCACTAACCAGTATGTCGGTGCTGGCGATGCAGCTGAGCCTCAGGTACTCGATGGCTCTCTGCTGAAGCTCCACGTCGGCGTTGCGGAGCTGGCTGTCTGAGCGCAGGACCTCTTGGATCGTGGCCTTCACTTCAGGGAACAAGTTGATGAACTTGATGTAGGCCGACAGCAACAGCGCCCGAGTTGGCACGGAGCACAGGTGGAACTTGGAGTGGAGGAGGTCGAACTGGACCAGCGGGCTGAAGGAGAAGACGACACGAAGCGGTGAAACCTCCGTACGTTCACATTCAGCTCCGGTCACAAAACAAAGTCAATATTGCTCTTGTATATGTTATTCTACTCGTTTCCTGTGGTCAACACGGCTCCATGTTTAGTTGTAAGACAGCATATTGGTGTCAGTAGCATTTCTTTATAAGGTTTGGTTCACCCAAATACATATTTTCTAACATAAGGCTGGTTGTATCTAGCCATGCAGATAGTTTGGCTTCATAAAAATACTTCTTCGGGAAAAAATTGGTCTA
The DNA here is from genome assembly GCA_032191485.1 of Leptoclinus maculatus. NCBI lineage: Eukaryota > Metazoa > Chordata > Actinopteri > Perciformes > Stichaeidae > Leptoclinus > Leptoclinus maculatus. Next base: position 43,798,751 of record JAVDOI010000001.1, on the reverse strand, counting down.
AAAACTAAGGGGAACAAGAGACATTGCTGTGGAATTGCTTAATGCTTTGAGCACCAAAAAAAATAATACTCAAAACTTGTTTTTTCTTTGTAGATTGGGAGAACCAACCTTCTATATTGAAATTAGATTTTTAAAAGCGTGGATTGCTCTATGTGGATACTGTTTACCTGGAGCGCGAGTCGCCAGCAATAAGGTTGCCAAACTCTCCCAGGATGTAACCCCCCACCTTGACCAGGTTCTCGTGGCAGGCGGGAGCCTGCAGCGCCTACGAGGGTTCACAAAGCATGACGACGTTAGGAATATACACTGCTACCTACTGCAAGTATGCTGTTACAATTGAATAGGTGGTCAACAATGTCCATGTGGACCTCACATAGTCCAGCAACAAGGATACAATCCCTCACTGGTTTCCCAATGTGAAGGCTCCTTGAGGATTTCTTAGTGTTATTGGGCTGAAGGGTCTCTTTTGATTGCCAACGGAAAAAATTGACCTTAGTCATCACACTTTGGTTATTATTACTCTTTAAAAAAACAAATAAAAATCAATGTAGTACACAGTGCACATTTAGTGCGAGGCAGACGAACATTTGTAAAGCGATTTGCTGCAAAGCTCTGCATTAAGACAAAGATGCTTGACTTCGATAAATCTTCACCTCAAAGACGGTCTTGGCCGCGTAGCCTTGGACGTCGTCTCGGTTTATGACGATCTGGATGACGCGGTACCACACCTCCTCGCTGACGTAGTCGCCGGCCATGCGGATGAGGTTGAGAATGGTATCCACGTACCAGGTGTAGTCCACGGCGTACTTCTCCGCCAGGATCGCCACCTTGAGCACCTGAGGGAGAAAAAGCAACCGGCTGAGGGTGGGAGCCGCACACAGAAGGGGTGGGGGGGATGGTGAACAGGCCTGCGCTGGTGACCCACTATCTCCTCTCTGATCGAGTAGTCGGCGTTCTCCAGATAGCTCAGCATCTCTGCCACGATCTGCTTGGCGTTGCTGCGGTCGCACATGGCATAGAGCAGATCCACGGCCCGCTGGCGGACGCTCACGTCTCGCTCCGTCTGTGAGGAAAACAAACACGAATGCATGACAAATGTCTCTGGCAGATTTTATCAGCTGTAGCTACTTAAATTCCACTGCAGCTGAATTAAATCCAGGCTGTTGCAAATTGGGGTAAATTATGCCTTTAAGTACTCCAAGACTGAAATGAACAGAATCTTTTGATCCTTCAGAAGTACTTAGAACTAGAAGAGCTGGTGAGTAATAAATCCACAGTACCAATGATACATCTGTGTAAAGAAGGTGCATTTATGTCCCGTGGAGATTGAATTAATCAGTTTGGTCAGAAGGTTAAAGAGAAAGCCTGGAAACGTTTACAAGCGGAGCTTGAGTGACGTCTCGGTTCATTAGTGTCACAGACAACCAGTGTGGATTATGTTGAATCATCATAAATAACTATAAATTGACCAACAACTCAATAAGCAATGACTAATTTTATGTGAAACTGTTATGGCAGAGCGATCTGGGAAAATTATTTGCATGATTTATCTTCTAGGGTTGTAATGTTTAAGATTTTCACGGTACGATAACCATCTCAGAAAATGTCATTATTCCACAGTATATGATATTACACTATTATTATTATTATTATTATTATCAGCTACAATGAGCCGTAACGGAATGAGAACAGAATTATAATAACAAACAGAATTAAAGAATGAACGTTACCTCGCACCTTCCTGCGAGCCGAGGGCGGAATGGAGCAGATTGTTAAAACAACTTCCTGTTTAAGGGCGAAAGGCGCTTTTCTCTAAACTTCTCGTCAATACTATTTTAGTACTAAAAGGTTTTATGACTCCTTCATAGAGCAAAAACCCCACTCGATAAGTTGATTTTAGAGGCAACTACCAATTAAGTGATCATAAATAACCACTGAAAAAGTGCATAACAATTCCAGGGGCACTTTTAAGACTCCATAGCTCCCCACTGATCAGATGGATTAAAAACAACAACAACAACAACAACCAGGTTTCATCATTTCCACATTAACCAACCAGAGCTTGTCAAAAGGCACACAGCTGCAGGAGGACTCACCTTCAGAGCGTTGATCACAGTGTCTATGTGCGTCTTCACTGCCTCGTGAGAGAACTCGGAGCTGGCCAGCGTGCACATGCTCTCCAAAGCCAAGTAACGGAGGTTGGTTTCCCTGTGCTGCAGAAACTGGCCCAGCTGGTTGCAGGCTCGTACCAACAGGGTGGGCTCGCTGCAACGGACGAGATACAACGACACACATTTCAACTTCCCAAAAAAATACACCCAACGCTGCGTAACACTGGAATGTGAACTAATGACGGCTGGGTTTGCCTTGTGACCTAGATGAGAGGTTCATAAAGCTTAGTGTTTTTAATGCAGTGTTACAGTCCGGCGTCTACAGAAGGACTGAAAACTAACACCCAATGCAACATGTCGGGAGGCAAATACGGTTTGCTTAAAGCCCATCTAGTGACCCAATGGGGGAATTCACAGCGGACGTGGCCAACCTGTCGTAGTGGATGATGAGGGCGATGGCTTCGAACAGAACGGCGTTCTTTGCGTTGGAGTGCTGGACCTTCTTGGACTTGGGTGGCTCCTGGGCTTTGTTGAGGATGGTCTCCAGACACTCCGTCAGACGACTTCGCAGCGCCGCATCCTCTGCAGCGACAAAGATTATGTTCAGAACACCTCATAGCCCGGACTCAGTCTCACCACATAATAACGTCCACAAGCTCTTAGTATGAGGGCGTCATTTTTTATAAAATAACAATGAATGGAATCACTCTATGACAAATGCTCATGTTGCTGGTTTTCTGCTGGATGTCTCACTAAACTCAGGCGATGTTTTTATCACCTCATTGTTCAAAATAATCAGATGAACTGATATATTATCTCAAAGCTCACAGCATTAGTTGTTTTTTTCATTTGACTGTTTCTACTCTGGTGCCATCTAGTGTCAGAAATCACCTCCTGCAACTGTATGCTTAGAGATGGAAATGGTGACTCTTGTTTTAGGGGTAGGAGGTAGTGGTACATACAGTGGCTCTTCTCCAAAGTAGAAAAGATGCTTTTTAACGCAGCCTTATTTACAAAATGTATTTTGTTTATTCAACCTGTGCATGAACAGAAATGTTAAAAAAAAAAAAAAAAAAAAAAAAAAAAAAAAGAAGCGTTTGTGATTTGGGGTGGATTTATCTTATCCATCCACACAGTACTTCTGTCCAGCTGTAAGAGGTGAAAAGCATTCCAAAATCAGCATTGAGGAAAAAGGAGACTAAAAGAGAAATAATACAGATACCACCATGGGTCATTGTGACAATGAGTGACAATGAGTTGCCCTTTAGATGTGTAGGTCTGTGTGTTTTTCATTTTGGACAGAGCAGCCAGACCAGCTGTTCCCCACGCCTACGGTCTTTATGCTAAGCTAGGCTATACACATTCTATGACTGCACTGTACCATACCGGGTGGAGTGTAGCACTGCAGCAGGCGCAGCAGTTTGACGGACAGCCACGGCGCGGCAACAAAGTAGTACGTGTAGTCCTGTAGGTCGATGGACGCCGAAGTCACGATCTGGACCAGCAAGAACAACACAACACATCAGTGCATCGCTGACCTCAGTGAGATGAAGATTACTATGTGAAGTTACAGAGAGACACCCACCCTACTGAGCCGGGCCACCGCCAGTGCGATGGATGTTTTGAAGTCCTCGGGACTCTTCTGGGCTAGAGTGGTAATGAGACTGGTGGCTGATGTCACCACTCCCTGACAACAGACAGACACACCTCACACATCAATCACAGACCAACCGACACATTGCTTAATGTGTTGACGCTGCGTCCCAAATCCATACTACATACTAATTCTATACAGTATGTACTGCGTACTAATCGTCACAGTGTACTGCTTTAGCAGCTAGTACACGATAGTAAAATGATAGTGCGTGCTACGTTTTTCCAGCTGTGAGCGACTCTACTTCCTTTGTACATTTCATTGTGGGACAATAGTGTGCATCCACAACACACCCAGAAAACATATTTAGTATGCATACTGTCTGCTTTGAGTAAACTTTATTTTGTCACATCCCTAGAATGAACACTGCTCATGCATTCGTGCCAAACCACCACAGTCACAGCTGCATGTCAATGGGATCCCCTAGATGTACTGATCAGCGGGACGAGGGAAAAGCAACCCGCATTTTGTATTTTTTTTATTTATTTCAAAACATAAGAGATGCTATTCAGTTTCAGAGCCTTTTAGTGATTTGTAACCTTTTGGAGCTTTTTCTATAATGAAATAGTTTAACAAAGTTACAAGTAAGCAAAGTGATACCCCAGGGCCCAGCAAAAGGATTCTGTCGATTTTTGACACTGTTTTTTTCCCCCTTCACCGAAGTCGCACCGCATCATGACTCCAAAACCCCGGGTATGAACCCAACCGTGACCTCTGTGTACCGCCACACACCTACACACTCAAAACTCGCTTAGAGTCGGTATGTATTGTATAGTATAGTATATATATATATATATAGATATAGATATATATATAGTCTTACCAGGTGCTGATCATTGAGCAGATGGACCACTCGTGCTGTCCATTCACCCATGGGGACCAGGTCAGGGCACGTCCTGTTGAGCCGCAGCAGACACAGTGCCGCACTCTGCTTCACGCTGTCCATTGTGTCCCTAACGGAGCCAAGCACAACACGACTTATTTCATCCTAATCCATCACGAATGGTCAAGGTCAAAACTTCAAAACTAAATTATAATCCTTAAGATTTCAGTCCTGTAATCTTAATCTCATCCACAGTCCGGACGAGTCTAAAGTGTTTTAAATAGCGAGCATAGAGCCGGATAAAGGAGACTTGGATTATTCTGCACGAGTTGTGTGAGAGATTAAGTTGATATAGGTATGCTGTTGTTAAACGCGGCCCCCATTTACTGCAATTCATCTAGACTTTTCTCCGCTCTTGAATCTCCATACTTATCCATAGTTAGTGTATTAATGACCGTCTACAGTTGACCTTGGTGAATCTGAACCCTTTAAAACACCAAAGTCACACAATAAAACAAACCAGCCACTCCTGTGTTCTGCCAGGTAAGATTACTGTCTTTGTTAAAGAAGTCTGGTTTCTTTGAAGAGAGCATAGATGGACTTGACTGCTTCAGTTGCGGCAGACTGTTGTTTTTTATGACCAACAGTCCCAACTTTGTGTTTTCTCAGAGACGTCACATCAGCTGAAACATTGATGCATTAACGTTCATGTACAAACCCTGCCACCAAGATGCTGGGGATTTGAGAAGCAAAAGCCTCGGCCATTTCTCTGCTGCCCACATTAGCGATGCAGTGCAGGGCCAGGTTCATGTAGGTCGGGTTGCGGCTGTTCAGGTCGTTCTTGAGGCCGTTGTTGATGAGACGGATCAGGTCGCTGTTCGAGTTCACCAGCACTGAGATGAACAGGTAACCCTAGAAAAGCAGGAAATGGATTCAAAGCGCAGTTCCACCATACACAGGAGAAACAATACACGTCAGGTTATTTGTATGCCCCTTAGTCCCCCGCCCCTTCGCACAAACATATTTGTGTGACAACTCCAGGCACCGGATGAACGCGAGGACAAACTTACAATTTGTTTCTCCGTGTACTTGTTGGAGCTGAGGAGGTTGACAGCCTCCATGTGTCCGAAGTCGATGTCATGGCCCAGAAGAAAGATAAAGAGCAGCTTGCAGACATACTTCTTTTTACTGTAGCCGTCTAGAGCCTTGTCTCCTACACACACACACACACACACACAGAAATATGGATATGAATGTCTACATGAAGTTAAAAACGCAGGGATTTCAATGGTCTGACATTGCCATATCAGTACATTCAGTCTTTGTATACAAACCAGTGAGTAATGGAAGAAAAGAAGAAACTTTTAAATCATTTTTATGGTCAAATAATCATCCATGATTGGTGAAAGTGGTACGCCTAATGTTTTTTTGTTATTGAGGAGCCCGGGCAGTGACAGACAGTTTCTGTTCAGAGGAAGTGTTAAACAATCAACGTGAAGTGTTACACAGTGAACTGCAGTATTTCTACTCACAGGACGCATGTATTCAGAGACTACAGTAGTGTTGCTCGTTATACTGATATCAGACCCATTACAACACTTTAAACTGTTCAGCCCAAGTGCAAATGCATTACAGAGGCTCCACGGATCTCTTGGGCGACCCCACAGGGCACTAAAACACAATCGTAAAAGTTTTAGTAAAAGGGTCAGTATGCTTGAAAGTGAGTGCTCGATGGATCGTCAAACAATGTCTGGAACCTCCTCCCTCCATAGCTTTCCAGCGCTGGATTTGGTTTGGCCTTTTAGACTTTTAAAGAGCACATAGGAAGAACAATCACTGCTAATGATACTGGGTCAAACCTGGGCATAATACGGGGGGGGGGGGGGGGGGGGATCACATAGGGAATATGCTAGAATGTGCACAGGCCAGAATGAGTGGGCACTGTGAGGCAGAGGAGGCAGCTTAATTCCGGAGCACACTAATTATAGGCAGCGTGGAACAGGTGTCATGAGGAACAACACCAACACAACGTGAAGGCAGACATAGACGGTGAGGTGTGGGAACGTTTAAAAGTGCAGACACAGCGACAGCCATTAAAAAACAACAACTATGAAGCAACTGAAAAGGGGCGAAGCCGAGACACGGTGTGAGGTCCGGAGGATCGATCTCAGCGCTCAGCCTTGATGAACGGCCCGATTCCTAACATGCATCTCAGAGAGCGAGGAGGCTTGTTAGAGGAGCTTTAAGCGAGGATACGCCGGAAGTCTTTCCGGCACCCGTGACATATTAAAGAGGCGTGACACATAGCTGGGATGGTCTCAAACCACGGCGGGACTCAAATGTAACTTCCTTTTGAATTCATAAGTTGTAGATATTCAGACGTTCAGATGCACGATCAAACTTGCTGGCCTTCACCATTTTGCCTCGGAAGGCTCTGTTCTTACGGACATTTCACCTTGATAATACTTAAGTCTTTATCTGGAATGTAGGCTGAATCCAATTCAACTGTTATAATCGTTACATGTTTAGTGCAAACAGCTGCTAATGACAAATTATTATTTCAATAACAATCTTTTGCAATTAGCACTAATTTGTTGTATTTCACGTTGACGTATAGACAGGAGTGCAATGTTCTTGTCACGTTGTGAACTGAATTAAAAGTAAATATATAAGTTGTCATGAACACCGTTATGCTTATCTGACAGAGATCATAAAATACAGTGTTATAACGAAACAATGGGACCGCTGATATAGCTGTGACGCGCGTCATATTTAGTTGACGTCGCGTTAAAATGACGGCTCCGGGACGAGGACGTCTTATTTGTTAAATGCCAGTTAGCTTCGTGTCCGCTCTCCTTGTCACACATATTTCGTGGGAAGGGCTGAGAGGAGGCAAGGAAAGAAATCGAGGACGTACAAACTAGGAAATGAGAAAGACCTTCGGTCACAAGATGAGTCAGCAAAGCAGATTAAACAGCAACTGCAACACTTGCATCATACAAAGCAACAGTTTTTATTCCAATTAACAAACAAAACACACACCAGGTACTACAAATCAGTCTTTGGCTGGAAGGAGAACCAGTGGCCATCCATGCCATACACTGTGGTTTAGCTTGTTCACCTACCTTTAAATTTGGAACGGATATTGGCCAGTTCTTTGTTTATCCTCTTAACCTCTGCCTCTTTACTTTTACCTGCAAACAGATGAAGACATTTGTTATGTTACGTAGTGCTGCGATCACCCATTTGAATACAATACTTCTTCCTTGTTTTCGCTGCTTTGCTTCTTTTTGTCGAGCTGAACCATAGATCAGTGTAGTATCAGATGATGACTTTTTGCATTGTCCCTAAATTAGTAGTAATAGTATTATCGCTATTATAAAACCACATCATTTCAAGTTATATTTGGAATAACTATGTTTACGTTTGTTTCCCCTAATAATAAGATTATACATCATGATTATGGGACGTTTAAACTAACTTGTGATAATATCAGAGTGCAATGTGCTTGGATACATTTGGTACTCTGAGCAGCACGAGTCTGTTAATACTTCTATAATGCTTGATAAACACTTTGTGAGAAGGGAAATGTTGAGCAACGTATTTGGCAACAGTTCCGCCCTCTAATACTCTTGAATGTGTAATATTTGTATGTGACTTTAAACTGACAGCCAGTTCCTCTGGAGGTCTCCGGCTTGGACGCTTAAACCCAATGAGAACGTTTAAGCGCGTGCTGGGCGGGTTTTAGGCCCACTTTAGGATTAAAAAAACACGTCAAACACACCACAGCTGCTCATCATTAAAACGTCCTCTTGACGCTAACGCCACCTGAAATAGTCCTCACACGGGCTAAACTGTCAGTTTAAAAACAACAGAATATGTGAATTGTGTGAACGTCTTTTCGCAGGAACCTGTTTGTAAACTACAAACTTGAAACGCTCACTTCCAAAATACAAACGGCCGTTTAGACGTTATCTCCGGTTAGCCGTGCAGTCCACGCCCTTCGACGTGACGTTAGCAACTGGAAGCTAGCGGCTAACGTTGATTAGCTCGTGTCGGGCTAGCCCAGCTGAGTGGTCGTCTAACCCCGCTTTGATAAATTAAAGTTGCCATCGCGGCTAACGGGCAAAGGGACACGCTTTTCTGACGCGTTCTGGAAACCGCCGGTCGCGTAGCTAGTCAACATTGCACTAGCTAGCTTGTCACTAGCCTGAGCAAGAGCGGTCTGTGAAGGTGATAAACAAAACTTACAGTTCCTGATGTCAGAGATGAACACGGCCAGGCCACGCATCCCATCGCCTTTAGAAACCGCAGGCATTTTGTCCACTCCCTGCTAATGGGACGCGTTCTCTTTTATATTTCAGACAGTCTAGCTATGTAGAGTAACTTTGTTTCAAAGTTTGCTAAGGCAGCTCGTAAAGTGCTGTGTCCGACAGGGAGCCCCGATATGTGACGGAGACAGGAACCAGAAAAGGCTGCGGCCGCATTCCGTATATCGCGCTTACACCTAACTACTACAACCTACAGGAGGGCCGTGTTCCGTACATGTGGTGTTTGTTATCCACGATAAAAGCAGTATTGGTGCAATGGAAATGTAAGACAATGGCAACTGAGTACATTTGTAAATTATTGATAATCTGTAATTAAGATTACAGAGAGCCTTGTACAGGAGTGCTAGGATGAATTGATTTAGACAATCCCTTGATTGACACTCGAGACCCCCCTTCAAAGCCTCAACAGCAAAAGTTTAGAGGGAAAAATATTTAAAAGACTTTGTCATTTGCAATCGTCATTAAAACTGTATTGTTTTAAAATCGTATTGTGTCCAGCAGCATCCACAATTCAAATAGCAAAACATTAATGATCAAATATGGAAACAGAAAAATCAGGTCTTCTATTTCAGTAAAAGTAGCAACGCCCCACTGCAGAGTCACTCTGCCACAAGTAACAGTCCCACATTCATAACTTTACTCGAGCAAAAGTACACAAGTATCACTCACAAATCAAAATGTTATTGTGTTCGCCCCGTATATTGTATATAAGAAGGGTTCGCCCTCATTTTATTTTGAAAGTCAGGACAGGAAGCGGTGGTTTCTATTTGCGCAGTATTTCCACCATTACGATTGTTGTCATGTTTTCACATGGGTACATGTCTTGTTGGGCAAAGTGTCTCTTAACAGATCAGATCTATGAACGCTGAAAGCCAAACTCGCTACTATTGTAGATTATAATGATGCTATGCTCGCTGTAATTATTCACACAGCATTTTGAGCAGCATCATGTGCTTTACTTTGTTGCACACTTGGGTTTATTTGATCTCACGTGCATGTAGTAGTGCAGAGTTGTGGAAACCATCATCTCCTCTTTTAGTGGATTTGTTGGTCAACTCCCAAACCAGCAACATAAAAGCTAATTTGTGTTGCATTTTTTTCCTAGACAATGATCAGTTCAGTGGTTTAGTGAAGGTTTATGTATGTGTGTTCCAATAACCATACCTCCATTCTATTAATATGCCAGAAAAATATCTAGTATGTCCTAACATAGTATATCAAATACAGTTTGCCACAAATACCAGGATGTACTGCGTCTGGTCACATTTTGCAGTACGCAAACAACGGGTGATGTCTGAGATGCCATATTTAATTCTGAGGAGAAAACACTGACTGGACAGATTGTTCTGTGGTCCTGTGGGTCTAACTTCAAAGGAGTCAGATGCAAATATCTCAATCCAGCTTCAAGTCTTTGACCCAACCACTGCTTCAGCAATAGATTCCAATTCCACATATTGATCATTGATAGAAAAATTCACTCAAGACCGGTTGAAAATCATTAATCACAGGACATTTATTCTTTGCGCACAAGAAGGAGTAAGGCTGATCACATACAAACAATATGTCAGGATTGCTCAGAGGTCTAACTCTGAGTCACTTGCATATATACTGCAAAACAACTGCATATGATTGGTGTAAGAGCCATTTTGTAGTTTTTGTTTTGGTAAAACCTCCCACCACATGGGGGCGTAGTGGCGTTGTGAATCAGGCCACAGGTAATATAATTAGTGGGTTCATTGGACACAGGTGGTTGCTAATAGGCAGAAGCAAACAGTTTTCGAACGTGCACACTGTATGAATATAATTGTTATGATTTTTGGTTTATGTAAAGAAAATGGATTACAGCAGAGAAAGTGGTTGGCCTCTGTTTATATAGAAAATAAATGCCTATATTGGAAACTGGACTTCGTTATTTGTGGCACGCGTCAGAACAAACATTTCAGCAACCATAGTGACTTTTTCATTGGGAAGCAACGGTCACTACAATTAAGTCAAAAACTGCTTCATTGAGGGCAGCGTAAGAGCTCTGCTGGCGTTTGACTACGTTCCGGGACCAGCAGCTGTAGGCTACTCATCATCTCGTCTTTTGGACCGTAGCTGGTTGGAGCGCCGGAGAGTCGGTGAAGCTGCGGAGCTGGTGGAGCCCACCGGAGCTGGTTGGAGCGCACAGGAGCAGGTTGGAGCTGCGGTTGTCTCACGGAGGAAAAAGAACGTAAGAACAACTGTAGGCCGTTCAACGCCAAGGTATGTGTGTCGCTACCTCCAACAAAGGAGTGGCCATTGTTGTAATTGTGCACACATGACTTTGTGCGTAAAATCCAACGCATTGGTGGTGACAGTATGAATGAACTGAGCGCGTATTCACAAAATTGAATTTGCGTAACTGACAATGAAAGAAGATCAAGCTGCCGATTCTGAACTCTTAACCGAGACAGAGCCTCAGTGATATAGACTACACTGTAAAAAAGCGGACTGTTAAATTGACAGAAAAAGCACTTATGGAAAAAATTGTCAACTTGCAAAAACAAAGAGAGGTGAAATTCCAAAGAGCACACAATCTCAAAGAGATAATTGTAGATTTGATGGGTGATACAGGTTATGTAATAGAGGTAAAAGGTACATTTGAAAAATATAATGTTGTCTGTGGTGAAGCAAAAGAAATACATGAAGTGTTGATGGGGTTGTTACCTAAAGAGGAGGTGGAAAATCATGAAATGTGGTATAAAGTAAAGATGCTCGGTGTCAATGACTTTATTGCTGATGTAAATAAATGTTTGTTTTGCAATGAAAGTCACCTCAAAAGTGAAGGTGTCGATCCTCATAATGAGGGGGTTAATGTGGAGCCTCAGGACAGCATTTCAAATGTTGAATCAAATGCTTCCAACAAGTGCTCAGGTCGAAAAAGTAATGTCTCAAGAAGCAGCAAGTCTACAACATCATCTGCACGGCTTCAAACGGAGGCAGAAAAGGCTGCACTCATGGCACGTGCTGCAGTGCTACAGAAAAAGCATGTCTTGGAGGAACAAGCGGAACAGCTAAGGAGGAAAAAGCATGTCTTGGAGGAACAAGCGCTACAGAATAAATATGTCTTGGAGGAACAAGCGCTACAGAATAAATATGTCTTGGAAAAACAAGCGGAACAGCTGAGGAGGACAAAGGAGCAACACGAAATGGACACTGAAATAGCAGCAACTACAGCAAAACTGGCAGTATTGAATGCCTCGTGTCATAGCAGTGTTTCACATGCACATTCGGATGGAATGGAATCCTATTTCAAAAAAGGAGTGACACTCAATCCTCATGCTGAACAATACAACCCACAGCAAAAAGAGTCATCTCGGCAGAAATATTCATGGTCTGCCAACACTAAGGCAACAGTGGAAAAACGAATGGAAGCGGACAAGTATGAAAGTAAAGGTGCAACTATGCAGACAAACTTCAAGTGGCAAACTTCTGATCAAATAAAATCACATCAATCGGATGTAAATCTTGGTGGTCAGCAAGCAACACAATCCCAAGGCAATCAAGTACCTGGAGATCTCTACAGTCTGTTACAAAGACAGAATGAAGTAACAGCACTCCTTGTACAGACACAGGACTCTCAGTTCCTACCACACAGAGAAATTCCTGTTTTCGACGGAGATCCGCTCAAATTTAGAACATTCATCAGAGCTTTCGAACATTGTGTGGAAGCTAAAACAAACAGAGGAGATTGTTTGTATTATCTTGAGCAATTCACTAGGGGGCAGCCTAGAGAGCTGGTGCGTAGCTGCCAGCACATGGCTCCAGAAAGAGGTTATGCTGTGGCCAAAGACCTTCTTGGAAAACATTTTGGAAGTGAAATAAAGGTCACAGCTGCCTATGTGGATAAAATCATTGGATGGCCTGCTGTTAAAGCAGAAGATGTTAAAGGGCTACAAGCATATGCATTGTGTTTACGAGAGTGTTGCAACGCTATGAAGGAATTGCAATATTTAGACGAACTCAATATGCCAACAAACATGAAAACAATAATGCAGAAACTTCCTTACAAGCTCAGAGAGAAATGGAGAGTGACTGCGTGTGACATATCTGAAACCAAAGGTCGCAGATCTGGCTTTAAAGACATCAAGTTCATCGAGTACCAAGTCAAGATCGTTTCGGATCCAATCTTTGGCGACATTCAAGACACTCAAGGTGGTGTAAATAAAGGAGGCAACAAGGCAAAGTCAGAGCAAAAGTCGCAGTTCAAAAGAAACCGCTTTGCAACTGCTGTCTTTATGTCTACTGAACCAGCTGTGAATACATCCAAGAAAAGCATTCAGACCAGTGGCGGCTGGTGGAAAATTTTCTTGGTAGGGCTGTGCCACATCCAATCAATTTCAGCAAACATCCAAGAATGATTTAATGCAAACAAATTAAGGTATCAAACACGCATTACTACTTTGCAGTTAAATATTTAACATTTATTCCAACACGAAAAAAAGCAGTAAATAACACTTTGACAAACACGTCAGGACATCTTATTTTAGTCACCCTCACAGGGAATTCAGTATAATATAATATATATATCATATAATAATATATATATCATATAATAATATTCACTATAATATAAAACACACACACACACACACACACACACACACACATATATATATATATATATATATATATATATATATATATATATATATATATATATATATATATATATATATATATATTCTCAGACAGGTGCTTCATGTCCCTCACTCCCTAACTGTCCATGCTGGTTCTGTCCCCGTTGTTTTAAAAAGCTAAATAAGTTATTAGCATGACGTCATCCAGCGAGTCAAACCTGTCTGGTGTACAGCTACTAGAGAAGCTTCATGTACTGCTTCTCTTTCCTGCTAGTCTGCTGTCTGATTGTGAGGTCAGGCTGATCTGGGATCAGCTCTTTCAGCTGTAGTTTCTCCTCTCAGTTCTCCTCTCAAACGGGTCTTGGAGGAGTAGTGCTCACGCTGGCGTGGATTGTAAAACAGTCACAATGATTGGTACATGGGTTGTTTCAAGTTGAGATCTTCGTCACCCGAGGTGACACACATAAATCGCGTTCACGCCCCGTTTCAGTGAAGTGTATCAGTTACTTCACTTAAGCGTCTGCCCTGGCACTAAGGTCGTCTCCTCGCAATCAGGTCGTTGTCACAACATCTTCAGCGCCTCCACAATCCTTGTTGTTATTCCGATTTAGGACCTGGTGCCGAGGGAGCTCCCTCCCTCAGCAGGCCTTCGACACTTTGATAGACTTTAGCAGCCGCTAAGTCTGATGTCAAAGCGAGTTCACTACAGGCAGGAAATGTCAGGACAAGTTCAACGCACATATTCAACAGAACCGAATGTCGGAGCAAGTTCACACATATGCAGGTCATGAACTTTCTCATGAGGACACCGAAACACCCATATGATATTCATTTAGATTTTCTGTCCCCAACAATCATCTCTCCATTGTTTGCAGTTTTGTCTTTGTCATTGCCTCAACACATGCTATGGCATTTAGATATTGACAACTTTGCTTCGGTTAATTTGTGTTCCTGATAGCACAACAGTGTTCCTTTGACTTTCCTTTGCTCTTCCTCCTGAACTTATAATGAGCCGTGACGAATGACTTTACAAGGGATTACGTAGTTAAGATAATTGATTGATCCAGTCACTGACCTGGTGCACACCCAGAGGCCAAAATGCCTTGAAGTAAAGAAATACCAGAGCAGATCATTTCATTGGAACCCATTGAAGACCCAAACATACTTGTCACTACAACCGCATAGGAATATTTAATTTGACTGTATGTCTTTAGTTAGTTAGAGTTAGAAAACCTCCTGACCTCCCTCTACCTTTAATATCATGAAACACGGTGCAAAGTCATCAAACTGCCAGAAATGCTGTTGGAGGAGAGTAGATGATGCAAAAGCCACAATGTGAACAAGACTCATGAGACATTCTGTTTCTGTATTAGCCGTGGATAGAGGCAGGCATCAGATGTTGTGTGTACACACTCCTGGCTCTCCTGTCATTCCACATGTTTGGATTTCCATCCTCCAGGACATCCAGCCTCCTCTGCTCCATCTCTCCATCCTCCAGGACATCCAGCCTCTTCTGCTCCGTCTCTCCAACCTCCAGGACATCCAGCCTCCTCTGCTCCATCTCTCCATCCTCCAGGACATCCAGCCTCCTCTGCTCCATCTCTCCATCCTCCATGACATCCAGCCTCCTCTGCTCCATCTCTCCATCCTCCAGGACATCCAGCCTCCTCTGCTCCATCTCTCCATCCTCCAGGACATCCAGCCTCTTCTGCTCCGTCTCTCCAACCTCCAGAACATCCAGCCTCCTCTGCTCCATCTCTCCATCCTCCAGGACATCCAGCCTCTTCTGCTCCGTCTCTCCAACCTCCAGAACATCCAGCCTCCTCTGCTCCATCTCTCCATCCTCCAGAACATCCAGCCTCTTCTCCTCCGTCTCTCCAACCTCCAGAACATCCAGCCTCCTCTGCTCCGTCTCTCCAACCTCCAGAACATCCAGCCTCCTCTGCTCCGTCTCTCCAACCTCCAGAACATTCAGCCTCTTCTGCTGCGTCTCTCCACGGTTCTTAGTGAAGAGAAGGTTGTGTGGCTCAGGCTTTCGCTGTTTTGCGACACCTGGAAGCTGCTTGACACCCTCTATCCATCTTTTTGATTTATTTTCACATTCTGTGTACCATTTTCTCATATTGATTGTCTTTATTGTTGTATTTTTTGTCCCTCCTCAGTTGTTCTTTGTGAGGTTTCTTCAATTTTTTCTTATGTACTTGACAGTACTCTTTTACCTCTGCCTGAAGCTGTTCCTCAGCCTGTTAGTCTGGGTTTTGATAGTCCTGTATCTTTTTCCTGATGGCAGTGTAACAAACAGAGAGTGACCCGGGTGTGTGATGTCTGTACAGATGTTTCTGGCCTTCTTCTGGAGGCGGCCAGCATACACAGTGTCCAGGTCAGGGAGGGTAACTCCCACAATCCTCTGTGCTGTTTTAACCACCCGGGCCAGGTCCCTCCTGTTCTCTGCTGTGCAGCTGGCATACCACACAGTACTGACAGAGGATGCTTTCAATCACACTTCTGTAGAAGTTAACCAGAAGTGCAGGGGGCAGGCCAGCTTGTTTTAGCTTCCTCAGAAAGAAGAGCCTCTGCTGGGCTTTCTTCACCAGGTGTGATGTGTTCAGGGACCAAGTGAGGTCCTTAGTAATGTGGAGCCCCAGGAATTTGATACTGTCCACCCTCTCCACCTCCTCCCCACTTATGTAGAGTGGAGAGGGTGTGGTCTTCCTGGATCTCCTGAAGTCCACTATGACTTCTTTGGTCTTGGTGGTGTTCAGGACCAGGTTGTTGTCCGAGCACCACTCAGCCAGATGTTGGACCTCCTGTCTGTAGTGTGTCTCGTCGTTGTTGGAGATGAGTCCCTCCACAGTGGTGTCGTCAGCAAACTTCACTATTGTGTTTGATGAATATGTGGCGGAGCAGTCCTGGGTGAAAAGGGTGAAGAGGGCCGGGCTGAGCACACAGCCCTGTGGTGCACCAGTGTTCAGGATGGTGGTTGTCGATGTCAGGTTCCCTATCCTGACATTCTGTGGTCTGTTCGAGAGAAAGTCCAGAATCCATGAACAGAGTGATGTCGAAAGTCCAAGGTTTTTGAGTTTGTGCACCAGTTTATGGGGGATGATAGTGTTGAAGGCAGAGCTGAAGTCAATGAAGAGCATCCTGACGTATGTGTTGGGGTGCTCCAGGTGAGACAGGGCCGTGTGGAGTGTAATGGATAGTAATGATAATAATTCATTAAGTTCCCACATTGTTTCCCCCTTATTCATTAATGTCACATATTGTTCCCTTGCACCTACATGTATGTATCATTACGTTCTGTAGTAAACAATCAGTAAAGATTATAATTATTTATGATTTAGTTTGAATTAAATTGGGAAGAAATATGGTGCACGTTGCGGGCCGTAATCTAAAGCTTTCCCCATTTTATTTATATCAACATGTAATAGTATGATTATCAATACTTAACAGTACTTTGCCTTTGAGTCAAATGAAAATCAAAAAGATATTAAATGTATCACTTGCACACTATTTATTGTATATGAATTGTCATACATTGTCCGATTTCTGAATTATATCAGAAATATTATGATATTGTTTCTAATACAAAGAAATATTTAGAAAGTTTGTCATACATTTATTTTGATTGTGCTACTCTGTAAATAAACAGTATACTTACAGTACATACAGTTTACATGAACATACGGTGTTCTATGTGACAAATGAAATACCTTAAAGCTTTTAGAATTATTATTTCTTGTTCAGCCTGAACCGTCTGTCTCCTTCTTGTCTTCTGAGCAGATGCAAAGAGCTGCTGACGGCTTCCTGTGTGTGTGAGGAGCTTACCAAACCCACCAGCACAGAAGACAAACTACGTCCTCTGTGCCGGTGGGGACGGGACGCTCCTCGCTGGTGGGTGGAGCGGGTGGTGTCGGGGTGGAGGGGCAGGGAGGACGTAACCATACTCACTGGGTCTCTGACTCTCTGGGGTGCTGAGAGTGGTTCAGAGGTCTGTGGTGGGTCTGGGTCTTCCTGGGATGATGGGTTGGTTGACGTCCATTCTCAGCTGCCCCAGGAGTGAGACAAAAGCACAGAGGAGTCCTGCCCTGTGAGGCACAAACACAAGAGATGAGTGTGGTCATCCTTCTCATCTGGTCCTGTAGTCCTCCATCCTTCTCATCTGGTCCTGTAGTCCTCCATCCTTCTCATCTGTTCCTGTAGTCCTCCATCCTTCTCATCTGGTCCTGTGGTCCTCCATCCTTGTCCTGTGGTCCTCCATCCTTCTCATCTGGTCCTGGTCCTACATCCTTCTCATCTGATCCTGTGGTCCTACATCCTTCTCATCTGATCCTGTAGTCCTCCATCTTTCTCATCTGGTCCTGTGGTCCTCCATCCTTCTCATCTGGTCCTGGTCCTCCATCCTTCTCATCTGGTCCTGTAGTCCTCCATCTTTCTCATCTGGTCCTGTGGTCCTCCATCCTTCTTATCTGGTCCTGTAGTCCTCCATCCTTCTCATCTGGTCCTGTAGTCCTCCATCCTTCTCATCTGGTCCTGTAGTCCTCCATCCTTCTCATCTGGTCCTGGTCCTCCATCCTTCTCATCTGGTCCTGTGGTCCTCCATCCTTCTCATCTGGTCCTGTGGTCCTCCATCCTTCTCATCTGGTCCTGTGGTCCTCCATCCTTCTCATCTGGTCCTGTGGTCCTCCATCCTTCTCATCTGGTCCTGTGGTCCTCCATCCTTCTCATCTGGTCCTGTGGTCCTCCATCCTTCTCATCTGGTCCTGTAGTCATAATAATTAATAAATAAATAATAATTCAAACCGGTGGCCACAGTAGAGCACAATGCAGCAAGACATACTTGAAATTATAAATGGTTCATCCTCAATACATTTTGAATACATTTTTTTAAGACTCATGTCATATTTCATGTGTAAAAGAGGAAATTAAATTCCATAGAGATTACCCAGTGGGGCTCAAATCATCCTGAGACGGAATATTCAGATAACTTTCTTAAGTAAAAGTTACAATGACACAAATTTTTAAATACTTCATTGTAAATAAAAGCCCTGCATTCAAAACAAATACCTATGTGGGCATGCGTGGCATCTAATCTATATGAATGCATCATATTTTATATTTCATAAGCACATTTTGTACGTAAAATTAAAGTGATTAGTAAATATTCCTGGCAAATAAATGTAGAATATTGTACAATATTTGCCTTTGATATGTAGTGAAGAGGGAGTAGAAGTTAATTGGTTAAAAATCGACTGGACACAAGTCCATGTACTGTCTAAAACTTTCCACACTGAATAAATGAGTCTCTGAATAATATGATGGTGGTGATAATGATTTGGTCTGTTATACAGTACTTTAAGCAAATATATATTATAAATAACATCATTACATACTTGGGACACACAAAGCTGAACCAAAATGGCAGCGAGTAAGAACGAGGTAAGCGAGGCTTAACCTGTGATTCTATCAGCTATGGTTATACATTTTGGTACCCGGTACCCACCCAGGTATTTTGCCAACCCATCATGCATTGAGCAAGAGACAGATGCACCCTGGATAGGTCACCAGTCTAGGTCACCTGCAGTGAGAGTGCAACTAATCTCTTGCTATAAGTACGGTATGAATCCGACTCTGACCGCAATACCAGTTGTCTAAATGTTTCAGCTCAGCAGAATGAAACAGCAACAAATTGGACATTGTAAAATACCTGCCACGACCACAAAGGGCCTGGGCTCTCTAATTGTGTAAACAGAGAGCAGATGGATCGCACTCTGATATCGCTTTTCATTAAGCTTCTCAAAAGGAGCAGAGCTGCACCGATGGTCAGATTTACCTCTCAGAAAAAAAGAAGAATAAAACCTCCTGGCTGCAGATAACTTGTTTCTAAAGTGAACAAACCTGCACCAGTGATTCTCTTCTCAAGAGGGTTGCTGAAGGTCATATCCGGCTGTAAATGTGTTTAAATGCACCAGGTCTTGTATGGAGGCCTCCTAGAGACAGGCTACCGTTTACAGACACAAATTAAAGAACCAGATGGAGACTTCCTGTCTCTTGCTGTAATTACAATTACTCATCATATAGATGGATAACTGCGTGAGCAAAGCGGGCATGTGCCAGGGCCCTGGAGTGAAGGTGTGGGGGGGTCCTTGGCCGTAGAAGAAAGCCCCCCCCCCCCCCCCTTCTTATATGGGAGTAGGCCGAAATAAAAATGTTGTGACGCAAAGTAGCCGATTCAATCATTTTCTGAGCGGAAAATATCTGTCAACTGAGATTTCAACATGGAAAAAAAAACTTGTTTGAGTCAGCCAAGCAAAACAAATTAAAATAGACCTGCAAGACCTCTTAGCTATGGCAATGGCGGCACATGCTGCAGCTGGTAGCTCCCATGAATTTCTCTACATGTTCGCACTTTTTTGTTTTCTTCGTGTTTATCACTAATGACATATGACAGAATACATTCATCAACATCTGAAAAGGAAGTCTGGGGATTAAGTGCAGGGAACTTTGAGACGACCAACCAGCCAGACCTGCCGGACCAAACGCCACCAAACTGGCCCCTGGAGGAGAGGGAGGAGAGCAGAGATGGGAGCTAAGCTAACCTAGCTATAGGACCTGAGGCTACTCCACTACCCAGCATGCTCCTGGCTGTCTGATGCCCCGTCACAGGAAAATAAGATGGATAGAAGCAACAGGAGGTCGGTGACTGTTGAGCCCGGCAGGACAGAGAGCAGGACTCCGGTGGGACGAGAGGAGCTGGACTCTGTGTTTACATCATGATGCTTGGTGCTCAAACACAGTCAGAGTTGATGGACAATGTTTTTTTCCTCATGTTGAATTTTGAATGTGAAGATGTCGACCATATTATCGGCCCAGAGAAGAGGGTTTTTTTTTGTCGCTGCTGTTTACATTCCTTATGATGCAAATTTTTTTATTTTAAAAAGCACTACATGAATCTACTACTGTTTTAGTTTTGTTTGTTGTGTTACAAATGAGCTACAACTGAATTGTGTTGCCCATCCCTGTGTTGCATAATTACAAATAAGGATCCTTGAATCCTTGAATCCTTGAAGCAGGGTCCAAGCACCTCAACGAAAGGCACATCATCTCAGGGCAGGAGGATGAGGCCACCGCTGAATACTGAATACTGAAGACTTAGCTGCTCGTTGTGCATTTGTTCGTATGCTTTGACAGCCTCAGATGCCCTGAATTGTCTCCTAGTTTAGGTACAACCTAAAATATGTTATTAAGCTATTCTTCCCCATTCACTGATTTGTTATTCACTATATAAAGAAAACTTCTGAGCCATATCTATTGTCTCCACACTAGAATATGCGATAGTATGTGCAGAGGGACATTATGAAATAATATGACCAGGAATTACACAGAAGTCACGAGTGTAGTGCGTTAAATACAATGAAGGACTGAATACACATTTCTGAAGGTTGAGTGGCAACAGCGAATTGTTTAAAGGTTCCCCGTGTTATGAGTGTTAAGATCTACAGAAGTCCTGTCACTCCCCCGGGTAACGATGTACGTCTTCTGCTGTCACTGCAGGAAAGAATAAATGTAGCTTTCTTTCTTTTGGTAATTTTAACCAAACAAGTACACAAGTCAAAACAAATCGAGATATCAAGATCAAAAATAAGAGCATCTATAATGCATATTGTGACTATAGAGTTGTGCAGGGATATTCTTTTCTATTTTTTCCCTCGACAAAAAGCCAGTGGGATTGTTCCATTGGATTAGAAACCAACTACACCACTCTGGCATGTCTTCACGTCAGCGCCACTAAACTGAAGGAGGACTAGTGTTCGGCATGATGACATTCAGGAGTCTCACTTGGCCACGCATTTTTAAAGAAAAATCACTACAGGGGTATTTAGTGACATATCTTATTGTCGAACAAAACATTAAATATGTTAAATTTGCGATAATCCCAGATCTTATTTCAGGCATCTCAACAAAAAAAACCTTGAACAAACCCATTGACTTTGATGCTAGGGATCCGGAGGTGCAAAAATGCTGAGTCATTTCAGGCTTTTAGGACTCATTCCTGCAGAACTCTATTCAAGAAGTAAGTCTGTGTGGCCTACCCCCCTCTGACATCCCTGTGCTTCAGAAACCCACGTTCATCGTGTGCGAGCACATCACAAAGCCACGTCCTCAGTCTGACTCATGTAACAGCCGATACTGCTGGGAACAGTTCTTTTAAGCAAGCACATGGCTTTACTCGTCTCTTGAACGTCGTGAATCAACGCCCTTTTGTGATCAATTAGAAATACAGTTTATAGGCAGGTCTGACGTGTGTGAAGCTGTTCAGGGAGAATGTCTGATTCACTCATTAGTGATAGGGGAAACCTCATTAATTTCACCCCTAATGTGGCTACCGATGGTGAGAGCTCGTAAACATGTTGGTTGAACATAATACCAACATCGTTAACACATTTTTAGGAGTCACCCACTAAAGCTGTTACGGTTACCTTGGTAACAGTAAGTACAAAAAACAACCACAGATGCACTGACTGCAATTTCTTTGGCCCTATCCGATATCAGATTGTCTAAAAGTCTGATTCGACAGTTGAGATTTTCTTTCTACAAACTTTCATTGACATTAAGGCTCCAGACTAACCTTTTTTTACCAACGTCCCGGAACCATCCCAAAAAATTATTTCAACCGTCTTCAATTTCTAAATGTTATCCTTTTATTTTGTTACTGTCATCTATATTAGTTAGTTGCATTAAAACACAATTTAAATCATTGGAATATACGTTATTGTATTTTTATTTAAATACTTGCTTTCATTTTTGTTTTAATCCAAGCATTAGTAGTACTAATTAAGTATTATAAGCTGCTTACAGCTAGTGTTAAGAAGTTAAACCCGTCATAATTCCCTCTCCGATACCTATTTTATATTGCCGTGAAAGCATCTCCTTTAAACTGTTATCTATTCAAGTTTCTCAACAGAAAAAAAATATTTTACATTTGAACGTTAAAATTTTGCTCAATACTCATTTTACTGAGTAGTACTAAGCAGTCACTGTGAATACGAATTACATTATCATAAGTGATATTCGAAATATCTGATGAAGTTAGTTGTTGAAAATGTTTTATGGATGCTCCTCCGCGGCTTATTTTGGACCTGGAAAGTTATCGTCTGTGCTGCTGTGTTCCAAAGTAAAACTATAATGCGACTAAAAATTGGAAATATGAGACCGATGGTCGCCGGTTATGGCCGATCAGCTGAAAACCGTCCGGCTTAGATCGGTGCATCTCTATAGAGAACTTATTAAGTGAAGCCACGACACAGTTTCCATCAGTATGGATATGAGCATGGGGACAAAAATCACTTCCTTTTTTAAGGAATTGACCAACATTGACCAGCAGAATGTACAATCACACTCAACAATCCTCGATGTTGCCTACAACTTTGCAAAACTTTACATGTAAGTGAAATGCAAAAATTGACGATGCAACTATCAGTGACAATGTGCAAGCAAGGTTTGGTCTCTCAGCCTTCCTGCCTGGTTCATCGAGACAGCAACCTGAAATTATGCCACACATAAAAAAAAACATTAGGCCGATCAAAACTAATGATTGGAACAAGTGTCTAATAAGTCATCTAATAAGTCTCATATTTTCTAACTAATGATATCATTAATGGTTTGTAAAATAAAATTCCCTCATAGGGCATCAATTAGAACAACTTTTATTCATCATTCATCATCATTTGTTATCTTATTCTACTAACTTATAACTCAATAAGTGCTTCACAGCCTCATAATGTAGCAGCATGGACAGTAAATAAGAAGTGGACGTAGTCGTCGTGATGACACCCATTGATTTGTGGACTGCAGTTGTGAAGCCTTAAGTTTGGCATTTTGGCCTCCGCCATCTTCGTTTTTTGCAACCAGTTAACGGAAGTGACCATATTTGGACTGTTGTGGAGTGACGCACTGGTAGAGTAGCCGTATATGCCTTTGGTAGTGGTAGCGACCTGTCAATCACAGTAGACCCGCCCTAAAGCATAACCTGCTTTATTGTCTATTTGACTCTAAATGGACCATAATGTACTAAATGAACATCATGCTGTATTGAAGAAGACTTTAAACTAGTTATTGAGACCATAAACTCATGTTTACAATGTTTACTGAGGTAATAAATCAAGAGAGTAATTTTCTCATAGACTTCTATACAATCAGAGGAGTCGCCCCCTGATGGCCAGTAGAGAGTGTAGCGCGAGCGGCTCCTGCCCCGTTTCTAGGCGGGGAAGTCTTTCGCACCTAACACGGTGGTCACTCCGTCGGCTGTCCCACCTGCGAGGTTATGTTTTCCTCTTTGAGGTGTCGGGACAATACCTTCGGCCTTTTATCTCACCCCGTAGCTAAATCGTTAGGATTTCGGAATTAATTGTCTTTTTGAAAGTCTTTTACGGCTAATGCCCTAGAGCAGGGGTCCCCAACTGGCGGACCGCGGTCCGGATCCTGACCCATGACCTAAAACCGATAGATAATTCAGAATTATTCATATCAGACAGTGAGTATATACTTTAACCGGCGCAGTTTATTCAGCCGTTACGGCACTTGTTCAGCGGTGCAGGAAACACACCGACCAATGCGTTGTGAATCACATCACGTGATGCAGCTCAGCCAATCAAATATGAGTATTCAAGTTTCCTGATTCTAGTGAGATTTACACACACCGTGACACACGGGGGAGAGACGAGGAAATAGAAAGAAGAGCAGGTATATTGCGTTAATCAGAGAAGTTATCTCACATGACGTTCTTCTCCAAAAAGAGAAACGTGTTCAGAGAGAATAGAATTTTAAGCAAGAATGAACAGAATCTTATATGTTAATTATTCCCACAGGCAGTTTAAACCAGCATGTCTCATATGTTCAGAAACCGTAACTATGGATAAAAGCGGCAAATGAAGCGGACTACGAGGCAAAGCACAACTCTTTTGAGTCTGAAATGAAGACAGAAAATAAACGATAAAGAGCCCAATATGTTCAGAATCATAACACATGAATTCACTGTTCAACAATGATGTGAACAGAGAGAATAGAGCTGAAACAAGTCGTTTAATAACCACAGATAAAGTCCATGCACACTGATTTCTCTTTTTAGATGACAAAAATATAATATTGTGGCTTTTTTGATTGACATCACTTCACACCTGAATGAACTGAATTTAAAGCTGCAGGACAACTCAGTGAAATTAATTTTTCTAAAATGAATTACTTCATTTTAAGATGCACATTTTTGAAAAGCTTTCTGTTATGTCAGTTATTCTTTAATCCAGCTCTTATTTTACTTGAAATGAGAAGAACATTTATTGATGTATTTCTATGTATTATTTATAATCCATCCAGTTACATTTGAAAACCAACAATAATAATTGTTAAAATATAATTGATGTGTACTTTCTTTATTTGATTTGACATTTGGTTACTACACAGAGGCGTTGTTACTACTACTAGGCTTCTTGAATATATATATATATATATGGCACTAAATAGCGCGAGTTAGATATTATTGTAATGTTTCGGACCTTTGCCCGAGGAGATTTTCTCAATCTGGACCTTTTGGAATTTTAGTTGAAGACCCCTGGCCTATAGGTTTAAAATTGCAGTCATCAATATTTCATGTTAAAGCTATTGTTGGAAACTTTAAGAAACCAGCAAGAGAACACTGGATTTAAAAAATGAACCAACAGAAAAACCCAGCCCAGTGTTGCCACCTCTTTTCCAAAGAAATAGCTACCAGCACTAGCTCCAAAAGTTGCTAAATCTAGCGCATTCCTGCGACTGCAAAAACTACAGGATTTTTTTTTCTTGTTTTTTGTCAAAGCACTTGATTTATTGTTTGCTGACGGTACCTCAATAAATGTTTTCGACCAACTATGTGTGACGTGAAAGGCGTCTCACTTATATCGACGAACCCACACAAAGTTTTTCACATGACTCTGCACTTTCTTTACTGCTGTGATTTACTCTCACAGCTCTCATCCACCTCGACTCCAGCAGCAGCGGTAGCTGTTCTGAACCAACAAGCTTGGGTAAACCCAGTGTACACTAGCGACTAGCATGTTAGCCGCTAGCTGATTAGTGACTGGAGGGAAATGTAAGGCCGGTTCTTCCCTCAGGATTTGGTGAAGACCAGAATGTTGGACTTAATGTATATTCTTCAGGGAACTACAAACATAACTCCACATGAATGCTATAATTTCTTCGTGTCTGCTGGATGTGTAAAAAAAAGCGTGCTAGGTTGCCCAAATGTTCACTATATCAGCGATAATAGGTCACACACCATGTGTGCAAAAAAGTGTGTTAGGTTTAAGTATAAATTGATGGTTCAAAAACCTCCTTGAAGATGAAGAAAATGTATTTAAATACATTTTGATATAGATGGAGTAAATATTGATTTACAAATGGATTGGTTTCATCACTGAGCAGGTGAGCGAGTCACAGAGTGAGGCTGGAAAGAATGTAATTTCGCTTTACACATGACTCATATGTTTGTAGAGCCACAAGTGGTGATTAGAGGATTACAAGGGCTGTTTAAACAGATGAAAAGATTAAGACAGGCAGCGTTCTTACAGATTAAACATTCTGTGCAAATATCCAGTGAGACTGTAGCTAAACATCTGCTTCGTCAGAGTGGGGTCATCTTTCCGGATCCCTCTCAAAGGTTTCAAGTTTCAAGAGTTTGTCGTTGCCGGACTGTTTGGTTTTAGTCTAAGACAGAGGTCTTCAACAGGGGGTCCGCGACCCCTAGGGGGTCCGCGGAGGTACTGCAGGGGAGACGTGACATTTTTGGTTGATTAGACAATTTTTCATATTTTCTTTATATTTAAAAAATAAGAAACATGAATCTGTCCATTATTTTAATAGTTCAGTATTGTATGCAAGATAACAGGTATGTTTATGCATGGCAGTGGCACTAATAGGCCATCACTCATTTCGTTAATGTTTCGGACCTTTGCCCGAGGAGATTTTCTCAATCTGGACCTTTTGGAATTTTAGTTGAAGACCCCTGCCCTAGGCGCTCTCAATAGGATGTAACCCTAACACCCGGTATGTAATAGTTATGTACATCGTCTATACTTTACTATTGCCTATTGTGAACATTCTCACCATTTATGACTAACACTGCCAAGTCTTCACCCAGGGAACTTACCTTAAGCTCCTCTGCATGTTTCAGTCGCCACATCTTATCGCACCGTTAACGGACAGGGGAAGAGGGTTACATTGTTTTAAAGGACCCGAGTACTTTGTTTGGTTTCAGTCACTTACTAAATGTAAGGCTGTGTTTTTATTTCAGGTTTTCACACAATAATCACATTAAACAATTTCAATTCAATGAAACAGTCACAGTGGCTACAATAACTAATTTTAACACTCCTATTTTAATAAGTTCTCCTCTTTGTCAGCTTTCACTGATTTTGCTATGAGGTATAAGCCACTTGTAACTGGTTTGACTGGTTTCCTCTTCCTGTTCAGAAGAGGAAGGATTCTAAAAGTTTGGAGTGACTATTTTATATTAGGCATCTCTGCAGTTTATATGGTTAATCACGTCTATCATAAAATAAAACAGTTCATATTATGATGGTTATAAAAAGTGTAAACAAGCTATATGTAGTGATGGTTATACTTTGAAATCAAAAGGGTTACAGGTTATAATAGTTATACTTTTATGCTTTCATATTTTTCTACGATCTTTCTACAAGAGAATGCAAGTTTAAGACACTTTCGCATTGGCTTCACTCTTCAGAACCGGAGGTTGCCACCTGTGGTGTGTGTGTGCGTGTGTGTGTCAGGCCATGTGATGGGTCCGCCCTGAAGTCAATAATGACCTGTACTAATCTCCCTCCTGCTGAAATAAATTGCTGCTCCCTCCCCTCCACTACAGCCTCATAAACACCACCGCATTTTACTCCGTGATACAGTACGGCTGGAAACTCACACTGGAGCTGATCTGGAAAGCCTTCTACTGCTGACAGAGACGTCTTCCTTTCAGAGAACGCATCCAGTTTCAAGCTGAGCTGTAGCTTGGGCAGAATACACAAATTGACCGAGCAACAATTGTAGTTCTACTACTGATCTGGAGACAGGCATGTACGCCAAGAATTCCGAAGAACACGAGTCACGCAGAGAAGGGTCGGTTAATCCTGCTTATGAGGAGAAGCAGCTCAACAATGAAGTAAGTAGCCCTGATAATGCTTGTGTTCTGTTTTTTCCAGTAGCGGTTTTAAGTAGATGTTACTTTGACGTGACCTCCTGATTGGTTAGTTGACGACTAGAGCTGGCATGGCTCTGTGGCGGCCCATCAAAACTGTCAAATTATTTATTATTTATTATTATATTATTATTTCTCTGAAGTGAAAACGGAAATTAAGTCGCTTTTTGAAGACAAAAATAATGTCAACGTGTTTTTATATCACTGGTATTATTGGTAATGTTTTTTGATTATTAAAAGGAAGAAAAAAGGTATTTGAGGAAATATCAGAAGTGCCTTTTTCATCTCAATATCTGTGACAAGCCGGTGTCACACCGTAGGGAAAGAGAGACAGATTTTTTCTTAAAAGTCACGTTGTAGCCGACATGTCATGGCCGAACAAGTGTTGTTAGTGGTATTGGAGAGTTTGGACCACAGCAGCTCTCTAACCAGACTCAGATTACATTTGCAATATGTTTACATGCTGTTTGATGTGCTGCAGCTGAGCATCTAATTAGCCACTTTGCCCACAAACTGGCATTGGCAGTATAAATTTCCCCGGGGAATGTTTGGTGGCTTGATCAACAAGCTATCATGTGCAGGACAAGAGGTGTGTCCATGTTTGTAAGTTAGATAAGAAGAAGACTTTAGCAGGAAAGCTAATGTGTTGTTGTTTAAATCTTTAAGATCTTTAAGATGTACGCCTTATCAAAATAATTCAAATCAATGCAAAACTAGGGGGCGTCATCATGAAACCAAAAAATATAAAATTCTCTCTTTTGGTTCATGAATTTGTTTGTTGGTGATTTACAGAGCAGATATGTATGCTGTAGCAGACAAAACAAGCTATTTAAACATGCTTATATACAAGGTTGGGAGCATTTCTATTGCCTCTCAATGGCTCTCAACATGGCGAAGGCTGAGCCGGCGGCTTGCAGCTAACGGTGAATGCTACGGTCGGGGTGGCGTTAACAGCTGTGACCGCCGCATGGGAGCAGTGCAGAGGCAGCCGTGAGCTAACCAGTGGGACACACTGACATGCACAAACATGCACTAAAAGTGTGGCCCGTCGCTTTAAATAGCAAGTAGTTGTTGGCTGTTATATTAATACTCTGATTGCACCTTTAAATTCAGTTGGACTTTAAGGGATCATTTCAGTCATTTTTTCCCTGTGTTGATTCATTTCACTACAACTTGCAACAAAGCCAATCAAGACGTAGTCACAGACCGTATATGAGAAGCGGATGTAGTCACCGCGAAGACAACTATAGGTTTGTTAACTAACGTTTTGATGCCTTGAGTTCGGGCATCTTGGCTTTTGGCCGTCACAATCTTGATTTTTGATCGTTGCCATCTTGTTTTTTTGAAAGAGAAGTGACACAAGAGTTCAACAGAACGCTGAACAAGACATTTTTAAGGCGACCAAGATTTGTCCTACAGCCCGTTATCCCAAAAGTTAACAAACTTCCTTTGTTCAGATGGCCCGATGCCACAAAAACACAAACTCTCCCTGCAACAAACAACAGTGCATGGCTAATTATTACGCAAAAGGCTGTTGCAGTGGCAATATCTGTTTTCCTCCAACCATGGCGAAGGCATGACCCGCCCTACTCTGCCTCTGGTAGGCTTACCCTGATATTTTTACCCGAAACCTAATGTATATCATTCCGATTCATCATCATTCTGCATAATCATTTGCCATGTGCTTCTGTTTGTAGCAGGGAGAGTGTGTAATTTCGGAACAATGGGTAGTCCCCCTCACCTTGGAAAATCTCCGGAAACTCACTGACTCTTTGCAAACCCATGCTAGCATACGTTTACAGTCTTGCTGCTGAGTGATCTGATCTGTAGCTCAGTTGAAGCGTTGAAGAATATGTTATTTTTTTTCAGACTGTAGGAACACCACTGATGCATAGATGTCTTATTTTTTCTTTGAGGTTACGTTCAGTACATTTGGTGAGAAGCAGGACAACAGGAGCATCTCCACTGGAAGGTCCACCAGCTCTGCGAAAGGAGTTTCAACCATCATATTCTCACTGAAAAATGAAGTCGGTGGTCTCGTCAGGGCACTTCAGCTTTTCCAGGTGGGTGTTTTATTTTGAAAGTTTTTTAAAAACGCATGCTGTTATCTTTAAATTCAAATTGTTTAATCTTTGTTTGTTGTAGTGATCTAACCTGGATGAGTCTGATCATGCACGGAAGCTTATTCCACATGTTCTGTTCATCTTGCATGTTATGTATGTGCAGGAAAAACACATCAATCTCGTTCATATCGAGTCCCGCAAGTCCAAGCGGAGGAATTCAGACTTTGAGATCTTTGTGGATTGCGACTCTGACAATGAACAGCTCAAGGAGCTGACTCAGCTGTTAAGGACGCACACCGATGTTGTTGAGAGTACTCCATTTGAGAACTCCACTCTACCTGATGACAGTAGGCCCACATGATTTACAATAAGAGAATTTACCTTTTCATGCTTAAATAGCAGTAGATACCATAACCAAGGCCTGTCAACAAGCGCAGACATTAACGTAATGAGATGCAAGCAGACCTCTAATTGAACTGAACCTGAATTGTGTTACAGTTATGACTGATGTGCCCTGGTTCCCTAAGAAGATCTCTGATTTGGATCAGTCTGCGAACAGGGTTTTGATGTATGGCTCTGAACTAGACGCCGACCATCCGGTAAGGACATACACAGCTTACACAGTTACAGAGCAGCTCTGATACATTCTTTACTTTTATAATAAGGGGAATTGTGAAAACTGAGATTGTGATTCTGTCTTTTCTTTTCTTTCTTTTTTGCAGGGATTTAAAGACAACGTGTACCGTAAAAGAAGAAAGTATTTTGCTGATTTGGCTATGAGCTACAAATTGTGAGTTCCACTGTTTTGTTTTGATTTAATGTATAAAATTGATTTAGGTGATGTTTCAAAATGTAAGGACGAAACCCTCCGGAATCAATCAATGAAAATCAAAATGTATTTGTATAGCACATTTTAACACACAACAAAGGTTGCCCAAAGTGCTGCACATAGATAAGCAGTCATATATTTGAAAAGACTGGATCACTAAAAGTAAGTAACCTTAAAATCAAAACAAACAAACTGCCACAAATCACACAAAAGTGCCATGTTAAGATCAAAGCGGATAGGCCAGGGAAAAACATTTTAAACATTGGTAAGGTGGATGTCAACCTAATATAAAGGGGAAGGTTGTTCCAGAGCTTAGGTGCAGCAACAGAGTAGGACCGGTCGGCCCGGGTTGTCATTTTCGTTCTAAAAGCTGTTGAGCTGTTGAGCGAAGTCCAATTCTGTACTCGACTGGTAGCCAATGGAGGGATTTTAAGATCGGTGAAATGTGTTCACCAGTTAAAAGTCTTGCTGCAGAGTTCTGCACCAACTGAAGGCGTGATAAAAGATTTTTGCCGATTCCAGCATACACAGAATTACAATAGTCCAGTCTAGAGGTGATAAAAGCATGAATAACTTTCTCCAGGTCTTTCGAGGAGAGAAAGGATTTGTGCCATCTTGTCTTGATCATGGACAATAGCAGTCAATGCCACATCTACTACATCTCTTTTATCAGCATCATCTGCACAAAAACTGACAAGAAATAAAATGAATTAACAACTGCCAGAGCAAATAAAATGATGTCACACATATTTGGGTAAACAAGCCAAAAAGTCTTGAAGTCAGGAAAATAAGAAGGCTAATAGTAATGTGTGATTTTTGAAAAGGCTTTCCCCCCAATTTCTTTAGAAATCTGAAAAAATAACAAAGAAAGGGCATTTAGTGTGTCTAAGTATAATAAGCTAAATTTAATGAAATTTTTCTTTGAAATATGAAGAATTGTTGACGAAAATGCGTTAAAAACTGCCTCAGAATCAAGTGGGAACCAGTTAAATGCATCACACAACCACTGCCGCTGGTTACGGCCCTGATTGTAAACTACATTTGAAGGATGAAGATGTGTTTTGAAGTTAAGTATGTCACTGATGATCGGAAATAATTCTGTAATGAAAACTAGTTTTCTCAGTTGGAAAATGGTAAAAAAAATACTAATAATGAAGTAACGGTGTTAATCTGACCAACTAGATGAAAGAAACGCACTGTTGATGGCTAAGAAGTTAAGAGTTAAATCACAGTAATGCTTGTTGAGATATGCTAATACTGTACCACAAAATTACGGTGTAAATTAATTCACATTGTTTCTCCCATCTTTATGTTCGATCTCTCAAAGTTCTATTTTATGACGTAAATAAGCTAACTCCCTCTTCATATTTGCTCAGTGGCGATCCTATTCTTCGTATCGACTTCACAACAGAGGAGGTGCGTACCTGGGGAGTGGTGTTCAGGGAGCTCAACAAGCTGTACCCGAGCCACGCCTGCAAGGAGCACCTGAAGAACCTCCCCCTGGTGACCAAACACTGCAACTACAGCGAAGACAACATCCCCCAGCTGGAGGACGTCTCGAACTTCCTCAAGGGTAACTGTTTGAATCCCGAGGTCACACTTGTCTCTTCAATGCGACTTCTGTCACCCGATCACGCCCAACGGACGCATTGACCGTCAAGTCTGTTCGTCAGACGAACGCGCCGAGGTGGTCTGGCTCGCATGGAGTTCAAAAACTGAGTGAGGTGTGGACAGCACGTGGGAACAATCCGGACAATTTATCAAACGCAGGTCTCACATCATCCTCCCGCCAAATCAAAAAACTGGGGCTGGAGCCCAGCTGAGCCCTGTTTACGGCTGATAAAAACTCAACATTTCCCAATTTTGCTGCTTCAAATTAAATGCTTTTTAGGGATTTTATTGGGGGAAAAAACGAATTAGCTGAGCTTTGTTAGCGACTATTCTTCAATAAAACAGGTTTACTAATACCGCAGGAAGGAAGACAACAGAAAATGACGACAGACTTTTATTGTATAGAATTTATGGGAAGTGTTTATCCAGCCTTTTACAGCGGCTTCTTATATCCGATCTCTTTCCGATGAGGTGGGTCGCATTTAAGTGTGGACAAAGCTGTGGACAAGTGTGTTTCAGCATTTGCCAGGGCCGAGTGCTTACGCAGCAGTTTATCTAATGACAAGAAGATGCCAGCTCCTCAAAATCTTCAAGAGATTGAAAGATTGAAAGACAAAACATGAATATCATGATATTTTCTGTCTTATAGTTGTTTATTTTATTTACAATCTTAAAAAGTACATTATTTTCTGCCAAACTTTTCCAAGGAAAAGGCTAAAGTTTCTCACCAGTGAGGTTACATCGCCTAACCTCAAGAATGAGTTATGCTTCAGCACTTTTACAATGGAGGTTAATGGACTTTTGATTTTGGTGGAATTCAAATTTCAACAGCAACGTGTCCTAGAAGCAACGCCAGTACTCATTCATGACACATTCATTCACCGCCTTTGTAAAAGCTCTGTGTATGTTTTAATTATTATTCGTCGACGTAATAATGTTATCAATATGACCTTTGAATCACTCATACGTGTCACTTCAGTGTAAATCTGTTCATGGCTCTTAATTAAGGGCCAATTGATCCTGGTTATCTTGGTAATTCATAGACTTCCCTGTCGACAGTTTTCAACGGAACTTCTCTCTACCAAAGAAACATGCATTATATGTGTGTGTGTGTGTGTGTGTGTGTGTGTGTGTGTGTGTGTGTGTGTGTGTGTGTGTGTGTGTGTGTGTGTGTGTGTGTGTGTGTGTGTAGAGCACTCAGGCTTCATCATTCGGCCAGTAGCTGGGTACCTCTCCCCCAGGGACTTCCTAGCGGGCCTGGCCTTCAGAGTGTTCCACTGCACTCAGTATGTCCGCCACAGCTCCGAGCCTTTGTACACACCTGAACCGTGAGTACACACGTGTACGCACAAAAGGCATTCACTTCATACTACTGTTTTTTTTTAAGCGCTTCAGTGAAGCAATACCTGCATTTGCCTTGTCATGTTTGGATGTAGAGACACATGCCATGAGCTGCTGGGTCACGTTCCTCTGCTCGCTGAGCCCAGCTTCGCCCAGTTCTCTCAAGAAATTGGTTTAGCATCGCTGGGAGCTTCAGATGATGCTGTGCAGAAACTGGCCACAGTGAGAAAATACACACACACACACACACACACATCATTCACACATTTACTCAGGTCGCTTTTGGTGACATTGCATAGCCTTACATTCAATTAGGCTAAGGGTCCTCTTGCATGTTGCGTCTAAAAACCGTGCCGCTCTCAGCTTGTACCCAAGGTGCTTGGGGAGTTGCGCTCATGTCCCACCTGCCCTTACTAAGCAACCAAAACTTGCGTGCTGCGATGATGACGACGACGTTGAAGTTGCGTTACTTGAGCAGTAAGCCTCACTGACTAAACTAAACAAAGTCAAAACAAAGATAAATGGATTTGCAGTACTGTTAATCTGGATCATGTTAGCTTTACTGCGACTTGTCTGTGTCAGTTTGGTTGTTGTGACGCCCTTGGACGGAAAAGATGAAGCAAGTAAACTAGCCAGTGGGACAAGATCGTAACGCTCTGGGTAGCCCTGCACTAAAACATCTCAGACTGATATTTATGGAAGAAAGAAAAGATATTTGCCAGCTGTGGTTGGTTGTTTCTCGTCACATGACATGCGGTGCAACTATTGTTATCTCGGTGTGCAGCCGTCGCGCCCTGAATAATAGGAGAGCGCTTTGGAGCGTGCGTTCTGCGCATCTACATTGACAACAAAGGATTTGAGGACGCAAAAGGTGCAGCATGCCAACGACCCCTAATGACGACGTCATCACAGCTTGCTCATCGAGCGAAGTTGTCACTGCACTTGGTCGCGCACCTCTGAATGTTTGGAACTAAGCGCCCGCTACCCGCTCAGGGCT
Organism: Leptoclinus maculatus; assembly: GCA_032191485.1. Classification (NCBI taxonomy): domain Eukaryota; kingdom Metazoa; phylum Chordata; class Actinopteri; order Perciformes; family Stichaeidae; genus Leptoclinus; species Leptoclinus maculatus. Next base: position 43,764,151 of record JAVDOI010000001.1, on the reverse strand, counting down.
TTTTCAGACAGGACTGACACAAATAATTATTTGATAAAAGCACTATCAACACGAGGACTTTCCAAAGACGGCTAATTAGTTATTAGTTGCTTTAGAAACAGGAGGTAGCTCGCGCACTATCTGTGGGGGCTCGCACCACGGTGCCTCGTACGAGTTTTAACAAAGCTTAAGCTTAAGGAACACACAACCAAAAGGAACCAACAAGGAGACTAAAACTAAAGAGGGCGATGGGTATTTTGTCATTACACTTTTTTCTTTTTGGTGTCGATATGAACTTTGTCAAGTATATATTTGCTATAATGATATAGAACTGTGAAACTAGGGATGGGTACCAAAACACGGTAGTAAACGGGCCCCGGTTCTTAATTATTTAAGACAGTAGTGTGACATTGTCTGTTCTTTATCAGCACTTCTTAACGTTTTGGTGTAATTTATCTTCATGCTGCAGCATCTCCTCTGCTCTCTGTGTCAGAGCTGAGGTCCTCCAACTACACACACACACACACACACACACACACACACACACACACACACACACACACACACACACACACACACACACACACACACACACACAATACACTTGTAAATGCAATAAAACCAAAGGTTCAGGTGTATTGATGAAGTGAATCCTTCATCAATACACCTGAAAAAGAACCGAGACAACGCAGTATTGATAAAGGCAATAACATCCCTACCATAGGCACAAACCCACACACCTAACTCAGTTAGTGACATCTATTACTTACATTCTCATACTGTGTTTGAAAAGGATGATGTACAAATGAAAACCCGTTTTGTTCTAGTGTTATTTCTTCACAGTGGAGTTTGGCCTATGTAAGCAGGACGGCAGGCTAAGGGCCTATGGAGCTGGACTCCTGTCCTCCATCAGTGAACTCAAGGTAACACTCGACCTGCTGTCTAGCTTTACACAGTGCATGTTCATCTGCTGCACTTGTTGCTTACACTGTGAACTTCTGTATGAGTAGCTGCCAATTGATCCTACTCAGGTTTTCCTACATATGTCATAAATTAAATATTTCAATGAAGTTTGGTGACAATGTTGACATTTATAAATGCCTTGAGATTTTGGATCGTACCTCCTGGGCCGAGAAACATTTTATTTTCCCATGACAGTTCCTTTGTTTACCGCAAACCCGTTGATTGTTGATATAGCGACATTAATTGTACATCTGAATTTGTTTCATGATTTAAATGAATAAACCAATACTGACCTAAACCAATCACATTTCTGTAGCATCAGCTCATATTCAGCAAAAGGTGTTCAGAGGAAATTCTTATCTAGCTTTCACTACCACTTATGAGAATAAAATTAAAAAAAACACTCCTATGTGGCAATCCAGGTTACTTTAATTCTGTAATTGCATTGACATGCAGTCAGACAAAACCATGTTACTTGACCAACCAGGTCATGAGGGGCATTCTCTCGGTATGTGAATGTGACCACACAACGTCTCTGTTTTCTTTCAGCATGCTTTGTCTGACAAGGCCCATATCCTTCCCTTTGACCCCGTGGTGACCTGTAATCAGGAGTGCATGATAACTACGTTCCAGGACGTGTACTTTGTTTCTGAGAGTTTTGAGGACGCCAAGAACAAAATGAGGTCAGTAGAAGTCTCCTCCCTTAATAATGTAGCTCTGATCAACTCCCTGATTTTGAGATTTTACAACAGCACTGTTAGCAGTTAGCAGCTAATCCAACCAACTCACCCTTCGTTGAGTCCCGCCCTCGAACGTAGAGCTCCGACCAAGGACCAACAACTAGCCAGCGCCGCTCCATAGACTCTCATGCAATTTCAGATTTGCTTTATTTTCAGGCTGGTTATGTGGACTTGGAGCTGGTCATGGTTAAACGTGTAATAGTTCTACTAGTTACCCAGAGAGGTTGGAAGAGATACGTTTCAAAAATGTCTAGTAACTAGTGTTAGCAAATATATGTTACACAAGCTAGTGAAGGTATACTGACTACTGAAGGTATACTGACTGTATACATGCTGCTTTCACTTTTAATCATATATTTATGCAGGGAGTGCAGTTAGTGACAGTGTGGGCTCGATGGTAGCTTGGCAGAGTAGTAGCAAGGGGCGGGGCATAGCAAAGGGTCACTTCTTGCTGTCCTTCGTAGAGTTGGATGAGCCAGGCTAGCCTTTTTATCCCTGCTTTCAGTCTTTATGCTAAGCTAGGTTTATCACCTCCTGGCTGTAGTTCCATACTTGGTGCACAGACATGGAATGTGTTAGCAATCTTCTCAGGTCACACAAATGAGTGCATTCCCCAAAAAGTTCTTCACCAGCAGCATCTACTGTATCACAGCAAAATTTGTTTTTGTTCTCCATGCGGTGACAATTAGCATACCCAAGCATCTGGACCTTAGCTTAGCTGTAACAATGTTTTTCCCAAGGCAGTAACTCACAGTGTTGTTGTTTATGTATATATATTCAAGTCAGTTAAACTTCTGAGTATGTTAAAGTCCTAAAGTCTTATACACTTTGGTGATGGATCCTGGAATTTCACTGTTCTTTTTGAGATCATGTTTATGAATTGTTTTTAAATGACCACACACAAAACTTTGGCTGAATGATTTTGTAGCTACAATGTTTCAGAGATGTCAAAGGTTGAACTGGGCTATTGATGTAACTGACTTTTTGTGTGTCTGCAGGGAGTTTGCTAAGACCATTTGGCGGCCATTCACCGTACGCTACGACCCCTACACCCAGAGTGTGGATGTCCTGAAGGACACCAACAGCATCAATAGCATGCTGAAAGACATCCGGCATGAGCTGGACATTGTAGAAGACGCCCTGAACCGACTCAACAAACACCTATGAGTCTGAATTTGTATAAATGTACAATGAAGTAAAAAATTTGTGCTGGGCAACGATTAAAATTTGTAATTCATTAATTAATTAATGAATTGCATTGTTATGCGCAAAGTTCAATAATTAATTCAAAAGTAGTGTATTGCGCACTTATATTTTAAAAGTACTCCTATATGAACAAAAATGCAATAACATTTGGTTTGCAAACACTTTAAACAAATAAGGTTCTTTTTAACAGCAGTATTCCCTTTACACAGTAGCAGTTAAAATACAGTTATAATGATTCTGATAATAGATATTCAGCCGGTGTTCACAACTTTACTTTCATGTGTAATAAATGCAATTTGAAATCTGGAACATATCTATGTCATGTTTTTTTCTTCTTTTTTATGTATGTTAAATTCTCAGTAGCAATATCTAAATGATATGCTTATTATACATATTACAAACAAAACAACTTTAAAAACTCTAAAAAAAATAATTTAAATGAATCATTTCTTTTTTGCTTTTTTTGGTATTTTGGTCAGACACATATGCAACGCTGATTACCGTAATGTGTGGTATTTGTTATAAATGTATGTTGGTACATAGAGGGTGATAAGAAGCTGTAACTGGAAGGACTTAGGACCCAGGGGAATGTAGGTGAAGCAAGGGAACCTGGAGGGGGTCTGTACTGTGGCAGTAACCTGCATGAGGAAGTTATGCTAATAAAGAGTTGCAGTTAAGAGCAGTTTGTTCTCACGTGGTTATATGTTCATTTAAAAACACGACAATATGTATTTTGATATTGTCACGTTTGATCCTGTAATGAGACAATCGCATGCGTGTGTGTGTGTGTGTGAAACAGGAGGGACCGACGGTGACGGAGTGAAGGGGTGTTCCGGGCCGGGCGTGTCACCCGGGGGGGTGGGGGGGCGGCAGCAGCAGCAGGAAGTGCACAGCTGTTCACCGCTTGCTGACAGGTTCTTGTGTTAAATAATAATAATAATCCGCTTAATAATAATTTTAAAAAACTGCATTAACGAGCGATAATATAATTGTCGGAGTTAATTAATTAATGCGTTAACGCGATAATAACGCGTTAACTTGCCCAGCACTATTAAAAATATAAATTTTTTAACTATAAATATAACACCAAAATCCCAACTTTGTTGTGAAGGTTAATGTCTCCAATTCACACTGTAAAGATGGATCCTTGGTGTTTCTGCTGGCCGCTGCTTATTTGTACCTTTCCTCTGTTATTGGAGCACTATGAGGCGTTGTTGACGACAGTGGATTACAACGTCGTTTGTTAAACGGGTGTGGAGCACGCTTTCATGGAGTGGATATCAATCCAATAAAAAAAAATAAAGCTGCAAGTGGCGTCCGAGCACATTGTTTTTTGACACGTATGCATGAAACAACGTTTAAAGCACAAGTGTCACAGAGTGTGCGAACAGAGTTCAGTTCGGAGAAACCGGAGGATTCAGACAACACACCGATGCTCGCGAGCTGCGTTCAAACCGGTAACCTTGCAGTCACACAGGGTGCGTGTCTAAATGCCCGGATACACATAAAACCGACAGCCTCACGTCTCCTGTGTTTGGGCTAAAACGTTGCCCTTGAATCAGATGAGATGAGGATGAAACATGAGACAAGCCTGTCTGTGTGTGCCCATATTGATTTTAGTTGTCTGCTTGCTTTCCTCACTTCCATTTTTGTCTCAGACTGGTGTGTGTGTGTGTGTGTGTTAGATGACTACTAATCTCAGACCTGGTGTACTGATTACAAGAATATTACATTTAGGGAAATGGAAGACTGGATTAAGTCTTGTCACGCGATCGGATTTTAATTTACTACTATGCACAACTTTGCCACAAGGTGGAACCGTGATACCACTATGGTGCCAACTATCCACACTCAATTATCCCTTCGACAGCTGAAGAGCAGAGGAACCACTCCTTTATCAAAGTAGGCAGCAATTTACAATAAAGATCCGTGCCTATGGTGTTTGTATCCAACTGATATTAGCAGGCCAAGGCACAGTAACTGCTTGTAACAATTAACATACTTGTAGATAACATGTGAATGCAATTCAACAAGCTTGTTTACACATGATAAATGGTTGAAAGAGGGCACATTGAATGTATGTTACTGATATCAAGCACAGGCTCAGCACAGGTAAGCTAACACAGCAGACACTCAGTTGCAACTAAGTGGGCCTAATTAGAATGACCAGCAACCAATATGTAACAAAGCGAGCATTATCTTTAATGGACGAATAGACATTAAATTGTATTAATATGTGGTTTAAAGTATTTACAGTTGAAACGTGTGACACGTCAATCATAAACAATGGTGGTTTTGGAACTTAATTGGTCCCACATTGGTGAGATGGAACTTACCACAATGGAGGTAAGTCTAAATATTCACCAAACCAGTGGCGGGCCGTGCATTTTATACCTGGGCCTTCACTGCTGTCCTGCAGCTGAAATACCACCTTATAACCTCATGATGGCGCCACAGCTACGGTTATTATTCATTTCTAGGGCTGTAACTATATACGTATTCGTATTAAACCGTTCAGTACGAGGCTTACAAACCGAACAATACGTTTGAATAATACTAGTGCATTTGGAAAATGCAGAAGCTTAAATTGTGGGAAATATAATGTTTTCTGTGCTCATGTAGGAGACAACGGTCTGTGTGACCTCTGAACCAGAACAAAAAAAACAACAAAAAACAGCTGGAGCTCCGCAAGTGTTCTGGGAGGCTACACTAACTAGCTTAACGGGAAAACAACAGCAGCAACAAGCATTCTGCTACACAATCAAGGGCCATTCAGATATTAGATGTAAAAAAACAAACGCAGTTGACTTACACTTAAACTCCATCCTCCTTTCTTTGTTGACAAAGAGTTTAATCCCATGGTTAAATCCCTATTCACAAATCCGTTTCTCCTCCTCCTTCAGCCATTGAGTGTTAAAAAACAAAGCTAGGTAAAAAAAAAAAATAATCTACACCAAACAAAATGCAAAAAATGTCATCATTTCTTCCATATCTTTCAATTTAAACTCTCACTACTCCGACTAAGCCTCTGCTGTTAAGTTTCGTTTCACGATAGTCACGTGCTCGCCCACTGACCAATCACAGCACACGCTGCACCTCACTGCAGAGCTGCTACTTAAAACTGAGCTGTGTGTTAATGCTGACGTAGTTGTAGGCCAGCTAGCAGGCTCTGGCACGTCAAAGAATACGCCCAACATGTCAAACTAAAGATCTGATTGGTTGAAGACGATGACAATCAACAATATCGTCCCCATTCACTTAAACTGCAAAGGGATTCACTTGTGAGTCTACAGGCCTCGGGCCTCTCTTCTTACCTAGAGACACAGAGGTGAAATCTGATTGGATAAAAGCTCTACTTAAAACAAGCTGCACTGGAAGCAGAGCAACTGAGGAAGACAGTGGCTGTGCAATGAGAAAATAAGATAATGGGAAAAATATTTTTATAAATTAGAATACATGTAGTGTATTTAAGAAAAATTATTAAATTATAAAATAGATATAACTTTGTGATTCTGTTTAGGCCAGCAGAGAAGGCTTTGCAGGCCCTGACGGCCCCCCACTGCAATTAACACTTACAATTATGAAGGCACTCTGCGTAATTGGTGCAAATGTGTGATTTTTGGCTATACAAATAAATTGAAATTAAAGAGTTTGCAAGTTGTTCAATAATAAGAGCAAGTATAAAGTATCACATATTAAATCATAAACGTGGTGAGTATTATAGGGAGTGTGAGGGGAGGGCATTTCATCGATGTTTTATCAAATACATTTACAGCTCACAAAGCCGTGTACATTTGGGTCCATGAGGTATTATTAATGCCAGACACTCAGTTCTTCTTTGTCTTGTTTGGTGGGAACCAATATTTGCCACCTACCTCCATAAATGCTGCAGAGGGCGCCATTATAAGTAATATGTCAATGAGTTTAATTTTTTTTTCCTCCGCATCTTTTGCCGTAGATAGTCTTCCATACTAACCTGACTGGTAAGACAGAAGGTTTTTGTTTTTTTTAACGGTAGGAGATTCTAAATGTCCTGATTAGAAACCATTCATTTACAGAAGCAAAGCAGACCTCTCGCTCCCAAAGTGTCGAAGCATGTTAGCAAATCGATGTGTTATTTTGAAGGAGTTTACCGGAAGTCCACTGTGTTATGGACTGGATTGATTGTGTGTGTGTGAGGGAGGGAGGGAGGAGTTGGGTGTTGCCTCGGTCTCCGAGTTGAAGTCAGGATTCCCAGTCGAGACTCAGTCCCAGTTACACACGTCGCGAGACACCTGGCCCGCGACACTGCCGCCGTCCCGTATAAACTCTTTCTCCGAATACATTTGACTAAACGGACCATCATGGGAGTCGAAGGCTGCACCAAATGTATCAAGTACCTGCTTTTCTTCTTCAACTTCATCTTCTGGGTGAGCAGCAAGCCTTGGTTTTATTTTTATTTTAACACATTAGGCGTTCACTTCGGTGCCTCCGCCTCCTTCTCGCTGCGCTTAGCGGTCTGTATTGGTTTGTTTAGGCTGCCGGCCCGTTATATGAATAAACGACACCGGGATAACATCCACGTTAACGTTCCATCTCGTGGATTTAGTACGTTCAACCGTTCTACCGCCTGAATAACCGCGTGAGGGCTTCTTTTTTCCTTCGCCACTAGGGGAGACTATGGCGAAATGATGGTTGGCCAAAATAAATAGGTAGAAAAGGCGTGTGTGTGGTTAATTTACATAACTATAATAAACATCCGCGAGCTGGTGAATATCATAGTTTATACAGCAAAACCCCAACAGAGCCGCCTCACGTGTTAAATCAGCATTAAGAAAAAAAGGAAACGGGAGAAAAATAGTGCGTTTAGCCCCAAAAAAGGATAAGTTCACGCGATAGTTTTAGTTTGTTGTGAAATCAAACTCACGGTTGAACCGTTTAGAATCGCTGACGGAGACTCTTAGTAACAATATGGGCCGATAATAAGACGGTAGAAACATCTTTTAGTTAGAGGGTCTGCGGTGAAGACTGCCTCGTTCGGGTTTGGAGAATGGCTTTGTTTGGATTACATCCTCCACCCAATTTCTGGGGGGGGGGGGGGGTCTCTCGTGGTGGTTTCCATTTGCTGAGTCCAGGCCCGTGATGGGTGATGGGTCGTGGAAAAAATGTGCGTGTGTTTAGCTTTCGCGCTTCCTGTGTGAAAGCTGTTGTAGGCTCCTTTCCTTCATCCGCTCTACTTCTTCTTTTCTTTCTGTCTTTACAAATAAGAGTGCCACTATATAAATACAAATTAATATATATATATATATATATATTATTTTTTTTATTTTATTTTGTAAATCTGCGTGGAGCCGAGTGTCAAGCAACCTGATTGGTTGATCCAACTCGTGTCAACCGGGGGGGACGAATCGAGAAAGTAAACGATCTTATTAAGCAGGGTGTCGAACAGAAGACAAGGGGGGGTGCATGGGTGGGGGCGTGTTGTTGTTGAGACAGTAAAACATAACCCCAGATCTCGAGGCGAAGTAGCAAATGAATGCATTTAACAGTTTATAATACTACGACACAGAATTTTACAGTAACTATATTTTTCGTCGCATGGTAAACGGTAGAAATACGCGGTTCACTTTCACGATCTACCAAGAATGTGGGCGGGCCTTACGGGTCTAGGTCCGCCCACTTGTACAGCCGGCCCATCCTAAATGACTGGGAGAACATATTTTTTGGAAACTTTTACATTTTAATAATTACAATTCATATTTACGATACACAATAAAGACTAAAACGCTGTTTTCCCACTCAGACAAAGTAAAGACACACGTCATGTGTGGAGTCTGGACAGATCGCAACACGCCGTCGACGTGGCGTATACGGTAGTTTAGATATTTATTTTAGTATAGAATACAAAAAGTCAAAGAAAAAAATCAGTCGTGTTCAGAATTTAAAAAAAATTGTAAATAAATGCGTCGCCTGCGAATAACAGATTCGTTTTTTGTGCGTTGTTATTGAGGCTTTCAGAAAGCGTTCTGTGTTGGTTAAATTTTCCAGCTGTGTAGAATGTGTCTGTCAGCAGTTTACAGTGCACATGCAGTCACTGTCTAATGTTTATAGCAAGAAGCTATAAACATTGTAGGCAAGATGGGAGCTGGGAAAAAAATCTAAGAAGACTTCACCGTTTCTATGTTCCCTAGCGTAGAAATAATTGACAGCGCAGTGCGCCGCTCTCTCTCTCTCGTTTAAAGTCAATCTGACCAGCAGTCAATCTCTTCCTCTCTCTCCCTCCAATCAACTCATGTTGAATGAATATTCATCGAGCCAGATCATCCAAACAAGATGGCATCGCCTCAAATAGAACTAAACTGTCAGTGAATGGATGTTTTGTTCTACTAAATCCACAGCAAGGACCAAACATCACAGATACCATGTTTCATTTTCGCAATATGTGCCATTTGAAGAAAGAAAAATTCTTTAAAAAGTGTCATAATCAACCAGACGCACTAGTCGCCAGGGTATGATACTCTACCAGTCAAGACTACCATTCGGAAACCGTTAAAGGAACAGTATTTACTTCTGTAATTAAAAGGCCCATCCAAAAATGTGATTGGCTAACGCAGCGGCTTGCTGGATGGCGTCACATTGCATTGCAGCAAAAGTTTAACCAGTGGTTGTTGTTTTTTTGCCAGCCTGTGTTGGCACCCAGACGGACTGGCTACATTAAAGTAAATGAGAGGGGCTACTGCCGCTTTAAACAAGGCCTTAGAGTCCATTGACCTCGTGCGTGGCTCTAGATAAGTTAAAGAATCAAAGACAATATGAAGATATTCATCAAGGGGACCAGAATGTATTTCCCATATTTCATGGAAATATGTGATAGCTGTCAAGCCAAAAATGCCACGGTGGTGCTCGTGGAAAAGTCAGAGGAACACCAAAATCAGTCGGGTTCATCCTCTGGGGACCGTGATATCTGAACGAAATTTCATGGCAGTCAACAAACCCTTTTACACACAACGTCATAAAAATGTGACAATGGTATGACAAGACCAATCATTTCAGGGGAGGAAAAGAGAAAGTAATCTGTATTTAGGACGAGCAGAAATGAGAGGGGTGAACAGAAGGTGATTGTAAGAGCAGACGATGTCTTTGTTGGTCATTTCTATTCGTTTTAAATATACACTCTTCCATAGCAACTTTCAGGTTAAAGCGGGGGGTGTCGCCCACTCATCAATCACTCTGATAAAGGTCACACTTCCAGCCTCTTTGCAGAGAGAAATGGAGACACAACAGAGGATGTTAAGTAGGTGCAGTACAGGCTGACATGTTGCAGACCGTAAGAAAGCTAGTGGTGAAAGTTTTAAAGTGTTACAGTCAACATTGGTTCCACGTAAAAAAAAAAAAGCACAATTGTAACCCCCCCCCCCCTGTAATGCTTCTTGAGATATTTGCGGTTCTTTGTCCCGGTGTTGTCCAGTTAGACGTGTTTCACGCAGCAGTAGATTCTGTCAAATACAGCATATTCATTTTCTATGGAAAGTAGTGATGAGTCACACGTTTGGAGAGCCACCGGGTCACTACAGAGCTCTTGTTTAGAGAAAATGTTGCAGATTAATATTCTGTCAATTGAATAATAAATTATTCGACTCAGTGTCGGATTTAGGATTTTATCAAATTGAAAGGCAGAGTTTTGTCGTGTTTCATCACATTTTTTATTGTTGATTTATCCTTGTTTGCTTTTGTTAAATGTCACATTTATTTGTCTCGTGCTTTACTTATTTTTTTTAAATGTCTCCACATTTATATGGCCTTTCCAGATTAAAAATAATACATTTCTATAACATGTATTATACATGTATTATTTGCAATGTTTATAATATTTAAATACATTAAACCTTGTAATTCTGATATTTCCAGCGGGCACCTGAAGGCAACATAGCTCTACCATGTTACAATGAACTGTCATGGTCAGCTCAGTGTGGTGAAATCTGAATAGAGATGTGATACGTTTAGCTTGAACAACACTTGGTTTTTTCATATTGGTGTTTTTTTCACACCTGGCCGACACTTTAAGGCCCAGGAAACACCAACAGGAAATGCCGTTACCTGCGACTACCGACCACAGCTGATTGCCGTCATCCATTATGAATGACAACTAAAGTGGCGGTGTTGAAGAAGGAAGCAGTGGGCTGCACTTTACCTCAGTCTAACTGTTCAGGGACCAGAGAGCTAATGATTAAGCCACAGTTCTACCACTATCTCACACAGATAACAGGCCTTCAGTCAGCAGCTCCAGCTGTCTGCATCTACACACGATGCGTTCAGGTACCATATCCACGTTGGAACAACAACTGTCCCCTTCAAAGATGTATTTTTTTGGACTCATTTCGTTAATTTGCATCTTAAAGGCCTGTGTGTAAAGTGTCCGTGACCATTCGATTTACCTCTAGTTTCTGTCACCTTTGCTATTGAGACCTTTCGTGAATTTAATATGCTAGTATCGGTTATTTAAATGAGGGCCCTTCGAGGCAAGGGGGGGGGGGGGGGGCGATATGGCAAAAATATCAAATCATGATTATAATTTTTTTCAGGCAGGATCACAATCCACAATCTTATTACAATTGTTTTTCTTGTTGGGTTTTAAAGACTATTTTGGAAGTCACTGACCCAATAAAAAAAACCAAACACCTCACCAAATTGTGTTCTCAAATTGAACACCTTAAAGTTGTCTTTAAAAAGATTTCTGTTACTTTTCATGAATTGCCAAGTCACAATATGACAAGCATTGTAGCATTTAAAAGGCTTTATTTAATGGAAGCACCCTTACTCTGGGTTCGTTTTCTGCTTAAGAAGGCCAAAGAAACAGCCTGTTGTGTTGGTCATCGACGACTTCTGATGAGAAAGTGGACCCGACCTTCTAGTGGTCACACCGGCCACAAAGACTCAGTCCGGCACACAACTCCAGTCTAGCTGCACCGATCAGTGTAATGCACACATGCGTGGGCAGCGTGATGGTTTTTACGTTGTACATATGGTAATGTCGCAGCCACACGCGCACACACACACACACACACATTTAGTCGTCAGTGTTGAAGGTCTTCAGCGGGAGTTGAGAAGCTTGCAATTTGCGACACGGGTCCGAGTCCTGACTCGAACTAGCCACCGATAAAGAAGTGTTGGCAACACTCCTGAGAAGTGACTTTTAACGTGACCGTTAATGCACCACGGCGTCTCCTCCTCTCTTTTCAACAGGTACTCCACTTTAACCCTTTTAGTTTTTTATTGACTGCTTCTAAAGAGCTCTTGAGAGAGAGGGTTCCGGCAGAGCGGACGAGTCCGGTGGATGTGAAGAAACACTTTTCAACTGCGGCGTGCGGTCGTTGAGCGGCCCCGGCCCCGCGGAGTCTGTCTCTTTAAAATAAAAAGGGGGGGGGGGGGGGAGGGGGGGACCTCCTGTTTCCATAAATCACACAAGACACTGAGAGGGTTAAGAGGCTACAGGGGGGAGGAAGGGGGGAGAGCATCAGTGTGGTATATAGCAGACTTATGGGAACAGCAGACCTCCAGCATGCCCAGCATTCTACAACCCCCCTGTACTCGCGGGGGCATCGGGCAGAAATAGACACCGGGGGGGGGCTGATTTGTGCTGATCTCACACTGGATGATACCTGAAGCACTTTCAGAGTGTCTCTTTAAGTGTGAGGATACCGTCACAGCTGTTAGGACCTTTTCCCCGTGTTTACGACACACAAGTTAAACTCGTCTCTGGACGTTAGTCTTGGGTTTTGCTCAGAAGGAGCCGTCTCTCTGTGGGGACGGCAGGCAAGGCTGTAGGAAGACACGACGACCCCCATGCGTTTGGACATCTGTCTCGGTGTGGAATGTGAGACAATAAAAATGCGGTGAAAACCGGAGCAGGTAGCCTATCTGCTCCGCCATTTTTATGTCTGCCCTAACGTCATTACCTACTTAGGACACATAACGGCTGCACGTCCTAGCGCCTCTCAGTTTAGATTTTTCGGACAAAAGGCTCTGTCACGTCAGACATTTTGACTTGCTGTAGTTGGACTGCTCACTAACAACATTACTGATAGGTATGTTCCTTTTTAAAAGTCCTACAAAGCCCTGCCAGGGTTCTGATACTGAGGCCCTTCAAATGAATGCAGTCATTATTAAAGGGTAGGGGTGACGCGATATGCGATACGCGATGTTATCGATTGACGATAACCGTGATAATTAAAAAGAAGAAATATTGATATCGTGTTAATAATACACTAATGATAATATCTTGAAAAATAATCCAGCGCCACTGAAATCCCTACACTCATATTTTGAGTGTAATTCATTTGCCCAAAAAAAGAACTGGTTTTGTCTGGCCAACACTAAACCAAACTGAAAACCTCGTGGTATTCAGTCTGCTATCATAGACTGAGAAAACCCAAAAAGCCGTAGCCACGGTGTCCCTGCTTCAAAAAAATGACGTTAAAGGCGCTAGGTTTGATATTTAGAGCATGAATATAGCATCAAACAACTATTGTCTCTGTAAAGATATAATGGAGGTGCGTCTGTTTCTTGAGTGCGTTGTGTAGCTCCTCTGTGCCTTGTTTACGTAGCCGGGTCGGCCGTGCACGCCTTTGCTGCATGTTAGCGTGCCCCGCTGGTTAGCTAATCGGCGCCGTGTTGCGGAAGGTTCACCTTCCCAGGTTAACACCGTTGGCTCTTTCAGCGCCGTTGCCGTCGTTGACACTGTTAGCACCGTTAGCTGTGAGGCAATGTTTCAGCTCTAGTTAACCACTCAGTCATAAGTGGCCGGTAGAGGACCTTTTTGGCAAATCTTGAGTCTTCTAACTACTCCAGCAGAACATCACTCAAGTTTTAAGGATTCTCTACATTTGGTCTGAAACAGTTTGAGATCTGTGGTTGATCTTTTCAAAAGGCCGCCAGTTCCTCTGACTCAAACATCCCAGATACCGTATTTTTTTTGCCCAAATGCCGTCTCTTACTTTCTCCTAAACCACCAGCTATTAGATGAGTTACCGAGTCACACCCCTTAGCGTGTCCTTAAGGTCGTGGCTGACCTGGGACCAGCATTGTTCCTGACTTCAGTTAGCGGTAGTTGGAGCTGCTCCAGCCTCGGCAAAGCATAAACATCCTGGTACTAAACATGTTCTGTCGGGCTCCCCCTCTACTCATCGCTTCATAGAAACGCTGTAAATGAAGTAAGCCTCTCAGAAATCTGTTTAAACCGTCAGACATTTCAGTGACGAGTAATTCGCTGGTATGGGGGGGGGGGGGGGGGTTGAAGTTAGTGAGTCATTTTGTGGTGCTTGTGTGTGTGTGTGTGTGTGTGTTGAATTGCTGCACTCCTGCCAGTTATGGTGTTGCTCTGGTTGCTTGGCAGCAGCTGGCCTTCGCTCTGGAATGGACCTCACTAAGAGAGGAGGAGGAGGAGGAGGTTGTTTTGGTTCAAATCTATTCACAGGAACTAGTTTTATTTAGATATTCTCTTTGGCCACATTCTCTATTTTGAACGTATCGAAGTATGGAGTATTTATAAAAACTCTGGACCAGAGGGGGGTGTTCTGTCATGTCCGTCTGTGGTTTATTTCACTGCTTGTTCCTGCGTGCCTGCTGAGGTGTATGCTAACTCTAGTTATATTTAGGACGTCTTTGTCCCGGGCCAAACAAGAGGGCTCCGGCAGACTTCTGTCAATGTAAACCGCCCCTGAAGAACAATACATTGCAGCTACTCGGGGACACATTGCAGTATGTGCAGGGCTTTCCCCCAGGAAGTCGGTTAGAAGAGGAAGTACAAAAACAAATTTAAAAAAAAAAGGGTTGATTGTGATCTTTCTGGTCACGGCGAGTCCCCGCCAGTGACCGGTGACAGTCTCCTGCCGAAGGTTAGAATATTTTGCCGTTGATTACTACCAAAGCCAAGAAGCCCCCTCCCCCCCCAACTAATGTTAATAGGGACAGAATAAGGAGAGAGAGACGACGAGAGGTTCCACCTCAGACACTGATGATGGAAGTGCGGTCAGGGAGAGACCGACTGAGCCAGTGAAGAAGAGAGAAACTGGGAATGCTACCAGTGGAATAGTTCGACTGGAGCCCCGAGTCCAGATGTTAGATGCTGTTGTGTTTGCCTGGTTGCTTCAAATAGACACCGAACATTTCATTACTACACTACACTTCTATAACTTTTTTTTGCAGAACTCAAGTGTGAAAATGCTAATTTGAACAATGTAAGCAGCACAATGTAGTGTGATGTGGTGAACTGAAGGAAGTGCCTGTGTTGTGTGTGTTGTGTTGCAGCTCGCGGGAGGTGTCATCCTGGGTGTGGCCCTGTGGTTGAGACATGACCCCAAGACCAGCAACCTGCTGGAGCTGGAGCTTGATGGAGCCCACGCCCCCAGCACCTTCTACATCAGTACGTACCTCATCTGTCTCTGTCTGGTGGGAAACCTCTTGCTCAAACCTTTGGACATGGTTCAGTAAAAAAAAAACATCTGTTGCCACACTCACAATGTGTCAGTGTTTCTGCTCATTTCTGTTATTTCCACACGACGACACTGTCCTTTGTCCGCCAACAAGGCCCACTTACATGTTACTCATTCAAATGGAAATGCTTCCCTATGCTTTTTAGTCTTATTTATTCTCATTAGACTCATTCTGCTCAGGTTGTGGAAAGACTGCTTTATGGGCTCAAAGAAAAAGCCATAAAGTCTGAATTATCCAATCTGTTAAAAAAAAAAATACAGCATGGAGACAGGAAGCCGTCTGAAAACAAAAACTCATATTGCACGAACAACCCATTCTATGTTTATGTCTTTCTGTTTTACTGAAAAGGTAAAACTATTGGAGCTATGCTCAAAATAGCACAAAATACACTACACGCCCATATTAGGTAGTTCAGACCACAGGATGTGACATTGGCCTGAATTTTCAAAATACAAGTTTACATTTATTATTTATCGTAGCGTGATTTGATCGTGGATTTCTGTCAAAGTCAAATAAAAAGAGTTTCAGCAGGTTTCCCATTCACTGTGCTGCTTAAAGAAAAAGAAAAGCATGTGATAATGTATCTGACTATTAATGGACACAATAGGTGGATCTCCTTTAGAGCCCTATGATTAAGATGAATATGATATTTATTATTAAAAAGTTGGAGATGGAGTGTAGGACTTCAACATATAAATGAATAGGGCTGCCACTACCGACTAACTTTCTATCGATTAATCTATCATCTATTTTAGGGATTAGTCGATTAATCTGAGCAATGAAAAAAAGAAAAATCACCATTTCATTTAAGTTGACAAACTGTGGGCTGTCATGGTATATTGCAGCACAAAACAAAAGGAAATAGGCTACTCTGAAATGTTAAATAGAGTAGAAATATGCTCTCCACTGTTTGTAATCTAAATCGCTCGTGTTCTTTGACAAAATGGAGCCAAACAGGTTTAAAACTCAGCGTCTGAACCGGAAAATACAGAGAAGGAAATTTAGGCAAAAGAAGAAACAACGTACACCTCGCTCAGATTTGCGTTTTTTTTTTCCTGTACCTTTTTACAATGTTTTTCTTTCTGTGTGGTGAAAAGTAGGGCGGCCATGATGGAAAATATGTGCTCGTTTCTAGTGAGGTTTGTTCTGATCCACAACATTTTAGGATTACAAAATCGAATAATTTCTAATAAATATTGTTCCGTCTAAACTGAACAGTTCTAACAAATTATTAAAATTATTTATCAAATATTTTTTTAATTCATTATTTACCTGCTTTGCCTACAAGTATCCCGCGATATAAAATAAAGAAAAGCGTAAAATTCTCACATCAGACATATTTTGTGTTGATTGATCGACTGATTGTTTCAGCTGAGCAGAGTCTCGTCAATCACAGCATCGCACATACCGTGCAGCTCGGGACGTACAAAGTGGACCTTCATTATTAAACTGGTGTTAAAATGCGTCAGGACGATGAGTCGCCGCTGCCCCGCCTCGCCCAGTTTCACCAGCGACTTGTGACCATTACTAACGGAGGACACGCGGCTCGTCATCTGACTCTGTTAAAAGTTGCTCGAACCAGCATTAGTCATCTGCCTCGCGAGGAAGAGGAGAGATGAAAAGGGAGGACGATAGGATGACGGTGTTATTACTAAATACAAGTGAGTGCTCGCCCGTCTCCTTCTGAAACACAGCTACAGAACCGTAAAAAAATGGAGGGTGTGTTTGAGTCATTGTTTCCGTCTCCGTCCTCCGAGGCAGCATAGCTGGGGTTGTTCGATGCAACTAAAAAAAAATCAGAGAGGAACTACATTAGGGACTTTCTCTTCTCCAGCCTCAATGATTGCATCCTCCCCGTTACATAAAGCCTCCCTCTCATTCCCGAGGAGGGGAGAAAAAGCCTCGTCGGTCTAGGAAAAAATTCCTCACTGGCCCTCCCTTCTTCTTCTCCTCCTCACCGGCCCCACCCTCTTCCTCCCTCCTCTGTGAAAGTTTTCCTCTCCCTCACTCTGCCTGGTTTCTTTCCACCCCCCCACCCCCGTCTTACAAGCCCATCTGGTTGCGGTTAGTGTCCGAGTCGCGCTGTCTCACTTCTCCTTATTTTTTCCTTTAGTCCTTCCCCTCCCTCCCTCCGTCTATCTCCGTCTACCCTTTTTCTCCCCCTCCCCTCTTCATCCCCTGCTGCCAGGAACGTTTCAATATGGAGTCCCCACATCTGCTTCTCTCCTTTCTCTCACCCATACCCGCTCGCAGACACAATAGCCCGATGGCGGGGGCCGCCTCTCGCCTCTCTACACCACCAACCGCACCGTGAGTTTGTCGGTTCTTAGACAGATCACTTTTTCACTGAAGTCTGTTCTCTAAACTATCTCAACTGAACAGAAAAGGAGCTGAACTGCAGCCGAATGATCCGTTGAAAGTGAAGTGAATGAAGAAATGTAATGCTGCTCACGCTTGACGTCTCGGTTCCTGTTACGTCATCTTGTTTTTTTCCAGCTACATCGGTTCTCTAAAGGCCCTGTCACACTATTGCGTATGAGAAAAACGTATGAGTTGCGTATGCAAATTCCCCCAAAAAACTTTCATACGCACAAAAACCCCTTGAAAATACAGGATGTTTCGTATACTTACCGTATTGAACCTATGATAAGCGTATGAGTAGCGTATCGCCAGCGAATGGCCAGCGTAAGACCAGCGTATCGCCAGCGTATGACCAGGGACGAACTGCGCATGCGCAGTGTACCGCTATCACTACCTCCATCCTCTCTCGTTGTTGGTCCACGAAGAACTGAAGAAGAGCTCGAAATGGGAGTATATATATATACACTTTCTCAATACGCTAGCTGTACGGTACACCTTCATGCCAGGTATGGACAGCGAATGGCCAGCGTACTCCACCTATGAGTAACGTACCTCTGACATTACTCTCGCGTATTCAGCGTATGCCGATCGCATGCTTAGCATATAAACCATACGTCCGCACACGCACAACATTTTTAAGCATGCTTAAAAAAACTTTTCTGCCTCGCCGTATGCCAGCGTATGCGACCGTGCTTGAAACGTATACAACCTATGCCTAACGTACCCCTAGCGTCTTGACACCGTATACCAGCGTATGAGTGATATTTTCCATACGCTCGCATACGCTAGTACGATACGCAATAGTGTGACAGGGCCTTAAGCAGCAAAGGAGTTGAAGGGTCCGCTTCCTCACGGGTTACGTGATCTTCAGCGTTTGTGCTCGTCAGTATTAGTGAGACGATTCTATTCCTGAATGAATTTGGTTAGAAACGCTTCCCTTTTTTATTTTTTATCAGAGAACAGACTTATGACTCTCGGTTATGCGTCTAAAAACGTCCCTGGCGACAACGCGGGATGTGTTCACATTAATTTGTCTGAATTTGTTCTTTTGCTTTCGTGTCAGCCCTACAGATGAAAAACTATTTTCATGGTTTAACTTGGGCCTACCATACCTGCCTTAGTTGTGCTAGGTGCTGCCCTTTAAATTCTTTCAACAAATAAAATAATTTAATTTCATAATCTAAATAAGTCACAAGACTGGAGCTTGTAATTCTTATAAGTTACAGAGTGGTTATAACCGTTAAAACGTACATTAAGTTCACGACAGATGATCACATTTGGTTCTGGGTTCTGGGCTCATATACTGCATACAGTGGCCGAGGCTGGAGGAGCTTCAGGAAGTTATCACTTCAACCACTTCTCACTTTCCTATTCAGCAGCAAACTTATTGAACTGGCTGACATGTTTTAATGTTGCCGGGACAACTGAGGTGATTCCCAGAACATGACTCACTGTTGGGAAGTCCCACAGCTGCACCAGACCTGCAGCGTTGGGTACCACCTCACCAAAAATAGAACCAGAGTCAGAGGAGCGTTCCCTCTTCACATGTAGGCAGGGCTTTTTTGGGGGGGTAATAGACTCGTACAGGAAGGTACTGAAACTTCAGATTAAAGTATTCAACTGTATATTCCGCTCATGATCAAGAGTTGTGCTCCACGTGTTCATTGTCATAGGTTGTTCTTCCCAACATTAAACCACAGATTCACATTTCTAGGACTAGAGGATCACTCTCTGTGGGTAAAATGAGAACAAATGGTCTTTATTACAAATGGTCTTTTATTATAATGTAAGGAGAAACAAAAAACCAAACTGACCGCACATATTATTGACGAGCAAAAAGCTACAAACGTTGATAAAGAAACAACCACAGATACAAAGATACAATCATGTGTGTATAGATGATATTGTTGGACTCTTAAGCTGCAGGGTCGCTGTGTTTTATTGTGTTACATTTGAAGTCAGAATGCCGCTGGATGGTGATCTCAGATAGAGCGGTGCATAGCAGAGCGTCGACGACTGAAACCCGCTTCTACAAACAAACCACCATATCTGTCACCACGGACGTGTAACTGCACGTCTGTTAGGTCCTCTGGAAGACAAGAGGGTAAAGTAAAAACAATAATAAGCGGGGAAAATTAAAAAACAAAAGCTTGAAAGACGGATAAAAACTGAATAAAACAAAGTAGCTGTGTGCGAGCGTTTACAGTTTAGTCTGCAGCGCTGACACGCCGTCTGCGTGTTGACGAGTCTTTCGGTGTCCTCCGTGAAGTTCCATCTTCAAAAGGTTCTTTCCCACAGCGTTGGCACCAGTCTGAAGTCAAGACCTTCTGGTGTCCTTACATGGCTGGATTGCAGTATTAATAATAAACTACGAACAGCAGAAAGGAAGGCTGGCATTGTATAAGAAACAATAGTCGGATGACTCCGCCGCAGCAACTGAACGCATCTGGATAAAATATTTGGAGGTGCGTTGTTCCGCTAGCTTCCATCATTTAAGGGAAACCCCACCTGGTCTACATGTTATTTGGAGCAGTGAGCGGATGAAACACAATAGGCTGAATTTCAGGAACGTATATGGAAGCATTTATTTAATGTTAATCTTAATAGTTTCTTTCCCATATGATTCTATAATAACAATAATAGCTCTACAAATAATTAAATAATAATAGAGGTATTAGATATGAGTATATAATGTTAATTCCCTCTCATATATGACTACTTGTTAAGGAACCATTTTTTTATTTTTTTATTGGTATTTAACAGATCACAAATACACAAAAAAACAATCCCTACCCGACATCCTCATGTGGTGATGAAAAATTCAAATAAATTCTGAAGCAATTAAACAAATGGACAAACAATATAGAGTAAATATTAGTCAGATCGAGCTACAGCTACCGTAATAATCCTTTTACGGACACAGAAGACAAATAATCCAGATGTGTAACCTACTTTCTAGTATTGTTCATCATGCTTACAAATAATATAAAAAAAATGGCCCCCATACCTCGGTGAAATCTCGACTTAGTCTCCCGCATTTTAACCAGCTTTAAGCAAAACAGTACATCTTTAAGCCATCTGGCATGACATGGAGGTCTAGACTCCTTCCAGTTTAACAGAATGAGGCCAGATGTGTTGTGAACGCAATCGCATAATGAATATTAGGTGACCAATTACCATTAATGTTGCACGGTGTATCGATACTAAAAAGGTACCGCGGTACCCGTACATTGAAAACGATACGATTTTGCATATTTTTAGTATCGATACTTCATTAAAATAGCGCGCGATCAGAGCGCACTGACTGTTCCGCTCCCTGTCATGCTGCCTGCACGCATTGACTGCAAGGGGGCGGGGCTACCCAGCGCTCACACACGCAACAGGCAGCGCTCACTCACAGCGAGCGATCGCAGGGGAGACATGGCATCAAGTGCAGGAGCTTTTGCCGACCGTCCTCTGCTTGTTGGAAAAAAAGATGCCAGAAGTGAAATCTGGAAGTACTTTGGCTACATTGCAGACAGTGAAGGAAAGCCCACTGACATACAGAGACCCGTCTGCAAAACTTGTTTCAAAGCCACACAGACCAAGGGAGGCAACACGTCAAACATGGCAAAGCACCTTTCAGACAGACACCCCGAACTTTTCAAAGAGTTCAAAGAACGACAGTTAAGCAAATGTGATTATAAACATGAACCAAGTCCACCCATATACAGCCTAACATGAGTAGCCTTATCCTTGTTTGACGACAAGCCTATATGATCATGAGGTCACAATGCACACAAAAGTGTACTAAATGAAACATAATTGATGCAAAATTGCTACATGCTGGTGGAGCCTGAGGGTGGATCTTGAGCTAATTATTTTAATTTTTAGTTAAGTGTTCAAAAAGCTGGGCAGGAACAAGCTGGTAAAAAAGGGAACCATACAGATGTTTTATTTATTACTATTATAGATAAATATACCAGTATCGTATCGTATTTGTGGTATCATATCGCATTTGTGGTATTGTATCGAATTCTGGTATCGTATCGCAAGTATCGGGTATCATGATATTATGGCAGGTATCGTATCGAAGTCATAATTTTGGTATCGTGACAACCCTAATTACCATCGACACCAAATAGGGCAGGGCAAATAGGTTGCACATCGATAGTGATACCAGATGTCTCACTAAGGCCACATCCGCACTGAAACTCATAACTTTTGCTATGTTTATGTCTACGCGTCCACACTACTCCAATGGTCAAGACAAGTTGAGAAAACAGAGACGTTTAAAAAACGTTGCGGTTGCCGATTTTAGTTCAAAACCCATGTGTTGCGTTGTAGTCTGGACTCGCAGAAACGGAGACGGCAACTTCTTGACTTGGTCTTTTGAGTCATAATCAGGCGGCAACCTCTGGTCCTACTGAGTGAAGCCGATGCAGAAGTGTCTTAAACTTGCATTATCTCTGCTGACCAACAGGGGGCGACTCCTCCAGTTGCAAAAAGAAGTCAGATTGTATAGAAGTCTAAGAGAAAATGACTCTACTTCTCACTTGATTTATTACTGCAGTAAACATGAGTTTATGGTTTCAATCTCTAGTTTCAAGTCTTCTTCAATACGATATAATATGTTCATTTAGTTAATTATGGTCCATTTAGAGTCAAACAGACCATCAAGAGGAGTATGCTTTAGGGCGGGCTTACCGTGATTGACAGGTCGCTGCCGCTACTAGAGCCGTATACACCGTCTCTACCTCACTCCTCCGCATTCCGAATACAGTAACTTCTGTTCATCGGATGCAAAAAAGCCAAGATGGCGACGGTTGTATTCCAAGGCGCCGAACTCGAGGCTTCAAACTTCAAACCGGCAATCCACAAACCAATGGGTGACGTCACGATGGCTACGTCTACTTCTTATATACAGTCTACCGTCACAGCGTGCCCTTCCCTGATTCGTCACACCCTATCACCTTCCAGAAGAAAACAAAACGACGTCAGCCCTGATTACCAGCGATTAATTCAACAAATGACAACGAATCACAGGTGCTGCTGACCATGTCGTCTTTGCCAGCAGCTGTTGTGCAGATACATTCTGCATTTTACAATACTGCTACTGCCTAAATGTGCAGGAGGCACGCCTATTTTAAAACAAAAAACGCACAATTAGTGTGGATTAGAGATCCAAACACGAAGGCTGGGGCAGATCCAAAACATGTGAAACGAAGTCGCTGAAAACGGTCAAGACTAGGATATATTTGAGATGATCTTTCCACATCTCATGGCCGTGCTGCAACGCTGAGAGTCACGTAGTCCGTCAGCTCCTCTACGGACCGAACAAGGCGGACGCAGAGTTTGGATGGTGAATGGAAGCAGAGAGAGAGAGAGAGAGCATAATGGAAGATTAAATCAAGGCAGACAGGAAAAGACATTTTAAGTAAATGGAATTATTGAGAGCATCATTGCAGATGCATTGAATAGAAAGGACAGATGGGCGGTGGCGAAGAGAGGGAGCGACCGGGAGGGCCGAGCGGCATCCGAGGAGGGGGGGGGGGGGGGCCGTGTCAGACTGGAGGGCCACAATGTAAGAGATGGAGGGAGCACTTGGTCGGTCTCCAAGATATCGATTTACAAATTAGCCTTTGTGTGTGTGAGTGTGAGTGGCTCTGTGGGTAGAGAAAGAGATGGGGGATGGGGGGGGGGGGGGGGTGTATGGGAGCAGTTAGTGGTCCAGAATCAAATTATGTGTGAGAGCTGACAAGCAGGAGTAATGATGCTGGGGCTGAGCGCACAAAGAGCTGCACTCCCCGATACGCCCAACACGAGCACAACGTGGACGTAGACCTGAGAGGTCTGGCTGGGGGGGGGGGGGGGGGGGGGGCGGAGCTGTGCGTCTTTCTCTGAGGAACATCTTCACAATCAAAACAGTGAAAATCAAGACAGCGAACACCACAGTTAACCAGCTAGTTGCTGCTTTTAACACTGGCTCCCGGGTTAGCTGTTAGGCTAGCTGTTGTGTCCGTGTACTGTGTTGACGGCAGCTGCTTGAGTTAATTAGGAGTTAACGGGATTCATTTGGAAGCAGTTGCTGCTTGTTTAAAAGCGGCAGGGGGCGTGTGATGTGGTGAAGACAAGTGACACCACTGTCATGAAAAGTGATGTGAAAAAAGAGCGAGTATAGCGAGTAAACAGAAAAGCAGGGGGCTGACTTGTACCATTTTAAAACAAGGAGCCCTCAAATTCATTTTCCTTCTCACCATGTTCATGTTTGCTTTCTTTGGTCTGTGAAAGCATCAACTAATCAACTAATATCTGACCTTTCCGTGCCTTTCATCTGCACACGAACACACCACCAAGTAACAGTTTCCTTCTGAAATGCGTCCGCACTTCCAGCAGCTTTACCGCACGGTTAAAACCAGATGTAATCACCGTGATAAATGACCTCACCCAAAACAAATCTCTGCCTGCACGTAGGTTTTTTTTTTCATGTTAACCGCAGTGAATGGAAACTAAAACGACTGTATGGAAAAACACATTCAACCATCTACAACACAGGAAGGTCATTTATAGCTATTGGACTGAAACGCACCAAAAAAAAAGAATGGTCTTTAAAGGAAAAAACAAGACCGAAGTGATTTTCTGCAGATTAAAGTGATTTTTTTATTTTCCTCGCGGGCTTTTCCAAAGCAATTGATATGGAAGACATTCAGAAAGAATACATATTTGTATGAATAAGTCCAATATTAACCTGCAAGCATCTTACAGCCTAACACATGAAACACGCTCTGGGTGAGGAGAGTAATAAAAAGAAAGAAACAAGTGCAGCACCTGTTTTATGTCCAGGATGAATACAAAATAACGGAATTAGGGAGCCAGCAAAAAAAACTAAAAAAAAACAACTTCCTGTGAACATAACTGGAACATGACTCACTTTATTCTACTGGCACCGAAACAAGATTGTGCCGTCTGCTGCCCGTCAGACGCTATTGCATGCACAGAGGTATTAAGAAATACTCCCACAGCTCCGAAGCCACAGCGGTTTGAAAGCCTTTTAGTGGTTTCCATTCTTGTAACTGCTGTCTGCAGTAACTTGTTTGTCTCTGAGAAGAGGAGGGACTTTGAAAGCTCGTCAAGAACGCCGGGTTGTCACCGCAGCATTCCTGTCAGCCCTTTTATTTCAAACCTGTTAATGTGTGTGTGTGATGCCGACAGATATTAATCAGTCTGTCTTTCTGTCCAGGTGTCCACATCCTGATCGCCGTCGGCGCCGTGATGATGGTGGTCGGTTTCCTCGGATGCTACGGCGCCATCCAAGAGTCCCAGTGTCTTTTGGGAACTGTGAGTGACATTTAAAGGTTCCCTGTGGAGTTTTAGATCTCAAGTAGCGGCATGGAGCGGTTTCTTTTTTTTTCCAAAGAGTACAGTCTAGACCTGCTCTTTTTTGAAAAGTGTCGTGAGGTAACCTCTGTTATGATTTGGCGCTCTGTAAATAAATAAAAGTTGTCTTGACATTTTGGGTGGGTCCCCGTTTTTGTTGTTGACACGCATGTACACCCGTGCGCATGCGGTTGGCGCCGTACTCGGCCCTACCAATGGTTTCACGCTGTGTCACTGATCAACAGGTGGCGGCAAACATGCCAAGATATGCTGCAGTGTGTCAGCAAGAGCAGGGAAGAAGAAGACTGCAAGACAGTTAACATGAATGTAAACAATGCTGGATTTTAAAATACTTTACTTTAGAAAAAGTTCTGTGAGGATGGAAATGCACTCAACATGATTGTTAGAGCTGAGGGATTCACACAGTGTGTTCTGGTGAGTAACGCTGATTGGTAGAACTCCACGGGGCCCTATTTTATCTCTTGTTTCAAAAGTAAAACCTTTGTTTGCTAAATCCCTCCGGTAATCTGACATTTCTGTTCTGTCCCGCAGTTCTTCGCCTGCCTGGTCATCCTGTTCGCCTGCGAAGTGGCAGCCGGAATCTGGGGCTTCATGCACAAAGACACCGTAAGACTGCAAACACACACAGGAGGTTGAAATATGTCGGATGTGGGAAAATATGGACTTTACAATACTCGGGTTTCTGGAACTGCTTGGATCACATGAGTCAGAAACGATCCAAAAGGCAGTCACCACTGGAATCTAATTCTACAAATAGTTTAATACTAATAATATTAGTGCAGCCAGATCTTTATCTGCAACTGTGCAGAAATACAGGTCGGCTTTAAACAGGCAGAATAGACATGAATTTGAAAAATGCTGCACACACAGGGAGGCGCGCACCTGTATTATACAACCACAATAACACAAAATCTATTTTTTAACCTGTTTCTTTAAGGTTCTTTAACAGATATTGAAAGCTTATTTCTAATACCTCAATAGAAGCTTTGAATGTAAAAAGCAAACAGAAGTGACGGGAGAGGGTGGAGCTAAGTACAACCGAACACTGCTCACGACCAAAATGTTACAATGAACCTTCATGAGCTGAAAAACACACCGTGAAAGGGTTCAACATGGAAGACGGAAACACGGACAATTATTATTATTATTATTATTATTATTATTATTATTAACTCCCAGACCGGACAACGCCGTGGTAGCGACCTGTCAATCACAAGATGGTCACGCCTTAAAGCTTAACCTGCTTTATCTTTTATTTTTGCTGACCGAACTTTTTATCATGTTGTATTGAAGAAGACTTGAAACTAGCAATTGAGACCATAAACTCATGTTTACAATGTTTACTGAGGTAATAAATCAAGAGACAAGTAGAGTCATTTTCTCATAGACTTCTATACATAGACTATAATCAGAGGCGTCGACTATTGGGCTACTATAAAGAATGCAGGTTTCAGACACTTCTACACTAGCTTCACTTGTCAGACCCGGAGGTTGCTGCCTGTTTTAAAACGCAGTAGTATTCAGTACGAATGCCCTTTCATGTCATTCGACGCTTAATGTTTTTAGTGTCTCTGTCCCGGGACACTTTTGTAAGTTTGAGGCTGAGCCCAGAGAAACCTCTGTTTCCTGTTTTAGGTGTCGAAGGAGATGATCAACTACTATGACACCGTGTACGAAAAGGCCGTCTCAGAGACCCTGACCAGCGACCCGACCAAGAGACAGGCCGCCGCCACCGTGCTCAAGGTCTTCCACGAGACGGTATGAACATGCACTCTCAAATGTATCATTTTGTGTTCAAGTCCATTGTACTATAAATGTGTTACTATTTTTCGTGTGTATTTTTAACTAGGAGAAACATAAGATGTACTTGTCCTAACAAAGGACATCGGAGAGTCGAAAAATGATTTATAGGCAATTTAATTTGATTCCTTTCAACTTTTTTGTGAACCTATTTATGTTTAGCATTCAACTTTTGAAGGTTACTAAGATGATAAATATCTAAAGGTCAAAGAATCAGCTTTGAGTGGCTTCCTAATTACTGTTGAGATAGAACTTAATTCATCCTGAATGGAATGTTCCACTGAACACTGAAGCAGAAGAACGTTGATTAAGCACATATTCACTCATTGAAATAAAGGATAAAGGATATCTGTGAAATAGCAGCCTAACTCTCCACCGATGTGACGTGTTCCGTGATTTTAACGGATGATGTTGAGACCAATGATATTCGTTGACTCACAGTTGGAGCGCTTCCACTGTTTGGATGGAGATAAAAACTCAGGTTTATCAGCAGAAAAGATCTGTTAGAAAATAGCTCATTAAAGAAAATGTAACGTGAAAAGTCAAGCAAGAATCCCAAAATGCACTGTGGGAGAAAAAAAGCCCCAGATCGTATATTTGCGGCTTAAATCAATTCACTCTCAGATTCGAGGGTCATCTTTTTATTAATTTAAACTAGGCCATCTTGTTTTGTTAATACGTGGGTAATGTAGTTTTTTGAGACATCTGCCGCGGCTGGGTGTTGTTTAAAAAATGACAATACCTGTACCCTTAAAGAGATATTGATACCAATAGAGTACTTTATTTTCATACTACTTCATTCGATACCCGTCCCGTGAATGGAACCATTCAGTTGCGTTGATTGCCGCCGCCGCATTTATTTCCATCAGACGCCACAGGCGTGTAGTAAAGCCGTGCTTTCCAACATTCCGGTGGAATCCTGGCACGCTGAACCGCCGAGCTCCGTCAAGTGTGCTCCACTTCGCCACACCACAATCTGTATCGGCCAATCACACGTCGCTTTAAATCGAAGAACGCTTGCAGTGATTGGCAGTGAGCCAAACCATACGAATAAGTCTCTCTTTTTTTTTTCTAGATCTGGGTACAAAAAGATTGGAATACGGGTATCGTTTGACTGGAGAAGTCTGGATACTACTTGGTGCTGGGTTATTTCTGTTGACACCAAAAAAAAAACATGTATATATATGGACTACCGACACCCAGCCCTGCTTCTCATAAACACAGCTGTTTATAACAAAATTATATCGGAGACTTAATTAT
Organism: Leptoclinus maculatus; assembly: GCA_032191485.1. Classification (NCBI taxonomy): domain Eukaryota; kingdom Metazoa; phylum Chordata; class Actinopteri; order Perciformes; family Stichaeidae; genus Leptoclinus; species Leptoclinus maculatus. The sequence goes on along the minus strand of JAVDOI010000001.1, from coordinate 43,735,994 downwards.
ATCCTCACAAGAAACATTTAAAAGAGGAATTGAGAATAGGGAGAACTTCTGCAAACCAGTTTCTCCCACCTGAGGAGCTTATTAATAATAATCATAGAAGTTATTAAAAGACAAATGTGAAGTGCTTTACACTGAGTGAGAGGGCACCGTGTAGAGGACAGGGATCGTCACTGTGTTGGTTTGTGTGTTTCAGCTGAGCTGCTGCGGTAAAGGCCTAGCGACCTCCATCCTGACGCAGCTGTCGGACAAGTTCGGCCTGACTGAACTCTGCCCCAGCTCTGGGACGTCAGTTGTAAGTGTGATCGTCCACGTCAACACTTTCACGCTCCGACTGTCATAAGACATTCTGAGTCAGATCAAATAGTAAAAGTTAACACGAATCATTATTCATTATTCATTTATTATTCATGTCATCAAGATGTAATGGAGCGTTGGAGAAGAATGAAATGTAACACGCCCACGTCTATAATGCATTTTAGACATTACTATAAATGCTCCATGATCGTCTGATAGCTCTGTATAGTTATAAGCACTCATAAATATTCATAATGCTTTAATCATAAACGCATTATAAAGCATTTTATAATGACTTGTATCATGTATCAAAAGACTTCATGATCGCTGGTCACTGACCTTTTCTTTGAGCAAGGATCAGAGTGTATTATTATTCCCATACTGGTAATACATTATAATACATTATAATCACTGTTATAATGCATTATAATGTGATTACAAGTTACTGTAAGTGGTTGTTTGCTGTGAGTAAAGTAAAAATGATGACACTACAATTTGTTAGTTGCATAGATATTTAATATTTGTTTAACTTAAAGCAAACAATGACTAATATAGTAAGAGTACTTATTTATATATTTATACAGTGCTATAAAGCAGATTGTATCGCATTGTCAGTATGTTTATAATGCATTGTAGGCATAGAGAGAGTGACTGAATGAACATTTGTAATGTTCCTCTGACCGGTCGGAGACAAAGAGTGAAGTTCTCCCATGAACCGGTTCGTTGAATCACACAAAATAGTGTCAGGAAAACAAAGTGTCTCAGCAAACACAGCGTCTTCTTCTCCAGCTCCATTCTCACACACACACACACACACACACACACACACACACACACACACACACACACACACACACACACACACACACACACACCCGACAGAGCTTACGTCACGGACAGGAAAGCCCTCGACTGACTCTGTCATTACAGAACTCCCAACTGAAAAGGGTCATACACAATTTTAAAAGGAAAGACTTTGGAAAACAGCTACATTTGTGTGTTATATGTATTTCTGGCTCCAGCTTCATACTCTTGTCTAATCTTGTCATCTAGAAGGTGAATGAGTGTATGTTACCATGACGTCAAACTATTTCTTTGGTGTTTTCTGTTACTCTGCTGTGAGAAAGCTCTGTGGGGTCGGGGGGGCCTGAAAAAGGTTGAGAAACACTGACGTGACGTCGTCGTCTGTTGATGGCTACACCAATGGGAGTATAGAGTTCCAACAGAACTCTGCGGTGTGGAGAATCACCGAGGGCTGCTTCAGTGCAAAGTCTTCATGGAAAGATATGCGGTGGGGGGGGGGGGGGGGGTTTATCTGTATTCACCACTTGTGCTGCACGGGGGCCTTAAACTTGATTTTTTGGCAGCACATCGACATTACTGAAATGAACCGGAGTCCCATCCAGGGCTGTCTTGTGCTCCGTTATATGGAACTGGTGTTTTTCCAGTGCGTGTAGCCAATATCTTTACAAAATAAAAGCACTGGCCTCTACCCCAAAAGTAATCGGGTGACAGAAAACATGGACTGAAAAACTTTAATTTTTTGACTGTGTGTGTAATCATAATAGACTAAATGCAAGGGATAGGTTTATAGAAGGCTGCAACGATTGATTTCACACACTTTGCAGCATTAGTTTAAAGTGGAATGGCGCCAATGACTTCGTCATTCCAGCCAACAAATTCGAGGGCTAACTGGTCACTGGTACAACTATGAAATAGTACTTAAATACTAGGCTAAAGTAAAATGTACCACTTGTTTGTTTTCATCTTGACCTCAAAATCAGTACAGGAGGCAATCAATAAATGATTGCTGCTTTGAAGCGTTTATAAATGACGTGTTTTCTCGGTTCTCCTTTGCAGAATTGCCACACGAGGATCGATGAGTTGTTCACAGATAAGATCTACCTGATTGGTATCGCCGCCCTGGTGGTCGCAGTTATTATGGTGAGACACGGTGTACTTATTCCATGAATCCATCCAAAAGCATACAGAAGGAGCCATAACATAACCACCATAACACAAGTTCAGTAGCTGTAGCTACATCGAGGCTGACAGCTATGGCCAAGACACATTTATTGATCAGAACATCTTTTTTATTTGAATGAAGTAGGCTTTGTATGACTGCTAGTGTTTAGACTTTGAACATGTTTATATTCCTAAATGTAAGGTAAGTTTCTCTGTTTCTCTTTGTCTGTCTGTTGGACATTTTAAACTACTTGGTCTGGATTAAAGGATGAGACTTCTTTGAAATCTATACTGCTGTCAACAAATCGCACAAGATCAAACCCAACAATGTGTTAGTCCATCCCTTCATACTCTGACTTCGCTACGCTGCTAAAGGGACTCATGCTAGTTGGTTCCTACTAAAAGGGTAAAACATATAGTGTTCCATGTTTTTTAAAAAGGCTCAGTCATTTCTTAAACAGCTGGGCACTGTAGTCTTTAAAAAAACGTCGCTCAAACAGGAATAAGTGGTGCATTTGGTAGGGACTATTTTCGGCGGCGGATTAGCGCACATTTGGTGCTTTAGTGAGTGTTTCCGGTAGCAGTGGATGTGGCGGACGTTTCATGTGGGACTGAGTCAGAAGCACGTGTTTTAATGGTAGTGAAGGAACAAGTCGGATTTAATTATTTGTTCATACAATTGAGCTCTGTGTTCATTTTGGCAGCCATTTTTAGATTTAGTCTTAAACCTTAGACGAAAATGCTAATTAGTTTTAGTCACATTCTAGTCGTCTTTTATAGCTTTCGTTAACGAGTCATTACATTTGGGATCCTCTTTTAGTTATTACTTTTAGGCAAAATGTTTTCTCTCTTAATTCTTTCCTCAGCTATCTATTAATCTAGTCTTAGGCCCGTGTCAATTGTCCTTTTTCAGTCAGACTACATTGAACGTTTTAGTCTAGCCAAAACCAATAATTGTCATTTTACTCAAACTTATTTCGACGTGCCGATCAGTCCAGACGCACCAAACCGGCCCGTTACGATCCGGCCACCCGCACCGCCCGACATGCAAAAATATGCGTTCATCAACCACCCGAACCTGACTTCACAACTTCATGCATTATACAATATGTCAGGACTGAGGACTCAGACAAGAAGGACAGAGACGATATTGCGTGTTGAGATCGTCACAGTTCAGCGTTTAATGACGTCAGTGCCGTCTCGTCATCGTCTCGTCTTAGTCACGGAAAATAAAGTTTAGTGACGAACTTATTTCTTCATCGTCTTTCGTTAGAGTAGAGTCGTAGACTTTATGTCACAGGAACATCAGGTGTTGGCCACACAAACAATACTTGTCAATAGGATTGTTTCATTGTTGGTTTGGGTTTTCAAATACTTCTTTCTGCGTAGACATTAGAGTGGTGTCACTCTTCTTATCACATTAATGGAAAGTAAACGAATTGATGTATTTTCCCCAATATGTGAATATTTTTGCTTTCCCTGTGACATTGTTTTAATTGAGGACAGTGATTTCTAATCAGCACTTCTGTCCCGTGTTTCGTGGCCCTAGATCTTCGAGATGATCTTCAGCATGGTGTTGTGCTGCGGGATCCGCAACAGCCCGGTGTACTAAAGCGACGGGCTGCCGGCCGCCGAAGGAGGGACGAGCGCGCAGCGTCTCCCGTCTCGCTCTTTTTCATTTTCTTTTATAAAAGCAGGAAACGTCTCATATATTGCTTGCTGGATTTAGTCGGCTCTTTGAGAAGACAACGTAGACCGTCCTCCATTTTTTATTTTTTTTTATTTGTTAGTGACAGATGCTGTTATGCATATTTGACCAGTGCTATCCTAACCCCGATATGTAGATATTATATCACACTGTCACACATGAATGACGTCCGCTGGTGCTCTAATCCTTTAGTGACGCATTAGTGGTTTTACTGCTTCCTCCGACCTATGAACATGCTCTTATATTCTTGGATTTAATGGATGTTTTTTCACTGTTTTATGTATAAACTGTATATAAATATATATATTAACAGTGCTTTATGACTGCCGAAGCATGCAAATTGCATTGCAGTAGATCCTTCTCCTGTATCCTTCCCGCTCTCTCTGCTTGTCCGTCTTGCTCTAGACTAAACCAGATGATGGCGCGCGTGTCCGGCACCAGTGAAGCGCTGATGTCGGCCTCGCCGCGCCACACGAGAGGCGAACACACACGCAGCCCCTGTCCTACAAGACCGTTGTCCTGGTTCACACCCACGCCGCTGTGTGATGTCTGCAGGAACTGACTAAAGAAGGAATCTCAGTTATTTCTTGGAAGCTGGAACCAAAGTCAAAGTGACCCGATGTCTGTCGTTTTGGCCCTGTGGAGGTTTTTGTTGACCATTTGTCTTCGGCCGTTTGTTGTTCATTGTGTGTCCAAAATTGTCTTGAGTGCTCAGTTGTATGAAAACGTTTAAGGAAAGTTTGGCCGAGCCTGGTCCCAGACTTAGGAATCACCACCTGTGTCCAAATTTAGTCAAAAAAGTTTCAACTGTGTGGTAAACAAAAGGCCATTACTTCTGGGTGTTATCTTTTTGTATGATTTTCTCCAGACAACAACAGGAGTAGCAGGAGTTTTAACTTCACTACGCTTTTGCCAGACTGGGAAATCGGTTTGAAATATTTCTGGAAACCCGCCCCTTTGGTGCAATCTTTATTAAATGACTACGATTAATCAAAAAGAGGAAAAGAAACCTCATAAGTTTTATACAACTGTGCACTTCTTTGTAGAGGCAACTTGCTTAACACTATAATCTCCTAAATCAGAGGACTCGGATTGAAATATGGCCCGTACCATCTTCACTTAAAGCAGGTTATCTAGTTGTGCTCCTGATTTTTTCCAACAATCTTGTTGACCGTCGACACATCAGCCACCTGTCCCAGGTTGCTCAGCTCTGTAGGAACTTAGTTAACTACATGCTCGTAGAGGAAAAGTACAGTGAGACTCCAGTCCGTAGCCGGCGCTACCGCAGAAAGAGCCTTGGTTTGGCGCTCTGAAAATCTGGGTTTGCCTCGTCTGGTTAAGTCTAGTCCCGTCTCATCTGACCTGCTTGTGTCGTTGTACTATCCCTCCTCATTGTCCCAGCTCGTGGTGGTAACTGTACCCGGTGCAGGGCGAGAGAAACGGGTCAAAAGCCAGGAAAATAAAGAGCGGAGACTCCTGGAAGTCACAACACCCGGAGAAGACGTAGTTCCAGCATGTAGCTCCCCTTAAAATGCAAAACCTATCCGTGGTATCTCGTGATTAATACCTGACCAAGTCGCACTAAACCCCTGTATCATTACATGTGGGCTGCTGTATTGGATTGCATTTAATTTCACAAGTGGTCTCTTGATTCTGTTTCTGTGGCTGTCGCCGGCTGATTGCATTGGTGATACTGACCACCGACCACAAGTCAGTCTCACCTGCCTGCTGAAGTTCAGCCAATCGGATCGCTCCAACCCGGTCAACCTAACGTGCCGTTTATTTAGTCCAGCAGTGCTTCTTTTTTTTTTACTCCACCGCAAAATATTGTTGTCCTGAGGTCTGTTCCGACGCATAGCTGCACAACACCGCACCGCACATTAAGTCACATCGTCTCTTGTAACCTCACGTATCATCACAGCTTTTTGTCGGTCGACTAAATTTAAAAAAACATGTCTCGTTAACATCTCATACTTAAACCGAGAAACAGTAAAATAAATAGTGTCTTGTAATATTTACAGCTCTGACGTACTAACAAAAATCATGAAGGCTGTAGAAAGACAATGTATGCCTTTTTTTTTTTTCTTCTTCTTCTTGTATTGTGATATCAGTGTTTGGTACGTCGTCAAAGGAGTCAAGAAAGAAAGGGAGATATTTTGTGGCAGTGGTGACTGAGAAGAAGTCAAACCTTTCAACACATCAGCTAGCTTCTCCCCCAGGAATCATTGAAAAAAATAACAATAAAGAATTATGACAACAGCCACCAGTGCGGTGTTCCCCGATGACGAGGGCACTAGCTGTGTTTCTCCGACAGTGCTGTCCGTGTTGCCGCCCTTTTTTTTTTTTTTTATTTTGGGAACTGCCACTCGGGACCCACTGCCACTTGGATCTCAGCCCCTCTCTACTCTTGTAGACTTCGGTTTGCCCAAATATAAAGGGATTAAATGTATTTTACAAATAAAACAGGTGGTCTTGTCTTTTGTTTTTACGATTTCTTATCGTGAAAAGTAGAAACTGCGACTTAAATTACAAGGATGATAACAAAATAAATGGAAACCGGCCATCCTCGCCGAGGATCACCGGACCCAGTGATGTCTGTAACAAGGCGACTAACAAGGCCTGTTCTTGCATCTTAAGGTGAATGAGAGTAATATTTCTAAAGGTTTTGTTAATTTATTATTAGGGATTTAACTACATTAAAACATTGACTCTCAAAAACTGTTCAGTCGGGGCAAAGATCGTAGATGTCATCATAGACCATAGCCCTGTTATCTCCAGACTAGTATTCACTTCATTGGATTTAGAAATGACCCCCCATGTCTGTTACATGTGACCCATTCGCATGGGATAAGTGGCATCTGCATTTTACAAAAATGACATCAAGGCTCTGCATAACATAACACATATATCACAAATATAATGCTATATTATATTTATATATACTATGACAATTACTATTATATTATATAGGACTATTTCGGCCTCCTGAATTTGCACCAAAGATGGCGTCAACACTTCTACCAAACCAAGATGCACACTAGACTAATGTTATCACATGACCTCTGTGTTTGGTGAAATATGGTGGAATTATTTACATGACAGATTACAGACAGGGCAGGTTCCCACAGAATTAAGAAGAAGCCGACCTCTACAATGAATACAAACTATATATCCCCAGGTAATACTAGTATCCTGTGAATAGGGCTAATCATTCAGTGTGGCTTTGTGGCACAAAGGCAGTAAAACTGCCTGTGCCAAAGCACACTGACCAGTGGCGGCTGGTCCATAGAGGGCGCTAGGGCGCCGCCCCCCCTTGAGCTACAAAAAATAAAAATAAAAATAAAAATATAAATAAAAATAAAATTTAAAATAAAAATAAACTATACAAATTGTCAATATTTGTGTTTTTGAAACATGGAATCACCCAGTAATATGTGTAAAATATGATATCTGCGGTAAATATATGCTTTTCCTGCACGTCCTCTCTGCCTGTCTGCTCTTCCTCTCTGTGTGTGCACGTCTCAGCTGCTGGGGCGCTGGAAAAACTGCCCCAAAGAGGCGGGTCTATAAAGCAGTTTAGCCAATGCTGAGTAAAGATATAAATGAGTGACATACAAGTTAGCCAATCAGCGTCCTCAAATAGATTCAGCTTGGGGCAGATTTCGTTCTGCCCCAAACTGCGCGTTCTCGTCAGGAGAAGTCTCTACAGGAGAGCGCCAGTGTGAGCACTACTCCTCCAAGACCCGTTTGAGAGGAGAACTGAGAGGAGAAACTACTGAAAGAGCTGATCCCAGATCAGCCTGACCTCACAATCAGACAGCAGACTAGCAGGAAAGAGAAGCAGTACATGAAGCTTCTCTACTAGCTGTACACCAGACAGGTTTGACTCGCTGGATGACGTCATGATAATAACTTATTTATCTTTTTAAAACAACGGGGACAGAACCAGCATGGACAGTTAGGGAGTGAGGGACATGAAGCACCTGTCTGAGAAATGGATATATAGTTATATATATATATTAAAATATATATATATATATATATGTATGTGTGTGTGTGTGTGTGTGTGTGTGTTTTATATTATAGTGAATATTATTATATGATATATATATTATTATATTATGCAGAATATTATATGATATATATATATATATATTATTATATTATACAGAATATTATTATATGATATATATATTATATTATACTGAATTCCCTGTGAGGGTGACTAAAATAAGATGTCCTGACGTGTTTGTGAAAGTGTTATTTACTGCTTTTTTTCGTGTTGGAATGAATGTTAAATATTTAACTGCAAAGTAGTAATGCGCGTTTGATACCTTAATTTGTTTGCATTAAATCATTCTGGGATGTTTGCTGAAATTGATTGGATGTGGCACAGCCCTACCAAGAACATTTTCCACCAGCCGCCACTGACACTGACTAATCCTGCTGGACTAATATTATTATTATTATCCAGGAAGTTTGGCGCGCTTCTCCTCACACAGCGTTGCCAACAGCGGCGCGAAAAATACATCCAGACGTGCGGCCTGGTCGGGAATAGTGTGCTATGACTTTTATAAGAGATTCCCTGCTTTTTCTCCATGAACAGGCTGCAGGCACACAGGTGATTCTGATTGAGCTGTTGATGTTGATAAACACACAGACTCACAGACACACCCACACACATGACTTAGAGATATACGTGATGCAGCTCAGCCAATCAAATGTGGGTATTCTGACAAGTTTCCTGATTCGAGTGACATGTACACACACCATGACACAAGAGGGTGAGACGAGGAAAGACATTGCAGAGCAGGACAATAGTTAGGTAAGCTGTAAAATGTTAAAACATAGGACAATCTCCAAATGAGAAAGATTGCCAGAGACATCAGTCTTGAACTAAGAATGGATAGACTCGTAGAGTCAAATTTCTCTCACAGACATGTGATTGAGCTAATTAGTGAACACAGACACACATGAGTTAGAGATATTCAGGGATCGGCAGACCTCCTGTCTGTCTCTCTCTCTGGCTCTCTCTGGCTCTCTCTATCATGCAGTCATTCAGGTCTTAGATATTTTTAGAGAACCCCCCCTCCCATTTCAAAATAAAAGCTCCACAGAGTGAATTCTAACTGGAATGCTTGTGATGAAGCCTGTCATTTAATAACCTCTGTGTTTGTGTGTCAAACATTATGAATATGTCTCCTCTCCCCCTCTCTCACCCACCCAGTCCCACCCTTTCAAAATAAAAGCCCCATAGACTAACCGTATCTTAACATGAAGCTCAGAATGAGTTTCGTACAGAATACAAGATTCAATCCAAGAGTATGAATCTAAAATGCAGAAAAGAGAGAAGCGCTATCTCAATCGAACCTGAACGGCACTACTGGTAACATCGGCGTGTATATATATTGCGACGTCTTCGGGCAGTAGAAGCCACACTGTCAAAATGTCTTTAGGGATTTTCTAGTTATTATTATTATCCAGGAAGTTTGGCGCGCTTCTCCTCACACAGCGTTGCCAACAGCGGCGCGAAAAATACATCCAGACGTGCGGCCTGGTCGGGAATAGTGTGCAATGACTTTTATAAGAGATTCGCCCAGCGGTTTTCGCGAAAATCCCCAAAAACGGAGCAAAATTTCTCCATTCACTTGAATGGGGTTTCGGCGTGAAGAGAGCAAAAAAAACTCTTAACTTTGGGTCCATATTGACTAGCCATACTTTAACGTAGAAAAATGATTCAAAGTTTAAAACGTAGACAAAACGCTGGACATTATTGAGCCAAATAGACATTTTGATAGCTAGCACAGTTTTCATGAACTCACAAATTCATTTTCAGGAAAATTTGGGTCTGTTTCTGACTTTATAATGGGTGTGTATTGCGCAGCTTAGAGTGCGTGATGTCACCGCTAGAGTGAAGAGGAGCTTCAAATTCTTGTGAAAAAAAGATTTGTCTTTTGCCACTGACTCCACAATTTTCACTCTTCATGCATAATTTCTGGATGGAAAAGTAGCTAATCTTGTCCTTGTTGTAAAAAACTGACTGTGGAATCCCACAGACTTACACATTTGGCACAGTAGCCTTTAATTGAGAGGAAAACCAACTTTCTGCTCCATAGAGACCAATGTTAAATCTTGCTTCAAAAACATCTTGGACAGAACACGGTACCCCATTTCTAAATCGCCTGTTCAGCCACATTTTTTACACTAGAGACACAATTTTCACATGATCTGTTCTTCAACTCATCCTTCCTCTCATTTATTAATATCGGAGCAATAGGAGCTACGGTTATGGGGGTTTTGAGGATTTGTTTGAGATTTGTTTCCCTGCTTTTTCTCCATGAACAGGCTGCAGGCACACAGGTGATTCTGATTGAGCTAATTAGTGTTGATAAACACACAGACTCACAGACACACCCACACACATGACTTAGAGATATACGTGATGCAGCTCAGCCAATCAAATGTGGGTATTCTGACAAGTTTCCTGATTGGAGTGACATGTACACACACCATGACACAAGAGGGCGAGACGAGGAAAGACATCGCAGAGCAGGACAATAGTTAGGTAAGCTGTAAAATGTTAAAACATAGGACAATCTCCAAATGAGAAAGATTGCCAGAGACATCAGTCTTGAACTAAGAATGGTTAGACTCGTAGAGTCAAATTTCTCTCATGGACAGGTGTTTGTGATTGAGCTAATTAGTGAACACAGACACACATGAGTTAGAGATATTCAGGGATCGTTAGACCTCCTGTCTCTCGCTCTCTCTATCATGCAGGTCTTAGATATTTTTAGAGAACCCCCCCTCCCATTTCAAAATAAAAGCTCCACAGAGTGAATTCTAACTGGAACGCTTGTGATGAAGCCTGTCATTTAATAACCTCTGTGTTTGTGTGTCAAACATTATGAATATGTCTCCTCTCCCCCTCTCTCACCCACCCAGTCCCACCCTTTCAAAATAAAAGCCCCATAGAGTAACCGTATCTTAACATGAAGCTCAGAATGAGGTTCGTACAGAATACAAGATTCAATCCAAGAGTATGAATCTAAAATGCAGAAAAGAGAGAAGCGCTATCTCAATCGAACCTGAACGACACTACCGGTAACATCGGCGTGTATATATATTGCGACGTCTTCGGGCAGTAGAAGCCACACTGTCAAAATTTCTTTCGGGATTTTCTAGTTTAAACTTGAGTAGGCTTTTTTTTTTACTATGTCAATGTCCTCCATACAAAGTAGATCCCTTTTTCCAGACAAGGAATACAAAACACTGCTTGCTTCATCTATCTGTTAAAGTGATTCAGACATGGTTGACTTTGACGTGTGTGCTTCTCATAGCTTTATTCTGACAGGACAAGAAATGTCGATGGGAGTATAGTGATGACAAAAGATTTGAAAGTGCACAAAACAAAGTCTAAGCACTACTCGGTCTGTAAATCAACCTTTACGAGTCCACAGGCGCAGATCACAGTAGAAGTACATTTGTGTACCGGGACAGAACTGTGAGCGAAACGTGATGATTTAATCAGCAAGAGGACTCGTGTAACGCTATTTGAGCGATCAGTCTGAAGAGCCCTGAGCACAAACTTCCACTGAGAGCTGTGTCACCTGCTCAATTTGACCAGGAAGTGAAGGGTTATGCTTTTAGCGGGGGCAGTGGCGTTTTCTAACCACCAGATGGAGACAGAGAGCTGTATTTGGTGTTATCCAGAGTTATCTTACAGAACTTCAATCCACAGTGCAGATCCACACTCAAATGTCGACCTGCACACGGAGTAGTACTCACAATTTGCTCTCTCAAATCTTTTGTCACTGTACTTACTGTATATATACATATACTAATATTCGTCACCTGGTGCACAAGAGGGAGTGTGGACAGAGACAGTTAGGAAGAAGACTTGTTTTCTGTTCTTTCAAAGTCTGCGTCAGTGATGGATTTTAAAACGTATTTGGTCATTTAGCGTTAATCGATGACCATTGTGAGCGAAAGTGACGCTCGCCAACAATTCTAACGGTGAAACTATTGATGCTTTTTCCACATCGGTTTCATCATTTAATGTTATTCGATAACAAATTCAAATTCTATTATTATCATGATTAAATTGCTTTTGTGCAAAAGAGATGATGATTGAGATAAAACATTTCTTTTTTTTCAAAGGCAAAAAATTTACCCTAAAGCTTACCAATAACACGTTATATCTCGTTTATTGATCTTTGGACTGATCCAGGTTAACTGTTTCCGCTCTTTATGCTAAGCTAACTGTCCCCTTGCTGTCGGAATATTTAGCCAACAGACGTAGATGTAGGTGCTATCAATCTTCTCATGTAATTCTAGTGTCAAAATGTAGAATGATTTCTGTAACGACACCTAACATCACGAAACACTAGCTATATGTGATCTTTTCATAATTCAGAGTTAAGTGAAGTAACACATTCTTGATAGAGCACGACATCATACAATGATCGGATGAATCAGAGGGCGTTCTGTCTTTTCAGAACCATGGACAATGGGATCCAGGTGAGCTTCTACAACACATCTGGCGCTAGTTATGCCTTTGAAGCTACACACCCTGGAAACCGTTCCTTTGTTGACTCCAACAGTGCAAATACAAGTCAAGAGACAGAACTAGGGCCGATGCTGCTGTCATTTCAATTGACATTTTATACACAAACAGAAGCTGATGTGGCAGACAGTGTACAGTGAAATAAAGTTGTATTTACAGACATGTGGCATGTGATGGGTGTTGGATGGAGATCAGAACCTGCACAATGTTCATTTTGTACATGCCGAGTTGAGAGTAACACATGAATTTGAACGTAAAAATCAAAGTAAACTTGCGTTACACATGCTTCATACATCATGCTTGTTATAAATATATAGGATTGCTGTAACTCCTTTTTTTTTTTTTTTTAAGTCACTCTGTGTGTTGTATTCCCACCTTCTCCTTGCTTCGTTAACATATCCGGCCGGGCCGCGTGTGCTTTAGGTGCATGTGAGCGTGCCCCACCGGTTAGCTCACGGCCGCTGCTCTGCACTGCTCTCATACGGCGGTTACAGATTGTACGATTTCTTTGGAATAATTGACTACGTTTGTCCCTCTTGTACCTCCCTTATGATAGTGGAGGTATTAAGTGCCCTAAATCCACTTTGGTATTATTGGGTTCTATCATTCAGATACATCCTGGTACTCTAAGCACAGGGGTGACACCTACTGGACCAATTATGTCCTTACACACACTCTCCAGAAATGGCTCCTACATACCAGCCCCAAATTGTAATGACCAACCAACAATACAATTCTAGGAATTACAATTTAAGGTGCCATAATCAAAATAATACAACGGTGAATATATTTCAGTTCCATTTACACAGGATACTTGGGGAGACCTGCTACCCTGAAGTTTCATAGAGCAGGCAAATGATATTAAATGGACTTCCTTTACTCACAAGGACTATCGAAGCATTCACACCCATTCACACACTGATGCCACAGCCTTCGGAAGCCACTTGTGATTAAGTGTCTTGCCTAAGGACACATCGACACGGACTAGAGGAGCCGGGGATCGAACCGCCGATGTTTTGATTGAGTGACGACCCGCTTCTGAGGCACATTCACCGGCCTTTCAAGGACATAAGACTTTATACGCGCTGAACGCACAAGTCTGATCACGGAGGCCTCATGACTCGTCCGAGTGGCCAGGACCCTTGTGGGCCAGTAGGATCCATCCTGACCACGATATCTCCAGGCTTTAGATTTCTCTTTTTCTTCCTGGCCTTGGCCTCAGGAACCCGTTTGATCAGGCAGGCGACGATCTCCTTCCTTTTCAACTTTACTTTCTTCTTCTGTGCCTTGTTCTCCAGCTCTCTCCGTCTCTGCTGCACCTTCTTCCGCTGCTTCCTCCACTTCTTCCGTTTGAGCTCAGCCTCCTCCTCAAATTTCAGTTCTGCCAGTTTCTTCTCCATTTCTCCTTCAACCTTATAGCTCTTTCGTTTGAAAGCATGGTTGTTCTGCTTACCCAGCGTTTCTTCCAACCGACACAAAGAAATCCTGGAGGCAACTTCTGAAAGACCACGAATGACCAATCCCAGCGCTGTTCTTATAGCACATGGGCCATCCCCAAGGCTGCCAATGAACGACCAAGGTTCAAACATCTTGGGAGCGTTGCTTCCAATCAACGGGTCAATATAAGCCATGATGCTGGGAGTTTGTATACCTTTGACAGGTACGGCCATCTTACCAAATCTGTCAGCATTTACAGGCATTTTCCTCTGGGTGAGGATTTAGGGGAGTTTATCGAAGAGGTTGGTCCCAAACCCAGTGTAAAAATAAGGAACATATGAAATTAATATAACGATTTGGGAACCGTTTTTTGAAAACAGATAAACCTTAATTTCTTTTTAATCAATGTATGTCTTATTTATTATTTTAGTTGTTGGCAATTTGTAATAATCTTTAAAATGCCTGACATAAAAAGGAAAATCCCATTTTAACGTAATCTCTGTGACTTTGATGTTATTCTGGATGAGGACGCGTTTGTTTCTTTGTTATCGGGAGTCATTTGAAAAATGAATAAAGATATAGCTGGGGGGGGGGAATCCCTGCATTTGGCTGATGTTTAAAACGGTTTACTCAGAAATACTCTTAACCTTCTTGGACGCACGACAAGTAAACAACAAGGCTACATTAAAGCTGCAATTCTGTGGGATCCTGACGATTAAAATACAGTCTGAATAGCCTGTGATTAACCCCAAAATGATCCAATTAGGGGGGGAAATTCAGCTGGAATGAATTTACTTTTACATTTTTTTCATAGCTTGTCCTCAGAACGCCACCTCAGTGCGTTCCACTCCCACAGTGGGGGTCAGTGGTTTTCTCTGTAGGCTTGTGTGAAAGCCTCTGGGTCTCAGGGTTGTTTCCCAGGGAAGAGGCTCTCTTCCCCCTGACTTATTGCTGCTCCTCAGACCCAGACTTAGTTCCTCGGACCAAACCCCCAACAACTCTCATGTCAGCTTTCGGGGTGATGAGGTTATTTCCACATTCCTGAGCCCTTAAACAACCCAATCCTGATCAACAAAGAAAGCTGCGGTTATTCCAGCAAAACTGTCACTCATTTGAAATGTTGGCCAAAAAAGGACATTATGTAAGAGTTGGATCACCTCACCTCACCAGTAGCATTTTGTGTTTACATGGAAACATGTTCCTGCTTCTCATGAGCATTGGGAGCAATATTTTATTTTTATTGTTTCAGCTGAACTTCACTCCACCTTGTCCCTCCCGCCGGCTCCAGTCATCATTTCGGTTGGGATAGGAATGATTATTTTTAAGGTATTGCGCAACATACGCACACGTGTGACGTAATATCGAGGTTTACTAACATTTGATGACACATTTATTACATTTTGTCACAGTGAGCGTGCGTTTTTTCTGCCTGAGATCACCGGAGATTGTGCCGAGGAGTTTACACAGCACACGCTTGCTCACCTGCGGATTCACTCTTTCCAGTTTTAGACACTCCTCTTGCACTCCTCGTGATCCTCTGACTTTCACGTCACCTCAGAGAATCTCCACACAATAGACCGTCTCCACTCTAGAGTTTTAGGCTCCCAATGTCTGACTTAAATCATCCTAAATAGGCCCTACAAATTGTTTTTATTATTATTATTTGCATTGTCTGCCACTTTGTGTTTGTTGCTCACACCACTGGGAGTCACCAAAGTCACACATCCTACACAGGAGGCCTTCGCAGCAGCTGTCAGATTCAGGCTGACAGATGATAAAGAAGAAAAAAAGAATGTCAGGTGAGGACACCAGGGCCACCCACTTCCAATCATCTGGATTTCATCAGACCTGCCGGTAAGCCGTACCCACCGTGCACTTCTGCAACAGCCCTCCTCTCTGGGAAAGTGTATGTGGCAAGTCAGCTTAGAGTTTGTTTACTTTGCCAAGAACCTGAGTTCACATGAGGTGTTTTTGATCACTCATCCATGGCCACGGTCAACACACTACACACTAGCTACAAACTTCAATATGTTTTTTAAAAAAGCAAACTTCTCATTTTTTTTAGAACGGTTCCATTAATTCAAACATCTTTCAGATTTATATATTGCGACACGTGTTCGCTTACATCAGCTACAAGCTGATATAATGTTTCAAACAAACAAACATACGTCATCAGAGAACATTTTATAGTTGGTTATTTTTGCAACTCGCCACCAGCAATAAGACCTGCCTGTATTACATGTGGTGATAAACAACATTTCATCAGTAGCCTGTGTTAATTGAAAACCGTAAACCGGGCGGCGTGACATTTCATCTGCTGTCGCAAGTCAGTCGTGAACGTCATTTCTCGGAGACGCGCTCGTCCTGACAGTCAATAGCTGGGTCGCTGTTGCCCCTTCCCTGAACGTCCCGCCTCCAGACAGTTAAAGTCGCTGACCGGTCTCCATTTCGCAGCAGACGCGCAGACAGCGGAGCCTCACACCGGTTCGAGGCGCGCCCCCCCTCCCCCCCACCTCCCCGCTGCAGGACCTTGTGCCCCCCCTACTTTTACTTTTCTTTTCTTGTCCCGAGTGTGAGCTTGTTTTTTTGTTAACACTGTGAAAATGAGTGTGGCGATGGCGGAGGGATGTTTTCTGTCCGCTCTTCAGCCCAAAACCTCCTGCACCGCTTACGTGGTTCCCTCGGACGGCCCGTCTCCGGACCCGGTGGCCAAAGCCAGGAGGGTCCGGGAGCAGGTCCGGATGCGGCTGGCGGAGAAGAGGTCCTCCTCCCTGCCCCGACTGGACGACGCGCTGATCGGATCAACAGGTGAGCCACCGCATCGCGTTCAAAAAGAAAAGTCCTCCTCTAGATGTTGTTTTCCAGCCAACATACAGCAGGTTGAAGCACCTACTGCTGCTGCCAGACCATTAAATACATATTATGCAATAACATGGACAGGCTCACCAGGAGAAAACGCACTGATAAGGAATTAAAAAGCAGAGTGATGTAAAGTGTAGCTGTACTCACACAGATAGACCAACATTTGGGCTGTTAATGCCTCTTTGTCTGAGTGACCAATAGGCTTCACTACTGGAATGAAGAATTACAGCTGCTATAGTCTTTTCTTGACACTTTGGCGATGGAACAAGTTGTAAACACAACAGTGACTTATTATCAGCCAATAACATTAGGTTTTGGAAATGTCTGGCTAGCTGATGGGTGTGAAGTCTAACGTCCGGTCTCCTTTTTAGCTCCGTTGTTAGTCTCCACCATCTCCACCAGCAAACGTCCGATTACTTGGCTGCGTATAGCTTCGTTGCCAGCTTTGGCAGTTGGTGCCGGGGCTGGTCAAAATCGTAATGGCCATAATGATACACATATCACGATATATAGCGTGCTTTCTGGCAGTTCAATAAATAAATAGTCTCTGTGAAATAACTACGTATGAATTAATTAGTCACATGAGCGGTTGTTATTAATATAAACGATATTGAAGTCCAACATTTGTTTTCCAATGAGAAACATTTTAACTTAAAAACCAGGGCACAGGCGAGTGATTTCATAGATAGATGGTCAAACCAACTGAAACCAATGAATTGTTAGACACTTTGCAGATTAATTGTGGGTTTGGTGAACCGTTGTTCGCTCTTTAACACTTTTATGATACCGTATTTACCACAATGCTCCTGTAAATATCCCCATAGTGCGTTTTCTTGCTTAACCAACACCTGAGTTTATTGTATTGTATTTATTGTATCAAACTTGATTTGATTGTTTAATACTCTGGCTGTTGTTCCTATTTATTCCAGTAAGAGCGTACATTATAATAGTGTCTGTGGCGTGTTAACAACACATACTTGTTGATATTTTGCGTGGTGCTTTTATTTTACAGGGACTTTAAAATGTAATGGGTTTACAGTGTTGTACATTATAGCGTTACTTCACAATGTTTTTTTGCCTGTTTTACATTCTTACCCTGTTTATGGTGTAATTACCATGCATCCTCACCATTACCACCCCACGATGTCATGCAACATGACTTAACATCTGTTCTCAGGGGGTCGGCTTGTAAGTTTGCCATTCACTGACAGAGCAGCTCATTAAACATAAATCTCGTGCAGTTTGATGTGACTTTCTGTGTAAGTTAGAGATGAAACAGCAGGTATCTGTTTTACGCCAGTGTATAATATATGCCGTTTTTCTTTGATCTGAGTACTCTGAGGGTTAACCGTATCACTTTCCTATAGTGTAACTGTACACCGTTTGAACACACAAGAGGGAGCTTCTGGGTTTGGCTCCAGAGGCAGGAAGGATATTGGGGGTAAATGTAACCCTTAAACGGCCTTACTCTAAAAGATAAGCCTCTGAATTGTTGGCGCCCGGTCGATAACAAAGACTAAGAAAAAAGTCAATAAGTCAGCAATGCTCTACCTTTAGTTTTCCAACACCGACGACGTCATCAGGGGTCAACTCAGCTCGTGTTTGACAGAAGATCTGCGTTACAGACCAGAGGCAAAAGAAAGCGTGACGGAAGTGGGCATTTAGGAGGCAGGGAGGGATGCCATACAGTTGCATTATGGGAAAATGTAATGCTTCTGTTGCTTTGAAGAACTGAATCTCCTGAATTTTCGAAGATGTAGACGTCATTGGGCCAAATTAAGCCAACAGCTAATTATTTTGTTTCTGAGGACACGCAGAGCCGCATACCAAAATCAAATGTCACGTACCCAACTGTCTGTAGAGAATATACGCGCACCGCTGTAAAATTATTGTGCATGCAGTCACGAACGATCACGTCATGGTGTGGAATTTTTAACAAAATAGAGACCTCAGGAGTGTGTTGGGCTCCAGCTTTGGCTCTAATAATATGACAGGGGCGCAGCAAGAGAGCTGTTAGCATCCCTGTGTTAAAGCTAAGCATGCACACGGTTATTATTGTGGTCTAGTTTGTTCCAAAAGTCTCCAGAGCATTGATGTTACAGCACTTTAGTGGAAAAAACACTACGTTTATTCTTGTCATTTTACTTTAAAAAGCCATTTCGTAGTTTTTGACAGGAGATGACACATTTATAAATGTATAAATGTCACAGTTTTACCCAGAATGTATGTAAAAGAGGGCAGAATAGCTGTTTATATGTAGTTGTGTATAGTTCGCCTGCTACACAGGTTGGTATTTGTGCACTATGAGAACTGCACGTGTGTTACTTCCTGCTCATTTCCTGTTTTTTTCCCTCTCTATGGAAACATTAATTATGACATCACAGGTCCGGTCAGGACAGTCTCATAGTCATCCGTCTCACCGCGGGCCGAGTCGGGACCTCGCATTAGTCTTTTTTAAAAGGAAAGTGAGGGAGAGGAAGGAGAAATGGACCGCTACTCCCTCTCCTGTCTGATAAGACGGCCGCACCTCAGTTTGACCCAACACGGGGGTCAGGATGTTGTTTTGAAAGCTGCATGTAAGCTTGAGTGAGGCGTCCTTTCACTAGTAAAATGACTAACGGCATATCTCCAAGCCAACACGGATCCCTTTTTCATTAGAAATGTTCTATTACGCAATTCGCAGTTTTACAATTTGATATTATTTTCTTTCTGTAACGTAGACTTTTACCCCAAATGACTCGTTGCCTCCACACACACAGCCTAAAGATGTTTAAAGGACAGCACCAGTAGTTTGAAACGACAAAACATGCATAACTTACACATAACTTAACGCGCTGATGTTGGATGTGTTTTTACTCCACTCTAGACGGCCAGTGGTTGTTGTTCATCTCTGGCTGGCTGGATGTCGGGCTGAAAGTCAGACCACTTTGATTTAATTTGAATTTGGCTTCACACTGGTTGATTATGATTGGATAAAGGTCCAACATGTTAGACGCATAGTTAAACGCCAGACATTATCGGCTACTTTGGTCACATGTCGCTGTCAGTTTTGACCGCCTGGTGATTAACCATCACCCGATCTAGACCTATACAAAGTTAATGGAAGCTACACTCCATCTTTTGTAACGAGTGTGCAGGCGCTCAACAATGGCCCTCAGCAGCTTTTGAAAGTGAAGTCAAAGCGTCTTTAGCTTCTGTACTGTGACGTATTTCCAAGTGAAAGACAATATTTGAGCGGTGTACAGTTACAAGTTGAATTTAAATGATATCATTTGCATTTGATTGGACCCCCAAAAGTGGGCGGGTTTAGAATGTAGTGCAATACGGAACTACGGAGGACTGTGGCTCCACACACACCTCCCATGTCGCTAAAAGTTAGAGACTGATTGATTGATGGATGAAATTAAAATGCTCATAACTATAATATGGATTCAATCAAACATTAGGCATCCACTCCATGTCATCTGCTGCGCCTGGATGGGAAACGCCCAGTCGGCGTTTCGAGGCTGAGATGCTGTTTCCTCAAATATGCCCAAAAAACGGTGTTATCCTGCTTTTAAAATGTATACACATGCACAATAACTGCAGCATTACTTTAATTTAGATTTCCTAACACAAAAAGTAAGGAGCATTGAAATGTGAGTTTGACTTCAAATGTGTTTTACGGTAAAGAGGTGTGGTGTTTAAAGTTAGGTAAACATATTTTAGTTTATTTTTTTCTATAGTCCAAATAAGTACAATTCTGTCAGGAAATCAGCACATTACCTGATTTGACCTTAGTTTGGAATTTCTTTTGTGTGACATTTCAAGTTGGATGCCACTGAAAGAGAAAAAAAGTTGGATGAAGTTGACACATTGTAGTCTGAACTCAACATAATCTGGAAGCAGTCCAGCTACAAAAAAGAAAAAAAAAGAAAACAAAGGAAACAGATGGTGAGCTGAGCAAAATAATGCTAAACTTAGAAGGAAATGAGTGCAGTCACAAGAGACGCTAGTGTGAATGAACTCTACTCTTTAAATTGTAATTTAAAAAAAGTTAGCTGATGTCTGGTTCATCACCCCTCCGAAGCTCATTGACCACCCAGTGTGTGGAACATTCCTTTCCAACCTCCTCTTCACAGCCCGTTATCAGAGTCTATTTTAGACCGGTGTGCACTTTGGCCGGTGGGGTCAGGCCTGCTGTCATTGTCTCATATTTATCACTGGGTCAGAAAAACTCAAGGGCTAAACATCAGAGAAAATTGGATGTACTTACATTTTGATAACACAATAACGGTTAAAGCACCTCTGGCCTTTTATTATCCTGAGACCTAACATAAAGCGTGTTGGATATACTGTCAGAAACTCAGAGCCGTGTCTTTTTTCACCTAGATTTTTCTTGTAACCACATCCAACAGATAGTGACACACCTCTCAGGAGATTTTATTTCACTATGAGGTAATAAAAACTACCAAGTTTGACAGCTTGTGAAAACATCCATATTCTCAACTGTTGTGAATAAAGTTAGATTCACAGTTGAGTAAGATAACAAGCAAAGGGCACATAGTAACCATCCTAACCACCAAGGCCAAGGTCCAACCTTTGATCCAACGAAATGACAAGAGTCAATTCTATACACAACCCTGTCTCAACTGTTCTGCTTCAAGGAGCTATTCGACATTCAGAGCATTAATTAAGCAGCAAAAACCTAATGTCCTGAGCAGAGAATGAGGTCACTCTCCCTCTGTGTGTGTTGATGTTGTGCGGTTACAGCTAATTGCGGTGCAGTCGCAGAAGCGTAGCGCCCAACCTCCGGCTCCCCCCTCTGGTAGACTTTGTTAGCTCTGTTTGCCATAGTTTGTACTGCGCTGTTAGCATCGTTACTACAAGCCGCAGGCTCAGGCGTTGCCATGTTGAGAGCCGTTGAGTGACAATCAAAATGCTTGCAAATCTCATATGACCCTCTTTTAATGCAAACCTTTTAGGCCTTTTAGCCTAAAGGATTGTCAGTATGTTGCTTCACCCCACGCTTTTGCATTGTTGAGAGTAACTAATGTTGCGTGCAGTTATAAGACTCTGGTTATTGTGGGTGGAGTTTAGAGTGTCGGAGACCAAGGTGTTGGAGGTTGTTTTTGACAGCAGAAGATGAGTTTGCGACGAAGTGACGGATTGAGAGAACACAGGGTTGAGAAAGGCTCGGCTGGATACGACCCAATACTGGTGAATGAGAGGAGCAGCACACATTCCATACGCAACACATACATAAATCACTGAGAGGCTTCTTGTTTTGCAGAAGTCATCTGGGCTTAATCAGCATCATAAAACTTTGAGAGAGGACTTGATTAAAAACATACTATAGATAGCAGCACTCCCATATTCTGGGTTTCTCATGGCATGCGAGTGTGGTTTTTGTTACCGAACCATTTGACTTAGTTGTACTTCTCTCAGTATTTGAAGCAGTAATACAGTGGATATGTGATTCACAAACCTTCAACGAAGAGCTAAAAGACACATCTAGGGTAGATTGGAGACAACACCAGAGACCCTGACAGAGAAGTCTGGATATTTGCAAGGCGTTCCAATAGATCCCCCACTGGAGACACTCCCACTCTCCTGGATCATGACCAAGATAGATAGCTAGGTCAGAAACATACACAGAAAAGCTCATGTTATGCTTGAGCAGAAGGAGTTTGTATGTCGTGTTGTGAGACCACGTCTGAAATCAGAAGACAGTCAAGTTTGAAGGCAGGGTAATAAGGGGACTCTACACAGAAATGGGATTAATCTGGGGTAATTTAAAGGTGCATTGTACAAGATTGGGAGCACTTCGATTGCCTCTCAGCGGCTCTCAACATGGCGACGCCTGTGCTGGCGGCTCCTAGCTAACGTTACTAACAGTGCTAACGGTACAAACTACGGCAAACGTGCTGACAGAGCAAACAGTGTTTACCTGAGGGGGAACCGGAGGTTGGATGATATGCTGTCGGTCGAGACGGCATTATCAGCCGTGACCGTCATATGAGAGCAGTGCAGAGCGGCGGCCGCTAGCCAGCCAGTGGGGCACACTCACGTGCACTAACATGCACTAACATGCACTAAAAGGTCTGGGCCATTTCAACAAAGCAAGGAGAAGTTCTGATTACAACACACACAGGGGAGGGATAGTGACTTCATTCTCTGCTCAGGTGGACATTACTCCACTATATCTTTACATAGCAAATGGTTGTTTGCTGCTATATTAATGCTCTAAATGTCATATATAGCAGTATGTACGCTGTATTTCCAATATGTGGAATCTGAAAAAGTGTATCGTGTTTTATTTTTCAATTTGACACAGTTTTCATCTGTAATCATATCACATCAATGAGATCTACTAAGCAACATAGGCTATACAAACGTTAGGAAGTGAGACTATCTCCACGTGAAGACACTTGATCTGTCCGCCATCATCATGCATGTCCAGTGGCGGCTGGTGGAACATTTTCTTGGTAGGGCTGTGTCACATCCAATCAATTTCAGCAAACATCCCAGAATGATTTAATGCAAAAAAAATTAAGGTATCAAACACGCATTACTACTTTGCAGTTAAATATTTAACATTTATTCCAACACGAAAAAAAGCAGTAAATAACACTTTGACAAACACGTCAGGACATCTTATTTTTGGCACCCTCACAGGGAATTCAGTATAATATAATATATATATCATATAATAATATTCTGTATAATATAATAATATAAATATCATATAATAATATTCAGTGTAATATAATAATAATATATATATATCATATAATAATATTCACTATAATATAAAACACACACACACACACACATATATATAATTATTTCTTTATAACTATATATCCATTTCTCAGACAGGTGCTTCATGTCCCTCACTCCCGTAACTGTCCATGCTGGTTCTGTCCCCGTTGTTTTAAAAAGCTAAATAAGTTATTAGCATGACTGCATCCAGCGAGCCAAACCTGTCTGGTGTACAGCTACTAGAGAAGCTTCGCATGGACTACTTAAGATAAGATAAGATAAGATAATCCTTTATTAGTCCCGCAGTGGGGGAATTTACAGGATTACAGCAGCAAGTGGACAGTGCACACAAGATAGTGTCAAGTAATATAAATACTAAACAGTAAAGAATATCAACTATACAAAAAGTACAAAAAGCACAAAAAATCAACAATAAACTCAAAAATGAAAAAATAAAATAAAAATAAAATAAAAAAGAATAGAATATTATATATACAGACAGAGTATTGTGTTTATTATTATTATTGTTTGGTGGTCTACTGGGAGCACAGCTGGTTGTGCAGCCTGACAGCAGCAGGAAGGAAGGACCTTCACACACCGGGGGTGAATCAGCCGGTGGCTGAAGGAGCTGCACAGAGCTGCCAGGGCGTCCCGCATGGGGTGGGAGGTGTTGCTCATCAGGGATGATAGTTTAGCCATCATCCTCCTGTCTCCCACCACCTCCACCGTATCCAGTGGACACCCCAGCACACTGCTGGCCTTCTAAATGCGTTTGTTTAGTCTGTTCCTGTCAGCCGTCGAGATGCTGCTGCCCCAGCAGACCACTCCATAGAAGATGGCTGATGCCACCACGGAGTCAAAGAAGGTCCTCAGGAGAGCTCCCTGCACTCCAAAGGACCTGAGTCTCCTCAGCAGATAGAGTCTGCTCTGACCCTTTTTATAAAGTGCGTGTGCGTGATCAGTCCAGTCCAGTTTATTGTTCAAGTGAACACCCAGGTACTTATAAGATCTCGCGATCTCAATGTCCATTCCCTGGATGTTCACTGGTACCGGAGGAGAGCGTTTACCCCGGCGGAAGTCCACCACCAGCTCTTTGGTTTTACCCGAGTTGATCTGGAGGCGGTTCTGCTGGCACCATCCTATGAAGTCCTGGTTCAGTTCCCTGTATTCCCTGTCATCATCGGCGGAAATGAGGCCGACGATTGCAGAGTCGTCAGAGAACTTTTGCAGGTGGCAGTTAGGAGAGTCGTGTGTGAAGTCTGAGGTGTAGATGGTGAAAAGGAATGGAGCTAAAACGGTTCCTTGTGGGGCCCCCGTGCTGCTGGACACCAGGTCAGACTCACACTCCCGTATCCGCACATACTGTGGACGGTAGGTGAGGTAGTCCAGGATCCATGCAGTGAGGTGGTGGTCCACCCCGGTCTGCTCCAGCTTATCCCTCAGAAGCAACGGCTGGATGGTGTTGAAGGCACTGGAGAAATCAAAGAACATGATTCTCACAGTGCTTCCAGCCTTTTCCAGATGAGAAAGGCATCTGTGTAGCAGGTAGACGACAGCGTCATCCACCCCGATGCCAGATTGGTAGGCGAATTGGAGTGGGTCCAGAGATGAGCTCACCAGGGGGCGGAGATGCCCAAGGACCAGCCTCTCTAGCGTCTTCATCAGGTGGGATGTTAACGCCACCGGTCCGAAGCTGTTGAAGTCCTTGGGTCGCGGGGTCTTTGGGACTGGTACCACGCAGGATGTTTTCCACAGCTGTGGTACTCTCCCCAGCTTCAAGCTCAAGTTGAAGACGTGCACAGCTGGTCTGCACTGGACCTGAGGAGCCTTGAGCTGATGCCGTCTGGACCCGTGGTCTTTCTCAGTTCTTTTCTCACCTGGAAAGTTGTGAAGGACAAGTTGGGGGGTGGGGGCGGTGTGCCATAGGTTGTTGTAGGGGGGGTGGGGCGCTGGTCATGGGGTGTGGTGTATGAGGAGTGTGGGGGGGAGCCGAGTGTTGTGGGGGTGGGGGAGGAGAGGGGGCAGTCTACCGGGGGTGTAGACAATGGAGGTTGCAGCAGCAGGGAGGACTGGATGGGGGGAGGGGTGGATGACTGATCGAATCTGTTGAAGAATAAGTTCAGGTCATTCACCCACTTTTGGTCCCCCGTAGGCTGTTGGTTGGGCCCCTTGTATCCAGACATCGCCTTGATGCCCTTCCAGACCCCGCTGATGTTGTTCTGCTGCAGCTGGTCCTCCATCTTCGTCCTGTAGACTTTTTTACCCTCCCTGATCTTCCTCCTCAGCTCCCTCTGCACAGTCTTCAGCTCCTCCTTGTTTCCTGATCTTACTTCCCTTTCCTGCTAGTCTGCTGTCTGATTGTGAGGTCAGGCTGATCTGGGATCAGCTCTTTCAGCTGTAGTTTCTCCTCTCAGTTCTCCTCTCAAACGGGTCTTGGAGGAGCAGTGCTCGCGCTGGCGCTCTCCTGTAGAGACTAGTCCTGACGAGAACGCGCAGTTTGGGGCAGAACGAAATCTGCCCCAAGCTGAATCTATTTGAGGACGCTGATTGGCTAAATTGTATGTCACTCATTTATATCTTTAGTCAGCATTAAAGCATCATTGGCTAAACTGCTTCGTAGACCCGCCTCTTTGGGGCAGTTTCTCCAGCGCCCCAGCCAGCTGAGACGTGCACACGCAGAGAGGACGTGCAGACAGGCGGAGAGGACTTGCAGGAAAAGCATATATTTACCGCAGATATCATATTTTACACATATTACTGGGTGATTCCATATTTCAAAAACACAAATATTGACAATTTGTATAGTTTATTATTTTTATTATTTTTAATTATTTGTAGCTCAAGGGGGGGCCGGCGCCCTAGCGCCCTCTATGGACCAGCCGCCACTGTGCATGTCCAAACATATCCACTAGCAGAGTTGCCAGATTAGATTGTTTTTCGCCTAATCACAATATATGTCAATTAACTACCTGACCCGTCAAGTGCCAAATGTATGCATTATATTAGCGGACCGAGACGAGGACTGAGTGCTGCGGCTCTGATGCTGATCCTGCTGCAGCTACAACTCGGGCGCTGTCCAGAGTGTGTGTGTGTGTGTGTGTTTGAAAGAGAGAAGGGAAGAGAAGGTGGACTATTGCACGCAATGTTTCTAACTGACTCGGGGCGCTGCTTTGGCACTTTTTGACCTGCCAGCCCAAACTCGTGGTATTTTCTTAGTTTCCCAGAACCTGCGGGTCGACCCGTGGATCACTACTAGCTACATAAAAAAAAAAGGATAAGATTTGAAAAATGGAGGAGCGTTCCATTAAATATTGATCCATTCAATCTAATTGGCTTACTTTGTGCAAACTTATATGTAAAGGTGTTTGCCATCCCTGTGGTTCTGTTGCTGTATAATAAGAGATCCGGATTACATCAACGGTGTGTGTGTTCTCCTTACTGCGGTGGTCGTGTCTGAGCTTCCCTCACCCCTGACCTGATGATGCTTATGTTCAGGCATGCAGGGCCAGGCCCCCTCCCAGAAGCATCTCCTCCCTCCTTTCCTTCCGTCCTGCTGGACTTGATGGCGTGTGTTGTTTCTTTCTCCAAGCCGTTAACTTCAGGCAGCGCCCGCCTTCCTCTCTCTGCTCAACTCATAGCAGCTCACTCGTGTATATTGTTTTACAGTATAATGTGCTCATGAGTCTGAGAGTGTTCACACGTGTGGTTACATTCTGCAATCTATATTAAGGTCCCTTGATGTCTGTGTACAATATTTTCATGTGTGAAGTGAAGGGAATTCATTTGTTTTACAGTAGTTCTGCCCAATCACTGTTATATACAAAGACTTCAATGTGGTTTACATGATGATTTCTGTTTAGTGATAATAACGGCATGTTAATATGCTTATGAACGACCTTTCGTTTCCTTGGGTCAATCTCGTAGACAAATCTCAGCAGCCCTTCCTCTCAGAGATACAATACAATAGAGAACGTTTGGGAGATGGGTTTGGATCAAACTATCACATCCCTTTTCCACCAACATTCAACGAGTTCCGTTACGGTTTGCACACCTAATTTTGAAACGTTATGAGCATTTTGATCAAAAATAAATTTGTTCAGAATCCGAAAAGTTGGTTCCCAGCCGAAACCAAAAAAAAGCAAGTTTTCCTTCCAACTGGTAACATCAGTTGGAAAGAGAGTATGGAGTCTTGCAAGCAATAATCTTCTACGTCTTCTTATCATTAATAGTTGGTCTGTGCTTTTTATAAAACTGAATATCTGTAAAAACGATCCGATCTTGCTATGACTGTTAACATAAAGGGTTGTACATAGAACCATCAATGGCATGATGATCAAAAACACTAATATTTCTTTCTTTCCTTTTTCTAGACTACAACCATCCTGAGGCCAAGAGCTTTTCCCACACCCTTGGTTTCAGTTCCAGATCCATGATACACACACCCAGCCGCGTCATGGCTGTGAGTACCGCCTGCCAGTACTGCATTACACTGTAAAATATGCAAGAACATATTGACACAACAACTTAAAACTTTACACTTACAGTGTCCTGTAAGGATGGCTCTTTGATATTACTACAAGAACTGGTGGATGGTTTAGGTATTATATTCTTTGTGGACTTGTGAGGAGTCATTGTAGTCTCCCAGCCAGAGACTTGTAAGTTTGACTGATGGTTTTCTTTGTGGAGTTTACTCATGCAGTCCAAATATACACAACACAAGCAACCTGGTTTTGAGATTGAACTACCCAAGTTATTTGCTGAGATCTGGTCCGTAGCCAGGAAAATATCCCCCCCCCCAATACCCTCAGCTTAATTGTTATGTGTTTGTAGCATTAGGTATCGACAAATGTCAAGTACTGAATGCATGACTGTCTCTTTGTCACTTTGCTTTATCTCTATACCAGTGCTGAAGAAAGGTCTGGGTGATCCCATAAAAATTCCACTTTAAGGAAAAAAAAAAAACCCGCTCTGGGTTGTTTATATTTCTTCACACATCACAATCATCTTGGGCGTCGTCTTGTATTTTTGTACTATCAAGACATTGATAATAAGTGAAGCAGCAGAGCTACACCATTTTGCACGGAAAGCGACCATATTATCAAAGTACGCCAGTAAAACGTCAGCCTAAATATTATAAATATGCATACTGTTGTAACTATTAACTTACTTACGTATTTGTCTACTTACTTTACTTTTTCCCAGAGGAGCATAAAGTGAGCAATGGACATACATGGAAGAACACGCTACTAGCTTCTAGCCGATAGCAGGTTGTTTGGGAACAGAGACGTTATTACATACACCATGGCACAGGCTTTACAGCATACAGCCCATGGATATACTTATGTACATTATTACAGCCGCACACAGCTAGCAGGAAGCCAGCAGAACCAGAGATAAATAAGGGGTATTTAAAGTATTCATCCTGGGAAGTTAGTTAGCCTAAAAAAGAATCCTCCGATATACAGACGTCTCTGCATGCATCTATGGCGACAGGTTCACTGGCGCGATCAGTCCAAAATGGCCGCAACACAACTGCAGCAACATCTAGTGGCAGTTGTCAAAAAAGCATCGGAGTTTCGTCTCTTTGCCTCTATACTCTTTGGTGCCCTTGCAAAAAGGTAACAAACAGATAGTGTGAGTGGGGGAGAATTCTGTCTGAAAAAGGCAGCCAATGGCGGGCTTATTATACCCACAGTCTACATCTGGTGAGTCTGACTATCCTGACATGACCTCGGTGATAGCTGTGACCCTGGCTGAGATATGGGAGTGCAGCTGCATCGCTATGTCTGACAGAACACAAGCGGTCGGACTATCAGACACACCCAGGGTAGATAAAATGAGTTAGAAAAAAAAAAAGACAAAATTAATAACCGTCTGTTGTAAACACCATCCAACAGTTTACAGACTGGTTTAAACTTTGACCTACTGTACTGAGTGCATGTCTCCTGAAGGGTTTCCTGTGCAAACAGTGTGTTACCTTCATTTTTATCTCCAAATAAAGTGGTTTACATAATCTGGATAAACTGTCAGCTTGTTTACAGCCAGTCTGACTGACACTTCAGATGTCAGTGTGTTCCAAGATGTCAAAACGATGAAATAAGACCAAAGTTGTAATTCGTAATAGTACTTTAACTATAGCTATCTAAAACATTAACATTCCTCTAAAAGAGTAGGATAATTTTCATCACACACACACACACACACACACTGGAATGCAATACGCCAGTAATGTGTATGAATAACGTTTCCTCTCTGTTCTAATTGTCTAACCCGGCTGACCAAATCCAGAACAATATAAAGACAAGAAAAATATAAACAGGATGCTGGTCTCTTGGCTTTTAACAGGCCGCTCTCACAATGCAGAGGCAGCAGTGAGCTTCCTGCAGCTTACAGTAGCCAAGCTTTGATGAAGGAGAGAAGGAAGAGCTGTTTAATGTGGAACGTCTCACAACACCTTTGTGCTGTCCTGGACAGTTTCATTAGCCTCAAGCACGGTTTCTTGTAAAAACTAAGGGCGCTAATATAGCAGAAAACTACTATGTGCTACATAAAAACACAGTGGAGTGATGTCTACCTGAGCAGATAAGGAAGTCGTTCTCCCTCTGTGTGTTTTAATCTGAGTTTCTCTGTGCTTTGTGTATGCAGCCGGGACCGGCGGGTCAGTCTCTCTGTTGTGCCCCACTAGCTAGCTTACGGCCGCGGCGCTACGCTGTTCTCATGTGGTTACAGCTGATAATGCCGTCCCCACCCTACGGTTCCCCCCTCAGGTTAACAGTGTTAGCTCTGTCAGCACTGTTGCCGTAGTTAGCACCATTAGCTTATAGCCGCTCAGCCGTGTCCACGTTTAGAGCCGTGTGGAGGCAATAGATATTCTCCGTATTCCATATTGAGCACCTTTAAGAAAAGAAAATAGTAGTGGTACATTTTTTTCTTCTTGTTTGTACTGTGAAAGCTTCTCTATACTACCTTTTGCAGTACAGAGGAAGTTATATGCCAATTTGTCTTTTTATATCAGAAATTCGGGGAATAGGGTATTCATCTTTCCCTGCTGCAGTGTGTCTGCTAACCCTTTCATTTCCACCTTGCAGATGCCCACAGTACCCCTTCGCTCCTCTGGTTTCTCCTCTCGCTCTGCTGTGGAAACCAGTTCCAAGGCGGGCCATAAACAAACCGGCACGGTCCAGAGCAGCTTCCAGTCCTCCCATCAGTCACACAGCAGAAACAGACGCTCCAAGTCACTGTGCCAAGCAGACCAGGAGGCACTTCCTATCACCGTGTTGCCTCCTCCAGAGAACGCCTGCTACATGATCACTGTGCCTCCCCTCGGCTCCCTAAGGCGCAGCCTCAGCGGGACACTGGCCCAGGAAAGAGGCTACTGGCAGGAGGAGGAGCAGCCGTGTCAGTACACCTACAAGGGCCCCTCCCACCGCACCATCAGTCGCATCACCAACCGACAGCAGCACTACCAGCAGCAGCAGCAGCAGGGCTCTGCCTTCGGCCAGGAGGGATGGGTGGGGACCGGCAGGGGGGGTCCCCATGGCAGGGGACGGCTGGGGGACACAGTGGCAGCAGCACGTGTCCAGGGCCAGCCACGGCATGGGGACAGGGCAGTGCCAGGCCACCCTCCACCGGGCCGCCTCGCTCCGCAGTGTGAGGAGCGTCGGGAAAGGAGTGGATATCTTGGACGGAGCGTCGATACACAGCAATGACCCACTGGAAGGGTGAGGCACATTATTCATTCATTTACCTGGGTAAACATCTGGGCCACCTCTGGCCCGGGACGTCTTCAATCGTAGCCCTGTCAAATGTATGTATGCTGTTTCCACATAAGACTGTTACCATGCAGAGGTGGTGAAAGGCTGAAGGAGTCTCACTCCATTATGACTGTGTGTGACAGACATTTTTAAAAAACTTTTATGTTTATCTGATTTATTTTATGGACAAAATTATGAGTTGATAATTGGAAAGATATAATCAACAGATTAATCAATGTTGAAAATGATCATACAACTTATTACGTGTATGTGTGTGTGTGTGTGTGTGTGTGTGTGTGTGTGTGTGTGTGTGTGTGTGTGTGTGTGTGTGTGTGTGTGTGTGTGTGTGTGTGCAGTATGCTGGGTCTGGACATGGCTACAGCTGTCAGATATCTGTCCGAGTCAGATGCTGCCTTGCAAGTTCTGGGAGCTGCATACATACAACACAAGTGTTACCATTGCAACGAAGCCAAAAACCAGGTAACACGGTTGCACGTGTGGTCATATTTCCCTCATTTGCTGCAATTTATTTATGTGTTTAATTGTCCGTTTGCTCTTTTTTCATTTAGTCTGCCTGGTGTCCATTACCAGCACCTCATCTCCATATATGTGTATTTGGTGTGTGTTGTTCCTGATGCTCTCTCTCTCTCTCTCTCTCTCTCTCTCTCTCTCTCTCTCTCTCTCTCTCTCTCTCTCTCTCTCTCTCTCTCTCTCTCTCTCTCTCTCTCTCTCTCTCTCTCTCTCTCTCTCTCTCTCTCTCTCTCTCTCTCTCTCTCTCTCTCTCTCTCTCTCTCTCTCTCTCTCTCTCTCTCTCTCAGGTCCGTGTTCTGCATGGCGTTCCAGCTCTAGTTCAGCTCTTCTCCAGTGACAACCAAGAAGTGCAGTGTTTTGCCACCGGCGCCGCGCGGAACCTCATCTACGAGAACGCTGACAACAAGGCGGCACTCATAGACGCTGGTGGAGTGATGCGCCTCGTCAGCATCCTCGACAAACCTGACGAGGAGCTTCGGAAGACCATCACAGGTAGTACTGGTCTTTGACCTCAGACTGGTTCGAACCCCGATATGACCTTATGTCCGTGCATTGATGTACACCTGTAATCCGGGCGTCGCAACTGAGTCCTCCCTATCCATATATTACTGGTTCAAAATACTCAGGTATTCAGACAGCTGAATAAAAACCAGTTTGTTTTTGACTGCAGGTGTCCTGTGGAATCTGTCCTCCAGAGACAACCTGAAGGAGAAACTGTCCAAAGAAGCTTTGTCAGAGCTGACGGAGAAAGTACTGATTCCTCTGTGCAGCAGCGTCCCACTGAGTCCACCTGAGAGAGACATCTTCTACAACACCAGCGGCTGCCTCAGGTGACTCCACGGGAGAGCCTGCTCAACCCAGTACCTGGTGTCTAACACTGGCTCTGATTCAACACTGTGGGTTAGACAGTGTCATCATACCAAAAGTTTCAATTTGTCCAATTAGCACTGTACACAAAGTACAGCCAAGGCTCAGAGACACACCGGGACTTTGAGAGGGACAAGCCTTTTATGCGAGCCGCAAATCTTTCGGCAGTAATTTTAGCACTAATACAGTTTTTGTGGTAGATGATGCTGAAGACCTTCGGGACACTCTAGGATGTCTTGCCTCCTCAGTTTGTATAAACACGTCATCACTGCTCTCAATCAAAACAAGACCGGTCGGACAAGCTGAGGCGGGCCGAAACACTAGCAGTCACAGTTTGTCACATTCAGGATGAAAACGCCAATTAGATTTCAACAAAAACGAGGTTTGATCCAAACTGGGAGGAACCGCTCGTATCCCCCCTAAATATTAAAAGTGTTAGACTGGCCCAGTCTGACAGGCTCTGTGCTGTCTGCGAGGACCATACACTAACTACTGACATCAGAAATAAAAGAAATGAAAAATCTATGACCCCCGGCCGGTTCAGCTTGGAATTATTCGTAGGTCTTTCCTAACTTCCCGGCGGCGTAGTCCGACGCCTTCAGAGGCTGATGAGAGTCATGTTTAGCAGTTATTTGTCATCAATCAAAGTATTGAGAAATCAAAATCTTGACGTGACGATGGAGCTAGATAAAAAGTCTGAGGATCTGCTAGTGTGGATTGAAGAGTAACAATGATACTCCAAAAACCAATGTTCTAATTCTCCTCCATGTTGTTTCCCTCAGTTTGGTCTGCTGAATGGCACTAAATACTAGAATCCATGAACCTCGACTGCCGTTGCTATGGAGTTGCTGGCTAGGCAGAGGCACAAATCAGAGTTGAGAATAGGGGCAGCACTTGGTTGCTTCTATTGGAAACAAAACGGCAGCATAATTTATTGGACCAGTCCTTGATTCATTAAAGCGCCCCCCCCTCAAAGGTACATTTGAATAGAGGATCGCTTTGTGCTTACTTCACTGAATGCAGTCTCTGAATTTAGAGATAGAATTACATGCAAGTGCAGTAAGATTCAAAAAGTACCTTTTATTTTCAAAGTGGTGAAGGTGCTACTGAAGGGTCTTAGAAGAGATTCATAAAATCCCTCCGAGATGAATTCCAGTGAGACAGCTTTACTGCGTTAGGTTCTGATAGCCTCGTGGGTTTATGTCTCTATCTGTGTGTTTGTGTGCATAGGAACCTGAGCTCAGTGAACGAGAGGACGAGGCAGAAGATGAGAGACATGCGAGGCCTGGTGGACTCCCTGGTGTCCTACATTCAACAAGAGGAGAGGGCAGACGACAAGGTAACCCCGACCTGCACCGCTATAGCCTGTGACATTTTCACACACCGTAAATAACAATGTCTGATTAGAAAATCACTGTGGTCGTTATGGCTACGGCACCCTTCAAAACATCAGTAGCTATGAGCACCAGCCACCAGAGCTGGAGATCAAAAGACCAAAAAGCCAAGATTACACCAAATCTTAGGATATTTAATAACGTATTTATGTTAAAGAATAAGGAATGTGTTTTTATATGCTTTTCTTATTGTCAACGAAGGACCCAAGACCAAAACCAACAATGTGAAGTTTAATTATGTTCTCAACACTTTCTGACTTCCCTACCTTGTCCATTGGACTCAAACCCAAGCCCATTGGTTCCTACAAGGGTCCCGATCCCGATCCAAGTCCTTTAATATTGGCAACCTGCCGAGTCCAATCGGATACAGATGAATGTTGACTACATATGTTTCTGACACAGTGATATAATAGCTACCACTAATAAATCTGACAAAACGTACTTACTAGATCCAAATACGCAAGGTCCCGGTTCAGTACTATAAAGTTGATCACCTTGAATTGTCAATATAGTATTTATGAAAGATTTACTGGGAGAATGCAACTCCAGAAATTGACACGGTTTAATCATCTTGCGAGACGACGTCTCAGAAGACAGACAGAAAGTCCACTCAGTCCACTCACATGGTACAGTGGTGTTACAGAGTGGGGGAACTTCCCTCACAAACAATCTTTGGTCAAGTAAAGACTCCGGCTGCAGAAAGCACTTTAACCCCAACAGACCGGTTTCATTTTGTCCCGTCATCAAGTTACTCACAGAATCAATGTTGATTAGCGTCAGCTGATACGACCTGCCACCGTCAGCGACACCTAAAAACAAGGAGCTGCTATCGGAATCTTTTGGAGACCGCTCCTTGTAGTGTCGGAGCTTAGTGGATCCGTGTAATTTGCCAACCTCTGTGTCTGAACTCAGAGTTAGTCGTACCGGAGCACTCAGAAAAACTTCACCTCCACTCACAGTGGACAGAATAGCAGAGCTCAGAGATGAAAGGAACGGAATTTGATCTGCGTTATTTTAGCCGATACCAATTAATTAAAATATGTAGGGATCTGCCTGATACTGATACAACACTACTGAGGATGTGAATCTTTAAAAGCTCACCAATATATTCTCAGTAATTCTCAGTAATTTCCTAAAAACGCTTGAAAATGTTGTTTTTAGCAACTGTTTCTAAGTCGGGAGAAAAACAGTTTAATCCACATTTGCAGCTGTAGTGAGGACGGTATATGTGAGGTTGAGTCAATATAAACTACAATGTGTGTAGGTTGTGGCTCACTGAATGTTTTTAATAGTTTTTGGACAATGGAGCTCTACAGCACAGGGACAATTCTTTGTATTGCACATGTACTTTGCCAATAAAGGGGATTCTGATTCTGACTACACAGTAAGTCCTCTTACATTCTTCCCCACTCATTGTGGTTTGGCTCGTTTCATCAGGCGTTGACTAAGGAGCACTGTCAACAGGCAACAGACCCACAATCTTTTGGGAAATACTTGGATAAACATTTAACCACCTGGCAGATGATTGATAAACACACTGCTTCTATTAAACATCAACGTGAACCCTTCCTTGCATCTGATTGGACGAACATGCCATGGAGGATGTCCTCGGTTTTAAAAGGGAGAAAACAAGGTGACTGTTCTGGAAATGTGACAGTTCATCTCAATTCTTCACCAAAATCTGAACAATGTTGAGAACTACTTTTGAGCGCTGAACAAGACGTTCTTAGGCAAACAAAATGTTACAATTTACTTTCACTAACTGGAAACAGGGTGAAAACCACGGTTACAGTTCCCCATCGAAAACATAGACTGTATCTGACGGCAAGGTAAAGCTGTGAAAATGTTCTAAATATAGCATACGCTTCAACTGATGTTGATTCGCTTCGATTGCTTTGCTCCCGTGCTGGTACTCCTGTCTGTCTCTCTGAACTGGGGGCGTGCCGACCGCATCTACTGTAGGAAGTACACTGATGATGGATGAGTACCTCATACAACCCCACTTCAAAACAGATGTTTCAATGCCTCAGTAATCTGTTACATCAAAGGACATCAGGCATTCAAATTAGATTCCATAGGATCAGAGTATGAGCTTCTCAGCTTATTCTACCAGTTGTGCAGTTAACATGTTTCAGCCTCCACTCAGGTCAGTAGTTTATTTATTTTCCACTTCTGCCCCCGTTCGTCTCTTCTCTCCGTCTGTCTTCATGTTTAGGGTTTGGAGAATTCACTGTGTGTGATGAGGAATCTGTCCTACCAGCTGTACACGGAGCTTCCTCCCTCAGTCCGACTCCGTCTGGAGGGCCCAACGAGAGCCTCTGCCTCTGGGAAGGACGAGGCCATCGGCTGCTTTACTCTGTACAACAAAAAAAACACAGAGGTAAGATTTATCACACATCATGAAATTACACACCGGAAACACAATTTCAATGCTGATGATGCTCTGTGTCTGCAAGCTGGGTAAATAATAGACAACCGTTTGCTGTTGATGTTCTACGTAACAACTTTAGAAGGTGATAATATGTCAATGTTGTTCCGTTTCCCTTAGTGGCCACAAAAACATCTAGTAATACTGCATCAAAAGTCTAATAAAGTCTTTAATAATCAATTAACTCTAAGTAAAGAGTTAATGGCAATTCATGTCACTAGAAATGTTTATAGAAATGATCAGCATGGTTATATTCAGTCAGTGATGTTAAAGCAGTTAAATGCATGCAAATCCAACATTATGTGATTTTACCAAAAGAGTTGTCTTGCTTCTGTTTTTTTACATTTGATATATTTATGTATTGATTTCATTTTTTACTTGCATTACTAACCCATCAACATGATTATAAGGTTGTCCCAAATGCATCAACTTTTTCGATCCAATGCTGATATAATCAGAAACGTGTTGGATATTATGTCAGTCTACTAGCATATCTGCCACACCCACCACATCCCTCTAAGGGATGTCACTGCTATTCCTGCTGTCTGCTTGTGATTGGCCAATGCTTTCCATCTAAATAAAAAAAAGAAAAAGTTATACATGTTAATGAGGGCTGTAATTTATCAATAATAGATATTGAAAACATCTTTACGACTGCTCTACTGTTTTCTGCTGATTCTTTACCGATCTCATTCTCTTTTGGTGTCCTACAGACAGCATCCACACAACCATCTTTTATCCCGCACGCTCAACAACATACTCAATGTTTACATGTCAGACTGACTTATTTTGCCACTGGGGATCTGCCTGTATCGTATACAGGTTGTGTGTATCCAGGTCATTTAACTGCCTGTCTTGTTCAAACAATGTAGCCAGATACAGACCACACTGCCCGTGCACATGCATCTTAGCTCACCTCACGCGCTCTTTGTCAGATGCACCATCATTATCAGACATTGAGTCATTTTCGTACAAGTGATTTTAAAGATATTCCACTTTTGGAGCCTGAAACAGTCAAGCCGGTGACATCCAGCAGGTCAGGGCTCTCTCAGGTATCTCATTAATCTCCAGATAATGAGTGGCTCGGCAGATAGAAACTCTAGAAGTGGCCTCGGATCCTCAGGGAGGATCAGTTTCCAGTGTGACACACACAATCGGCAGATCACATTACTCATTTCAACGGCAAGCAGCGGAGGCTTACGGAGAGTATGTATGGAGTATGGAGAGGCCCACCGTCACATGTATGTTCTCATAGTCACCCTTAGAGTACCTGTTTAAATATAAGACATGATTTTCCATGTTGCTTAGAGCAGATCATTACAAAGAGGCTGAACAGGGAGGATTTATATCCCACTTTAGCGGGACTTGAGGACAGTGATCTGTATAGTCACAGATATCTTGACAACTCCTGACTAAACTGCTGTGACCTGCATTTGGTCCGAGACAGAATATCTTGAAAACCCAATGGACAAATTTACCGTGTGCTAAGCCCCTCCCCGGAGCAGTGATTGTACTATCATAGCTTAGCAACAGTAACTGGCACTGCTGGCCTGCCAAGCTTTTTATTGCCCCCCACACACTGACACAATATGCATGGGGGCTGTACTGAGAGTGATACTCTGCATTTAAAGAGTTCGGAGGGCGGTGTCTTGTTAAGCTTTCCCAAAACCAAAAGCACAAGAGAAAGCAGCATGTTTGTCTGTTCATGTGCTAACATTCTCATTGAAACGTACGGTTTGAAATGTGATGAATAAATCTCACCTCAGTCTCTTTTGTCCAAGTATGTAAGCTATGCAGCCAAACAGGGTTATGTCACGGTGCCTTATCATGCTTAGTATACTAGGACAGCAATACAAGAACAGTGCTCTTATTATTTTTTTTACAAAGGCTTCTACATGAGTCAGCAACTGTTGAGGATGGTGACTTTTTGCATGGGGCATGTAGCTTTAGCATCGCCCATTAGCACTGTATATACACTGTCCTGTATGTAGAAATTGAGTGCATATTTAAGACCCATTTTACAAGATTCTCATTTTAAAATGAGTCAGTTGGAAACAAAAAACGTTTTTTTTCCATCAGCTAACATTAGCTTAACCCTTGTGCATCAAGGGCTGGGTATTGGTACTCGTCGAGTACCAAGGTATCGAGTACTACTCGATACCTTTTAAGGTATCAACCGAAATAGCCCAGTAGCTAGTAGTATCGAAACTTCTCCAGTCAAACGATACCTTCAATCGATCCCTTTTGCACAGATCTAGACAAAAAATTACCATTTCTATGGTTTTGCTTGCAGCAAATTTGGTCAAATTTGTATTGTGTCATACAAAACAACTGTGGCGTGATCTAAAGAAACTGTACAATTCTGAAAATCAATGAATATTTGGTTGTGTTGATCAGGACTGTTGGTTGGTTAAAAGATTTAACTCGGTGAGAGTGGTAAATAATATTGACCTCTCCTTCACCTCCTCCCCCACAGCGTAACCAGAATCTGTCCACACTGTCCGAGGTGTCCCGACAGCCTAAAGGGGCTGAGTGGCTGTGGCACCCTAATGTCGTGGCGCTGTACAAGCTTGTTCTGCAGAACAGCGACAGCAGCTCCAACTGCCGCGAGGCGACCATAGGAGCCCTGCAAAACATCACTGCAGGAGAGGCCAGGGTAGGATCTCACACGCCACAGAAATGTGAACTACGCATGTATATTCACATTCCAAAATGAAAATCATAACATTGTCAGATTTTTTGAAATTAGATTCTTCCTTAAGAAAACCAAAACGACAGCAAACAATCAACAGAACTCAGTACAGACTCGTGTGATCTTTGCCCCTCTCTGCCAGTGGGCCTCAGTGCTGAGCGGTGTGGTGGTGGAGCAGGAGAGGATGCTGCCCCTCCTGCTGGATCTGTTAGACACCAACAGTGACATGGAGCTGAGGCCCCTGACCGGCCTGCTGAGAAATCTGGCCAGACACTCCGCCAGCAAAGACTACATGGGTAAGACACAGCCAAGGATTACTGAAGGTGTTTCAGCCCTCTTTGGGCTGGAAACTCTGTCTGCGTGTGTGTGGTTCATAATTACACTTCAGTTCTATGGAGACAGATCACTAGTGTATCTTGTGACTATTGGATATTTAAACTGGTAAGCTATTTGCTATTTGAGGGCTGCGGATTGTCACTGAAATAGGAATAGCTGGTCCACCAACAAATTAACACATTTAAATTTAAAAAGCATCCCAATGAATACATTCAAAATTACAAAGTTCCTTTGGCCCTGCAGGGTCAGGGAGTCAATTTAGACCCGGCTGGGAGTCAACTTAGATCCAGTAGGGTGTCAATTTAGACCCGGCTGAACGTTGACTTAGATCCAGTAGGGAGTCAACTTAAGTCCGGCTGAGAGTCAACTTAGGCCCGGTGGCTGGACCCATCAAAGGGACACAGCTAATACTAGTTAGAACTCCTCCTTTGTATAATGTGTAACCAACACAGTACTGTAGGTGTTGAAATGATAATCTCCCTAGTGGAATGCAAACGTAACAGCATAATGGGTCTTTCCAAATGTTAAACGTTACAAAAGGAAAGAGCTGTTGAAAGAGTGCCGTCTGAACGAACCAAACCGACAGAGGAGGAGCTTTCAAAGGTCAGAGGTTTTATCTGAAAACCGTCCTGTGAGACAACCACCCTCAATCTTTGTCCTCACAGCTAAGAACATGGTGAACGTTCTGGTGTCCAAGCTGCCCAGTGATGGCCTTCAGAAAACGCCGTCCTGCGAGGTGGTGGTCAACCTCTGCGGAGCCCTCAATCACCTGGTCACCTGCAGTTCCTTGGCAGCCCGCGACATCTCATACTTCAACGGCCTGCCGAAACTGATCGGCATCAAGACAATCCATGACAACAGGTAAGACTGACTTCTGCATATCAGTGTTGACCAGTGAGAAAACAAAGCTGAATGGAAAGCAGGATGAGTAAAAGTTATTAACTCACCATGAATGTTAAATCTATGAAAAGTGGAAAAAGCTTTACTTCACACTTTATATAATTGGTAAATATTTTTTAGGCCATACAATCTTTCAGTTTGTAAGTTGTGACCTCTGTTTGCTGTCAATGACTTTCCACATTCTGTAGCTGTCACTGCTCTCCCCTCTGGCCATTGGCCATGGAAAAATACAACTTTTTGCTAATTTGTATGTCTTCCTAGAGTGTTTATTACTCCCCCTGCCTCGGCTTTGGTATTTCCTGCTTGTTTCTAACCGTCTTCCACTGTGTCTTGTTTTAGTTCTGGGAGTATAAAAGCAGCCAGAGCGGCCTCAACTGTCCTCTGCAACATGTTTCAGTACAACAAACTGCACAGAGACTACAAACTGGTGAGACCCACAGCTGCTGATGCCAACATACACAGTACAAAATCATCCACATTTTGAATACTTAGCTGCAGACATGTTAGGGAGAGGGACATGGCTACGCAGCAAAAACAAGAACTTGAAATCTTGCTTTAGGCCAAAAGACAAAACGATTAGAAAGTTTGTTGATTATTTGTTGACTCAACAAAATGCTCTCACGAATTTCTAATTAAACTAAAAGACA
This sequence comes from Leptoclinus maculatus, assembly GCA_032191485.1. Taxonomy (NCBI): domain Eukaryota; kingdom Metazoa; phylum Chordata; class Actinopteri; order Perciformes; family Stichaeidae; genus Leptoclinus; species Leptoclinus maculatus. The sequence goes on along the minus strand of JAVDOI010000001.1, from coordinate 43,694,869 downwards.
GTGAACATTTGGTCATAACTGCTGTGTCTTAGTTGGACCCCAAGCCTTGAAAAGGGAAAAACTGAAGTTGAAATAATGGCTCCTTGCGTCCTACAGAATTAAAGGTTGCAAGCAGAAGATTGACACATTTTAACTTGGCGTTATATCCTGAGATGTCAGCTTGCATTTGGAGAGAGTGCTCAATGCCGCAGAGCACCTACGGATCCATGTGACCTCACATCATCGGTCATTTTTTAGCGCTGGAAGTAAGTGTTTTGTCTCTTTCTGACAGCGGAGCAACCACAGGAACGGAGCACAGCTGAGCTAACTTGGAAGCTCCTAAATGCACCACAGTTTGTTTAAAGTGCAAACAGCTGAAGAGTTCCTGCAGCGGGGGCTGTTATTTCTCTCAGCGCTTCTGGTTACTCACACCGGTGATTTCACTGTGGTCTTCTCTTCTGCAGTGTTTTGAGAGAAGGACCACATTCTTAAGTACATCCATCATAAGAAGAGACAGATTACAGTAACTGAAAAACCTTTGGCTTTGGTCCTGAGCGTTGGAGGAAGCCACTAATTGCTTTCAGGGAGCTCTACAGTGCTGTCACTGCCCTGTGACCCGAGAGCCACCTCATTGAGTGGCTCTGGGTAAACATCAGTTGAGGCTCAGAAACCAGATCACAAAAGTCTTCATTAAAATAGTTTACCCCCAGTGTTGTAATAGAGGCTTCAAGGACATTCACTCAACATGGCTCTGGTAGTGGTCCTGTTTAAGCATGGTTGGTGATAGGGTTGGGGGATTAGACAAAGAAATGGGCGATTGGCTGAGGACATCGCCGGTTAGGTTTTTTGGGTGATGTTTGTCATTTTGCTAATCTAATGGTCTGCCTCTGAAGAATGACAGCTGCTCAGCCGCATATTTTCACATCCAACACAGCGTTAAAAGGGTTTGTTTCGACCAAACCAGAGTTGGTGATTGTTAGAAAGAAGATAAACTCATCATTTGAGTCAAGAGTCATTTGTTGAAATATATCATGACATAAATGAAAGCACATAGTAATGTTACGGTTCTGGGTCTATTTGCTAGTATCTAAGAGTGTAAACACTTTAACCCCTGCATGCTTTGGTACCGATACTTTAGGTGATAATGTTCTATTTTTGCTGGCACAAGTTTTCGGCTTAGTTAACTGTATACACCCATTTGTTTTATATCAGCCTTGAAGAGGCCTAGCGACGTTTAGGGCTGTCTTATTGACTTTGTGGTTAAACAGGGCTTTAAATAGACAAAGTATCGCCACACCCCTGATGTCTTCTTACCTTGTTTATCCAGAACACCTTTTTCCCGTTAAGGTTTTAAAGATTGTCATCAAGACGTTTCTGTGCAAGATAGCAAAAAGTGTCCTCAGAGGGAGCGCTTGTCTTTTCTGGCTATCTATTCAACTTCTAATATCAAAACAATAACAAACTTACGAATATTTTGGATGACTCATCTTCACAGAATCAATTGGCACATTTTATAATTTTTTAATCTCACAAAATCTGAATTGACAGCTAGCATAGCAATATCACAGTAGTAGTTTAGACGGCTAAAGCATGGGAGCAAGCCACAGTTAGCCTTATACTGAATTAACTTACTGATTTTTCCTCAGCTGTTAACTGTAATTGAAAAATATCAATTTGATAAACTGGGAAATTAGAAATTAGAGAAATTAGGTCATGTTTAAACCCAATCTTGATGGGGAAAAAGTCCTGCAAACACACTTAGCAGGAGTCTAGTGGAATTCACACATTTACTATGTAGAGTATATACATATATTACATTACATTACAGTCATTTAGCAGACGCTTTTATCCAAAGCGACTTACAATTCAGATTCTATCACATTCATACACCGTAGGCTCAGCTACGGGAGCAATTTTGGGGTTAAGTGTCTTGCTCAAGGACACATCGACATGCATTGAAGGATGGCCCTGCTCTCCACTTAGCCACAGTCGCCCCAGATATATATATATATCCCCCCCACAGATGTACTGAGTTCTGTTTGCAGTGGGACAGAGCCCTTTAAAAGTGTTACATTTAACTCGCAGTATCGAAAACAATGCTAATGTGGTATTTTACGCTGGTGTTTATGTGAATGAATTCATAAGGGTGAAGTTAAATGGAGAGCAGAATGTGTGGGTGTTGGCTGACATTGTGCTCTAAACTTTTGTCTCCACCAGATGGTTTTCTCGTCTACGTCTGCACACATCTGTTTCATATCCCATTTGACCTCCACTCCTTTCTTCCCATTGGTCCTCTTCTTCCCCCATTTTCTCTGTCCTGAAAGCCTGTTTTTAGCCTCTGGCTGTGCTTTATCTGTGGATACTTGGCTCTGCAAATGAAAATATTTTCTCTCTAGCTGACGGTAATTAGATTGTGGAGTTACTAAAGTTCTTCTCCTCTCAATCTGCCATCCCACACATTGGGAAATCAGTGGTGACTGGCGATGCATCTTTTTTTATTCCAAACATCCGGTTTTAAATTCTTTGATTCATCACTTCTGTCAAAAGATTGAGAGAATACAGTGATAGCCACACTGCATTAACAGCAGATCGAAAGTATCTCGTGAAATGTGTCCAATGAATAGCTAGTGAAATGATGAAAAGTCTGTCAGACATGTCAGGATAAGAAGGATGTTGTCTTGTTAGTTTGACAATCCTCCAAAGACAAATAGTTTTTCATGCTTGATTTATAATTCTACTTCCTCAAAATAAAGTTTTCTCTAATCCCAAGATTTAAAACAAATTACCTGATTTATTTGGATGCACAACAAACTCTAAACGCAACACTGACATATTAACACCATATCAAGTTAATAGGACTTTCACCCAGGAGACCACTGTTCCTGTCCCGTGTGAAAGCAAAAGTCAAGCGTTGACTTATTTTAAGTTATGTTATGTAACGTTATGTTACATAACGTAACCAATTGCAATTATTTAAATTGGGAATGAACTAAAAAATCAGACAATATGTTACAACTAAGCACTAGCTGTTTTTTTCATAAGTTCATGAAGTTGATAAAGATCCAAAGTGAGTGGCTAACAAGATTAGAGCGGCCTCGGCAAGAACAAGAGAAGCGGCCCCTTTTATGGGGGTGTTTTACCAATCTGCTGTGGAATGCCACACTGATTAAATTAGATAACGCTTTATTCCTCTAATGCCTCAAATGTTAAGGGTTTGTATTTTGTAAATGGCAATAACTCATAAAAGAAAAACCTGACTCTATTAAAATTTGAAAGAAGAAAGCTCCTTTGATTTTTGTCTAACACGGTGACCCCACTCCTTCTCTCCACATTCTTGTGAGGATCCCTGCTTTATCTCCTGAATACATCAACTGTCGCTGTCTGGCCTGAGTTTTGAAGAGCTTTAGTTGTTGAGTGACCACTCGCAGCAGGAATGCTGAGGATCTGGCCCGAGATGTTTTGCTTTTGTCTATTTCGTGCCTTCTGGGATGAATAAAAGGAGAGTTTGGTTATGTGGACACACACACACACACACTGAACCTGACACAGCAAAACCAAAGCCATGTTTATCGGACAGCTAGGTGGCCATGGTGAAGTTATTACATTTGGTAGATATCCCGTTGTGTCTGTCCTCGACCCAATCTCATGCAGTTCTCACAAAAGTCTTCACAAGTCACAGTACAAACAAAAATGCCATGAAATCAGCTGCTTTTTGTGGCTATCCATGGTCCCAAGAAGGCGAATCCAAATATTTCCTCATCTAAAAAAAACAAAAAAGGCAGACATGAAAATTTCAAACCAATAAAAAACTGTAGATTAAACAGAAAATTAACAAAAAACTCTGTGTAATATGAAAAATTGTGTGGCAGACAAGAGTATATACGATTAAGTATATATATAAGTATATATATCTTATCTTGTTTGTATTGTGTCCATGTTTTTCAGAAAGGATTTGACAGACGAGACTTCACAGATGTCACCGTCTAGGCTGCAGCACATGATGTGATTCATTCCGAGCTTTTGGCCTCAGCGTCACGGTTGCCACGAGGAAAAGACGGGGAACAACAGTCAGATTTAATGAGCAGAGCTGATTTAACTGTGATGGACCTACGGGAAGAGAGAAAAGAAATGGACCAGAGCCAATGGAGCGATGGACTTCAAAGTTGTGTCCTCTTTCAGGTGGCTGTGTGTTTAACTTGGCTTAGCTTGCAGCAGATAGCCTGTGATGACGGGAACTTCATGGTGTCCACACACACAGTGGACACCATGAACACCCAAAACTACTACTCTTTGTGTGTATTAGGGTTTGACTGATATGTTTTTTTTGACACTGACAGATTCCAATTACTTTGAATTAATGTTGCTGATAGCTGATTTATATAAATGATGTCCACATTAGAGAGAGAGAGAGAGACAGACAAAATGTGCTTTTGTAAATGGTTAGAGAAGGCTAGCAGATACTAGGGATGGTATCTTTATAGATAAAAACTATTTCCCATGTCCCTCAGCTGTACTTTGTGTTTAGCGCTAATTAGCAAATGTTAGCATACTAACTCGCTAAGCTGAGATAATGAACGTTGTAAACTTTTTTTCTGCTAAACATCTGCATGTTAGCATCGTCACTGTGAGCATGTCTGCATAATGACGTTGACATTTAGCTCAAAGCACCAATGTACCTAAATACAGCTTCACAGAGAAGCTAGCGTGGCTGTTTTAAACAAAGAAGTTCAGACGTGTTTTTCTTTCAGATGTTACAGTTGTTGTGTAGCCATTTCCATTCAAAAAGAAACAGGAAGCAGCTCCAGGTTTCATTTAAAAGGTGCTAAATTAAAAATGTTGAGCATATCTATTGCCTCCACACGGCTCTCAACATGGCAATGGCTGAGCCGGCGGCTCGCAGCTAACGGTGCAAACGACAGCAGCAGTACTGACAGAGCTAACAGTGTTTACCTGTGGGGGAACCGAAGGGTGGGCGCTGCGCTTCTTGAATGACACTGTCGGTCGGGACGGCGTTATCAGTCGTAACCGCCGCATGAGCGCAGTGCGGAGCAGCGGCCGTGAGCTAGCTAGCTAGCCGCGATAACATGCACTAAAATGCAAGCGAGGCCGGACAACAAAGCACAAAGAAGCTCAGATAACACACACAGAGGGAGAGTGACTTCATTCTCTGCTCAGCTAGACATTACTCCACCATAGCTTTGCTTAGAAAATAATTGTTTGCTGCTAATGCTCTGAATATTGTAGGGAGAACCTTTTGTTCATTTGAGGTTTCGCATTTTGTTTATCTGCCTATTTGTTACTTCTATCTTTCCTGTGAATGCTCTTATGCACAGGAACTAATGCATTTGATTATCATTTGATAAAAGAATAACTAGGACGACAGCATGAGGGGCCACCATGACAGTCTAAGACAGGAGCGTCAACTACACTTCACCAGACATACAACTTATTGGCCAAACAACTGCTTGTTCAGCATTTGACCACAGATAAGCAGTGCAGAAATACCACCAAAGCACTAAAAGTGGAGTCAAAACGCAAATTAACCAAAACAAGGCATTTAGCCTGTCTTCACAGTATGGTATTTTGAGGCTCACAATGAGGTAAATCATAACCTAGAAAAATATACTGTATGTGCAATGGAATAGGATCAAAGAAAATAGTGTAATTTAAGAAATAAATCAGAGACTCTTCTTCTGTCATATATAATCCATCTAGTCAAACAATGTTAAATTAAAAGGAGAAGCCTCACAATAATGTCTGCTGAGAGGCCAGTAGGAGCCAACAAGGGGATTTCTCGAGAAGGACGTGTGGGGGAGAGCGCTGTAACCTTCGGACCTGCTGGAGGAAACTGCAGACCAGCAGTGGCACTTAACTAGCAGATGGAGGAAGGGAGGGGCCCAGCCTGACCGGGGAATGAAAGGCCTAGATGTGTACTGGGAAAAACTGGAGACCGGGGCTTCAACCTCTCTGGTTCTGCCGAGTGAAGCCAATGCAGAAGTGTCTTAAAACTCGCAGTATCTCTGCTGACCAGCAGGGGGCGACTCCTCCGGTTGCAAAAAGAAGTCAGATTGTATAGAAGTCTATGAGAAAATGACTCTACTTCTCACTTGATTTATTACCTTAGTTAACATTGTAAACATGAATTTATGGTCTCAATCACTAGTTTCAAGTCTTCTTCAATACAGCATGATGTTCATTTAGTAAACCTTTTAGAGTGAAATAGACAATAGAGGGCGGGGGTACTGTGATTGACAGGTTGCTGCTGCTAACAGAGCCGTATACACCATTTTACGTACAACTTTACGTCACTCCTCCGCATTCCGAATATGGTGACTTCTGTTCATTGGTTCCGAAAAAACCAACATGGCGTTCGACCGTAATCCAAGATGGCGACAGCGAAATCGCCAAACTCGAGGCTTCATAACGGCAGTCCACAAACCAATGGGTGACGTCACGATGACTACGTCCACTTCTTATATACAGTCTTTGCTTTCAACACAAAGACCACACACACCCTGAAACAGAGAGCCCTTTTTATTCTCTTATGAATTGTATCATTGAAACTGTGGTCCACACGTGTCAGCTAACGTTAGCTTACTGGTCATATGCCGTTTTGACGCACACGACACGGCTTTGACTCGACACAGCGATATCGTGTACAAGAGCAAAGCACTTTAAATTATTTTTAGAACATGTATTGGAACACTGTGGTCAAGACACTCACTTTAAATGGCGTCCGCTCCGTCACCGTTTTAGCTTTCCAAGCTAGGGTTCGGGTGCAATCCTTTGTCCCTTTCAGAAGATTTCTAATCCAGCATGGAACAACAGTGTTTTTTTTTGAGACCTTATGAAACTAATAAGTACAACAATTAATGTTTTCTGTGATTAGCTATCAAATGTATCCGTGTTGAAAGGACGTCGTTGTTAGCCGTTAGCTAAAGAGCATACCGTGGGCAAGGTGTATACCATGATGCACTGGGTCGAGTCTCTAAGCGAAACAGAGTCTGTGCGTCTGCGTGTGCTGATGTCAGGTGCCGTTCACAATGGAATAACATGACAATCTCCCCATCCTAGTAGCGTGTAGGTTTGTGCTGTTTGGGCGGCAACCGAAATACCGAGTAGAGTATCCTGAGTGTAGCAAATAACGTGTAGATTATCCTTTGCACGCTTGGATAGTATTGTAAAGCAATGTGGCCTTTTTGTTTTTAGTTAGTTAAAACAATGAACAATCAGTCATACCATTTCTATTGACAAAGTAAAAAACAGATACATGAGAAAGAAATATAAAAAAATAATAATCAAATAGAACAAATACAATGTTACAATAAAAAGTGGGCAGGAAGTGACATCCGAAGAGAAGCCTTATATCCCTGAATAAATCATTGGATCCTTGTATGGATGAAGGAGCTGCGTACATTTTTAGACAAAAAAAACCCCATTAGGGTTTTGACTGGAAGATATGTAAATAGTTTTTGCTCAGTGTTTCGCTACAGTGCTTATTCCACCCTCCAAGGCCTACATGAACAAATTTCAAAAGCCAATAGGTCTTGATCAACATTGTGTTGTGTGTGATTTTAATAAATATCTGAGATTCAACTTTCTGTTTCTTTTATGTTTCTTTTGTATTTACGGTGATGTAACTATGTACAAATTCATGACAGCCCAGTTTGTCCTGAAAAAAACCCAAAAACGATTGGGGCAAGCTGTGGTGTTTTAGAACAAATCCCTGACCTTTTCTGTTCTGCCTTCTGAAGTAAGAGGCAGTTTGATGTGAACGTTTTCGCAGTGTTACACCCCCATCCCACCCCCCCCCCGCAGCAGGCTGGCTGTACTGCTGTGGTGGATGATGACCAACAGTAACCTGCAGGTACCTACTGCGGAGGTATAAGCTGTGCTGGCAACAACCCATTCTCCCCTCGAGGAGCAGCCTGTGAAATTTGTCTCATCCCCCACAGAAACCCTCGGCCTCAGACCGAGCATTCCTGACCTCAGTCACACATACCAGAAATCCCAAACCTGCTCACGTCCACTAAGGCTCTGACTGAGAATCCAATAAATGTAGTCCTGAAGTGAATATTACTAGAATCTATTTAGCACCAAGATGTTAAGTCACTGGGTGCATCAGTGTTCTTTTTTTCTACTTAGGTTTATAAATAACTTCATTTTTTCACCAGATTTAACTATCCATAAATATCGGCAGGAATGCTTGTTGGAGAGGTTTATTATTTTTTCAAGAATATTTTTGCCTTCATTTAAGTTTAGAGACCAGCAATTAAGTTTAAATGTATTCCAGAATACATTTGATGGATCTTCCCTGCCCTCTTGTGGCAGCACTACTGACCCTATAAATCAAGGATGTTTCACATGGTTGTATCTGGGTTTAAATATCTATCTGTATTATTATATCCATTTTTTTTTCTAAATTCAACACTACGTTCAGAGTAGGTCCTTAATGCATTTTCCCCCCAAAGAAATCTCTCTCTCACCGGTTAGGATAAAATAATGAAATATTGTTCTGGGATCTGATCCAAACCACCTCCATGGTTCCCTCAGAATGCTCTGACCACCGGGATCGGGTTTACGCGTTGAGTGGAGGGCCTTCGCTGCACAGAACAAATCAGATCGGTCAACATAAACTGAGCTCTCTTTTCTTTTTTCTGAATGAGATCTCATGCACCCCAACATACATAACACACCAATAACTGTAAATTAACCATGTCGTTTATAGGAATCGTTTTTACATCTTTGGCGCATTTCCCAAAATTTTAAAAACTCCATTTACTCTATCTACTATATTACTAGTGCATTGCTCGTTAATTGCATCAGTGTCCTATCTCACACTCAGGGTGTCTAAACTGATTTTCAAAATTTAAGGTAATAGGAAGTCTTAAAAATTATTTATTATATTTCCCTCATTTTATCGTACTATATACTCGGCCCGATTCTTCACATGCAAAACAGTACACTTGAGATTGAGGCATTAAACAGATGCTTTACCGATGATGCTAAGCTAAATATGGTCTCCCAGGGGTCTTTGGGGAAGACAGTCTGCAGTCTTCTAGGGGCCCATGGTTAACGTTTGCTGGGAAAAGGTTTTAATTTAGATTATATTTTTGGAAGTACCTCGATCAACATCTTTAAACTGGGAGGTTTACACCCCTGTTAACAGAACTGCCATGTTAGTAATTAAATAAATTCTTAGTTTAAGTCTTTTGACTGCCCAGACATCCCATGATGACCTCAGAACATTCACACCGACAGCAATGAGTGGTATAACACTTTTTTTTTCATTTATTCACAGAAATGGAGTCCAATGAGTTCATTTTTCTAACAATAAAATAATCATCAGGTCACAGTAAAAACTAATTATTTTTTTTAAAAACCACCATGAAACAAGCAGATAAATAGTGCGATATCCCTCTCAAATGTGCACAAAAAAAGTTGGAAGCAAAAACACCTGAGAAAAGCTGGCGTGGCACTAGACAACAGCACTGAGGTGTGTTAACCACCGAATGTTCCATATAAACCATCCATCAGATCATCTGACCCCGACACATCTCAAGAAACCAAAAGGCAATAGTTTAAATAATTACATCTTCATCTATGAGCCACAGAGAACGGTTCTCGTACTTTTAAAAGTCTGGCCTTTCTGATTTAGAAACCAAAGGACATAGCTTTTCTTCTTCTTTCCTTTTACTAGCAGTTGCAGAGGTTTTACATGTTTAAAAATAAAAAAATGGACCAGCATCTGTTCATTTTAAAAACACATTGGAGAAGTGAGCAAGTGACGATGAAGTTGAAATACTGCGGGGAGCAACCAGGCTGGAACATAACAGGGCTGTGATGTTGGCTGTTTGGGCCTATTCTACACATTCTGCAAGTCTCCAAATGTAGCACAGTTAACCGACTCAGTCTGAGGGGTTCAGCTCAGGTACATGTGAAAACACCAAGCTTACATGTGACCGAAAAAAAATAATAATCCATATAAGCATTTTCTGTTTGTTCTCTAAAAACATTACCATTCACAGCGGAAGAAAAAATTGAATAAAAAGAAGAAAAGACGGATAAAAAAAGTGTGTTATCTTGTGTGACTGGATCAACATGTTGGCAATTGGCTGCTTTATGTTGTTGCTCTGTTTGTCACCAGCAGGTTGAAGTAGAACGTCTGTCCTGTTGCCCCTTGCCTCTCTTGTTGCGTTTTATTTGGTGTCGTCATTGGAGACCGTCCTCCCTCCCCAAAAACGACCCCATAGGCGGTTTGCACAAGCAGCGTTCTCACGACCCATATTTACGTTTGCCGTTAGGTGGCGGCCTCTAGTGGCGGTAGTAGTTACGACGGCAGCAAAGGAGGAAGTCAGGTGACGCAGTACGAAGAGGAGGTCGGAGGGCGACGTCTGGGTCAAACAAGCACAGGACTTTGACTCAGGAGGCCGCTGTTTGGGTCAAAGGCCGAGTTATTTTAACGCAACGATTACTTAAGACATAACTTATTTTTAACACAAAGCGTGATCTTTTCCGAATCCTAACCAAACTGCGGCCGTTTCACAACGTTAACCATGTGTTTAAAACTGCCACCGTTACCGTTAGAGGACGTGTTTACCTCCTGCCTTCGGTAGGGGGCTAATTAAGGAAACACTGTGGGTGGTATTGGAGGGTAGGAACGTACCACCTATGTGATTGGATGGGTTAGAGGAGCTGTTGGGTCATTGGAGTCTTTCTGTTTGTGTGGTCAGACGACGGTATGACAGTGATCTGATGGTAAACCGGCTAACCCAGACTGAGTTCCTAAGTCCCATCTCGATCTTATGCAGGCATCTGACGACGGAAACTTTTGGCGCGTGTTTCAATGTGACCGACTACATTCGCACCGAACGGGGAGATCTCAGAAAGACAGAGGCAACAGAAGTACGCTTCTCAACACTGCTGGAACGGAGAGTTACACGACCTCGTCTGTGAATGCTACGTTTGTTTTTGAAAGCGCTCTAGAGACAATCGGTGAGATACCTGACCCGGTGTGCAATTCACAATACAGTGATGGTCAGCCAATAAATAAGACTCTCTGTAAACACTGTCTTACTCTCTAACACCCCCACACCTATAGAGTTGTGTGGTGGGAGGGCCCGGGGTTTTGGAAGTTAAAAGTCCCATTCATTTACTGCACGGACAACATTAGAAGTTTAAATGATGGGAGTGGAAAAAAAAAAGGCACATAAAAACCTGAGGTAAGTCATCTAACAACGCTGAAGAAGCATTTCTGGAAGAAACGTCCAATAATGGAGCTGAAATCTTAAGATTCTCTTTGTAGAAGTCTGAAATTACAATGAGCCGTTTAAATTAATTCAGATTCAACTCTGGCAATAGAACTTTTTCCTCAGCAGACACTCAGAACATTGTGTAGTTCATTACATTAACACCAGGGCTATTCGTGCGATGACATGCCAAATGGCCTGCTGTGAAAAAAGATTTTATGATTTGTGTCCTTTTGTTTCTTTTCCATAACCAGAGTGACTGAGAATTATTCATCATTCCTTAGTAAACAAAACGGAAATCATTAAAACCTATGGCCGTGATATAATCCGATGGTAACTTTGCATTAGCCACAACAATCCTGAGGAAAGTATTGAGAGAAAACTTTATACAAATTAAACTTCTTAATCCAGCGTTTTCTTCCACTTTGCAGCTCTTTTGAATTCTGTTGAGACTGAACAATAGACCAGATAACAGAATCGCCGTGGTGTAGAGCATTTGTCTCATTACTTTAGCCAGATCAACCATGACAGTTTTAAAATGGTGTCACAGCTATATACGGGTCTAAACAAAAGCACAGGCCTGATGAACTACCGAGCCAACATGGCTGTTAAAATGAATGGCACAAGCCAACATGATGAAGCTACAATACAGGAATTTGTTGAATTTTGATTGGTTGTTGTCGTCATCAGACTCTTTTTCAACCAGTCTTATGTCCTCTCAGGTCTATAGCTCCAAATTTTGCTTAGATAACTATATAAATACATACACATACTGGAGAAATCTACGTTGGACCCCACCCAGAACCGATGTGGACCTGAGACCTGGTTCAGGTAGGGTCGGGTCCCCTGGTCTGTTTGAAGTCATCTACAGCTACGCCCCACGTTCACGAACACCGTCGTCTGCTGACAGCTTCCAATATGGCTGCTAGAGGGAGTGTTGCAGCAGCTCTTGTGCTTCCGGCTGCTGCTGAAGGATGATGGAGATGCCCGGTGGACCTTTTTTTGTTTTTTGTTCTTGGAATCCTGAGAAGAGAGGAGCCCCCCCCCCCTTCTAAGTACAGTACTTATCCTCCACTGGATGAATAGGTGGAGGGTGAGGACTGGTTGTAATTAACAGTCTTTATTAACTAGCTGCGTTTTTCCAGGTGATGGGACTGCAGCCTTTGGGTTGGGAGGTCTGCTGCTCTCAGCGCGTCTTCCTGTAGTAAACGAGAGCTGCCACCAATGCTACTGATGCTACTATGGCTACCGTCCTCCACCGAGAAAAACCATGGATCACACCGACCTGGAGAGATGGAGACAGCAAGATGAAGAGCTTTGCATCCCATCCATAATGCCTTAAAGCAACAATTCCAATGAACATTACACACGGCTGACCGTACGTTGTGTGGACAACGTGACACTCACCCAGCCTCCCTGCTGTACGAGCCAGGGGTACAGTTGCTCTCTGATGAACCGGAGAACCCAGCTGATGATTATTCGGACGCTCTCCAGGTGGTCGGAGGTCAGTGCCTTGGAAACAAAAACAGAGACACCAGTCAGAACTGCACTGCTGCTGAAGCCAGATTTCTGTGTATAATGTAAGAATGAAATCTAAAAGTGGCCAATACTGTAATAAGGACAGACAGAATGGGGATGATAAGCAGCAACGTCTGGGCTGGACTCAAACCTGGGCCTCTGCGGTAAGGACTCAGCCGTAATGGTGCACTCTATGCCTGGTAAACTACCCCCTTCCCCGATTTTGACTTTGAAGGTTAAAATTGAAAGCCATACCTGCAAACTCATGAGAGGTGTAAAAGGTGACAAGCCCGAAACCCTGTCGGGGGGGTGGGCATGATCCGAGAATTTTATTTTAAATATGAGCTTTAAAATGTAGCATTCTGGTGTACTCTGAGAATAAAATTTAGTGATAAGTCAATATTTACTTTAAGCAAAAAACAAATTTATTATTCAGTGATTAATCAGTATTTCAGCTAGAGTTGAACAGCTGGCTAGTTAGCTTTTTTTTTCAATCAATATTATTATTATTATTATTATTAACCTTTATTTAGACAAAATCCATTGAGACCGAGGTCTCATTTTCAAAGGTTTTAGTCATATAAAAACAAAGATATCAAGAGTAGCGAGAACCATCGCCTGTACAAAATGAAGTCATTAGTTTTCATTGAACCCTGTTACTGTATGGCTTAATATTAACTTCCACTGTTACTGAGGAGCAGTCGCATCCCGACGGGCAACCGTTGGGCAAACCACTTAAAAAATACTAGAACAACTGCGGCCCTGTTCTGTGACTCGTGTGTTTCTGGGTGTTACCTTGTATATGAGTCTGTAGGCCAGATGGAAGAGAGCCACCACTCGACCCCAGTTGATGCCATCAGCGAAGATGCTCCTGGCCACCTTCATGAAGATGTCCTGAGCACAGTTGCCCTGAACCTGGTTGATCAGTCTGACGGGAAGAAACGGACACATTCAAACGTAACAAGGCTGAACTAAAATGACCGCTTCACGGTCGTGTGCCTCCGCCTACCGGTCGAGTTGCATTTCACACCCATGTCTGTCCAACACGTCATCCCGTCATCATTTTTACCTGGCAGATGTTTGTGCAAAAATTGAAGAACTTCCCTACAGGCTGGACCAGATGGACGGACGGATGTACAACCCAAAAACATAATGCCTCCATCTAGTGCTGTCACCGGTGTGAAGGCATGAAAATACTCAATATCTACAGTTTTCATTGACTAATACTATACCAAAACAATTACGGTTTTCTTTGACTAAGACGCCCAGTCCTTTAGTACAACTTGACTAAAGAAAAACCAGGATGAGGTTGACTCAATACATGATAAAAAACTATCAAGGATATTTGGCTCAGACTAAAAGAATAGCTGACAAAATGACCACTCGTGCACATACTGTGACAGAGTTACCGTAGATTGACTTTAAGGCCCTGTGATTAACCAGTAACCAAAGTTTGTACGCGGTGCACAGCGTACCGTTGGAGCTCGGCGTTCCTGTTCATCTCGTCTGCGATCTTGAGCAGCTGATCCACCACCTCTTTGATCTGTGGATCCTGTTGTTCACCAGGCCTTCCTCCCAGCTGCTCAGAGGACACGTGTAGACTGGGCTCCTCTGCGTTTATTCGTGCGGCCACAAACCTGGCAAGGAGAAGGACTGCTTCATCAAGGAAATACCACATATTCAAACGGGAATTTCATACCACTAATGCCGTGTTCACACCAAACGCTGTATTCGCGTCATTCGCTGCCGGTCTCGCCGGGGACTATTTGTGTTCATTCGCGTGAATCTCGCTGGACTCACCGGAGAGGGTGAGTCAACTGTCCGCCATCAACCATGGAAAAAATAACCTATATTTCTGCTTAGTACGTGTTGTGGAAGTCCCAGATATCACGGGAAACTAAACGCCGTCATGTCTAGGTTCATAACATTGTCCAGAGGAGCTCCGTGTATTTTATCGAGCTGTATTCACTGTGTCTAGCAAGCCACACGTCGGCTGGTTTACTACAGCTGTATGAACACAAAATAAACTGATTTGGCTGTGATTTAACTGCAATAAACCGACAAAAAGGGACTCCGAAATAACTATGTAATGATGCCGATTTGTCTGAATTCATGTTTCGTTAGTTCTCTCCACAAGACGACAAGCAAATAACTTTTAAAATACTTGTTTTCTCAATGGAGCTCGGATTGATCGGTGCTAGGCTATGCTAACATTGTAGCAGCTCCATCAACACTCAAAATAACGTCATCTAGACGTAAATACGGCAGCGTCTTTTTCATTGTTTGTACCATCTGGTTTACACACACACATTTATACACATAGTTTGGTCCGGTCTCTATTAATATGAGGTATCGTAGAGCTCTGGGTGAACACAGACAGCTACAGTATTTGTTTCCTGATTCAACAACGGCAGGAAGTCAGTGACGACAGGGGGAGGATCTCAACGCTGATTGGCTATCGCGCCGCAGCGACACGCCATTTTTTCGCCAAAGTTGAAAAATGTCAACTCACGCGTTTGACGCGAATTTGCACCGCGCCATCGCAAATTCGCGTCACTCCAGTCTCATCGCGTCTGTGCATAGACTTTGTATGTAATCTACTTGCACGAATAATTCGCGCCGCGTTTGGTGTGAACGCACCATTAGACCAGCTTTGAAAGGTATATAATGTGTTCAATAATTGTAATCTCAGTATTGATCAAATTAATTGGGATTACCTCTTTACCGGGGAAACTATACCTAAAATGCATTTGATCATCATCTCAATGACAAACGTCATGCATTCCATTCAATATTCAAATATGTGTGTATACATTACAAAGGATTGCCCATTGACGATGCATTGAGATCTGCCTCAGGTACAACTGGATCAAATCAAGAAATATACCCAGATGAGGAATCAATACTGAATGTAAAAATGTTACGTGTTGTGCAGAAGAAGAAAAAAATTTGATTAATTAATACGGTATATGGCCCAGCCCTCGATGGACTACGCATGTCAGGTTTTAAGTCTCTTCGAGTGGATTTTCATGCTGTGGAAAAATAAACGATTACTTTAAAACACCTGATAAACTATGAGTTGTTTTAGAAAAACGTCTTCTCTCGTCTTCTCTCTCCTGACCTGGGCCCTATTCCTCGTACGTCGCTCAACTAAGTCGATCAAATGTCCAATTATCCAGCTTAAATTACCGCGATGATTGAAGGCAGGATATCTCGGTTCCTCAAAGGCTGATCAGCGCTCAAAGAGTCTCATTAATTCGAACAAGACCTAAGTCATTAGGATAATTGGGCGTGCCCGTTTTACGTCAAAAGGGGTAAGTGTCGATCACCGAAACCATGATTTTTTTAACAGTACAATAGCAAATAAAGTAAAAGAAAGAGCGTCTTTTTTCTCCGCTGGCGAGCAGGAGATGATCATGACAGCTTATGAGGAAGTCAAGACCATAATCATGGCAAAATCTAACACCGCCACCGCTGCGAAATATATATATAATATAAAATATCGCAGACAAGTTAAATCCGTAAGTGTTGGGAAAATGTATAGGCTAATTTTAAGTGCCTCATCACCCCAATCAATCAGATTATATTTCTTTAAATGTGCGGCAGTAGGCTTAATGGAATGCATCATCGAATGAGATCTTATAGCGAAAATAATTATCTCAACTCTTTCAGAATAAGTAGATAAAACAAGCCCAAAGAGTATCTAATTGATACGAATTAATAGATACTTATGAGGATATATGTACTGTATGCGCTTATGTATCATACTATACATGTGTATATACATGTATGTGTAGATCACCATATAGAACTAGGAGTTTGAATATGTGTGTGCGAATCAGTATGGGCGGATCAGTATGTATATTATTCATAATCAGAAATTCAATCAATTGAAGCAGTGAAAAGAAATTGTGTGTGATTCTCTCTATTCTTATCATGAGTACAATAATGATATGCTATGGTTTACTAATAACACTGTCATATAAGTATGAGTGCTTTCAACCCCCATGTAGTTTAACCAGCCATCAAGAGGACATGGGATCAAGTAAAACCTAAGCACACGAACATGATTCAGAATGGTGAGTCCATACAATATGTGCCATGGTAATGTATTTGAACACATCCATAAGTTTCTTAAGCACCAAATAAACTTTACGAACATCACAGCATGCCACGGCTTTCCCGATGTTCTCCGCATCGCCCACACTGTACAATAATGTACCACTCGCAAAAAAGCTCACGGCTATGATCCAGTCTGTGAGACGGTCAATGCTCGTGTGGTGTTCACAATGTATGACTCGAGAAGGTCTTGTAAATAAATGATTCCTTGTCGGCAGAATCGATAGCGCTCGTATAGGAAGTCATCATGGCGTGATAACGGATCTTGGCGATCGCGGTCCGTGTACGTTTTAGTCATCTGTTTTACCGTTAAAATACGGACATTTCCGTTTTTTCGTTTCATCGAATGAACGGTAAAACAGACGATCAAAACGTACACGGACCGATCTCGAAGAACTCTCTCCCTATAAAACGCTAATCTAACTAATTGCTCCTTCATCAATGGAATGAGGAAGGGAGCTGACATTTTTTTCCAGCGCAGGCTCAAGTTTATGGATGTGTTGCTATGGATGTGTTGCTATGGTGATTTTGCCAAACTTGCTTCGTGGAACCGAAAAGCCTGACTGGTGTAATCTCATCCTCAAAATTATCCGGCGAACTCAGTTAGCGACGTACGAGGAATAGGGCCCTGATCATGCATCCTCTTGGATTATTGTTGTATTTAATGTTGATTCCTGGTTCAACAGCACTTTGTAACTTTGTTTTGGAGAGTGCTGTATAAATCAAGTTAATTATCATTAATATTATTCAAGTTGTAACGATGAGACTCACCCTCTGAGGACCACAGCGCCTTGCTCCATGATGGGATCATCGACGACGTCTGGAACAATGAGAAGACTTATTAATACCCATAATAACCATTTCTAGTGTTTGTTTAAATGTAGAGAACAGATGTGTCATATTCAAAATAAAAAGAACAGCTTACCAACACATGTTATCGTGGGGAAAAGTTTCTTGTTCTAACAAGACATGTGGATTCATGTTTGATTTGTAATATTCTTAAGGCTTTAGTTTGTTTTATTTTCGTATACAAACAGTTCACTATTATGACTAAATTTGTATAAATTGTATAGTTTTTTAACTATCTTTCCAGTATATTTTCTAACATCAAAATTAACAAAACAAGGTACATCAATAAGACACTGAACTTTGACAGAAGTAGGGGAATTATTTATGTTAATATATATTTATTATATTATTATTGATATTAAAAAGAGTTTGTTGGACTTTCTCTCAACTACGTGTGCTGGCTATACGTCAACTCTGTCAAAAGTTGGCTTTTAGAAGTTTGCTTCTCTCTTGTTCTTGGATTTTAAAGTAACATTTTACGTACGTCTTCGTGTGACGTCACCGTCCCAATAACAAATCAGCGGCAATTCCATCATGACATCATCGGTCCCGTCTTTGACCCAATAAGTAAGGAGTCTTCCTCGTTTGATGAGCCCCTAGCTCGCGGAGGTGTTTGGTGTCATATTTGCTCACGACTTGTTCCAAATGTTCATCAAATACAGTCTGAAACCGGCCCCAGCTGACCGCAGTGACCCTTGACTCAGTGTCCGGACGTTTTATTACCTTGTTTGTCACCTGCCGCGCTTAAATTACCGGGTAGAGCAGTCACGAGGCCTTTACGGTTCTTCACAATGCACACATTGAATCGGCATATATCCAATAAGCTAATTTCAACACTTATCCCGACAGCATCGCACCAGCTCTAAGAGACAACATCTTACTAATATTTAAGGCTTTTTGAAGGAACCGCGGGACAGAGGAAGCTAATGCCTCTGTAACGAGGTAATAACACAAACCTCAGGTAGTCTTACACAACATAGCTAACCCTGGCTAAAGGTTCATGTCCGACGTGTCCCTTCTGAACCTAAAGTGGTCGTCCTTCATAAGAGGGGTTCCCTCCGGTGAGAATAGAGTGTCCCATAAGGGAACCCTCCGCGGTTGGGGCTGAGGTTAGGTTCTGGTTAGCCGTGGCACAGCTACCTGTCTGGGGTCACGTAAAGCACCACAACAGACGACTTGTTGTGGTTAAACACAGGGCTAGTTTCAGGTTGAGGTAAGGGGCAACACACCGACGGGGAACAAACTTTGGCGTGGAAACGTGGTAATTTAAACGTCATTCTAACATGTACGGTCATTCAACGATGTTTTGTCTATTTTAGTAAAAAAGGTTGCCGCTAAGTTTGTGAGTACACCTGACATGGCTTCACGTACCTTCCCCACCCTCGGCGCCCTGAGGCTCCCGGTCTCCGTCTTCTCTCCCCTCTTCCCGGCTGTCAGCCATAACTTCTAAATTTCGGTCAGCGCGGAGCGAGAGCTCTCGGAGCGATGGACGACGAAGTTAGATGTCTGCTTCCAATGTTGAACGCGAGGTTGGCCGAAGTGAAGTCACAAAGTCCCGGACGTATCCACTCCGTGAAAAGTTTTCGCCTTCCACAGAGGAACAAGGAAGTGACACGGAAGCGCGCAGTGGCCACCGGGTGGCGTGCCTCCTTTTCCGCCTCCCCTCCTCTCCCCCAGAAGTGCACCAAGCACGAGAGAGTTTACCCACATTTACAGACAACATAACACACCCATGAGTAAATAATTGAGATTAGAACATCTCTGTTATCTAATCTGATTGAAGTAGAGTACTTCGTCCGCTACCGGATGTCCATGTGGGCCCATATGTAACAAGGGGATGTAATGAAACGTGAAACTCTTTGATCTCTGATTTAATGGGTATTATGGACAACGTTGAGTTTAAATCACCACACAGGGCTGTGACACATCAAACCGAGCGATGTCAGAAACCCTACAACTGAATTTCAACATACGAATAAGCAACACAGTTTAATTGACAAAAACAATCATGAGGTATTTTCCGTGAGACAGATGCAGTGGTGAGTCACGTGCCACTGGGAGTTTCTATGAATAGGGTAGGATTTTTTTACATTTGTTTATTACAGGAGACATCTTGTCATGTCACGCATACCCTAAACTATAAATAGATGATGAACATGTTAGCATTTAGCTCGAAACACAGCTGTAGCAGCTAGCATGTGGACTCTTAATCTAGTTTACTATTTACGATGTCAAGAACTGTCACGCTCGACTATTTATTATATTTGATAAAGTTTTACAACTCAACCATGTGGAAAAGTTGCTGCCTCTTAAACAATAAAACATGAGACAAATTAATGTTTGTTGTTGCTGTAATGGGACAGGACATAAGAGCCGGGCAGGATTCTCTTCTATAAAAACTACATATCCGTAGTTTCCGTCAGACACCTTATCTGATAACTGCCATGAGCAGAAGGGAAAAAGTATTTGTTTTTGCTATACTTTATCCATTAACAGCACCTACACTGTACAAAACCAGAATAACATGAATTGGTTGGCTAAATCCCCTCAAATATGTTGCTTTATTACATATTGACAATCCCTCATTATTCCAACATTTGTACCCCTTTTCATTGAGCGTCTTACCCCAAAACACACACAACTGCATTGCTGTAGACCCCAGCATAACCTAACCATATATTTTACATGATTTATTATTATTTCTAGTTTCCCAAAGCCCCTATCGTCACCCCACAGCATTTCTAACTGTGATATCTGAAAAACTATCATTATTTGTATAGGTTTCCACAAAATATCAGTGTCGTTAACTTTTGTTGCTGTACCAAAAACAGCGTAATTTATTCATCCTCTACTTTAAAATGCCCAATTGGTTACCCTCTTCTGCTCCTGGTTTTAGAACTAAGATCTTATTTTTTTGCAGTTTATAATTATTTCTTTCACTAATGATAAAATTGTACTCACTAGATTAATTCCGGCCACACGCAATGAGACACAAGGCCACACCTCCTGCAGTCGTTGCTTCCTTTGCTGCTTACCCTGAGTGAAAGAAACAGTCGTGTCATTAATATACTTCAAAGCCCCTGCCCTTTGCTTAGGAAAACCCCTTGGGAGTCTTAATCAATCTAAGCCCTCCACGTTTCCTTCGGTAGTGGGGCGCAAACATTTACTTTGAACAGCTTGAAAGAAAGCAAACAGACCTGTGGGGCACAACTTATTTTTTCCAGTCACTTACAATGTGTCATGGTGACAGCTGTGACAACCTTCTCGCCTACGTACTTTGCCCCCCACTTATTCTGTTAAAACCTGCTATTTCCAGTTTTTCTACGTATAAGGGGAGTGGTGCGATTCTTTAATTGTTTCACATCCACTTATTAACTTCCTTTCAGCACTTACGTGGCTCTGTACGTCACATGTGTGGCCACGGGCAGAGCGAAGGAGAGCACCTACAGCTACTGTAATGAAATCAACGAGTTATTCCCTGACGTTATGATGATGTAGGTTAAAGTTAAATAAAATAAAAAATTAGATGTAATTAACAATTTATAGCCATTTATGTATTTGTTTCCAATACGTTGAATAGCATCACTTACATATGAATTTAATGAATCACCTTATCTATCAGTGAACTATTTAATTAGTAGTTAACCATTTTGTTAACATACACGAAGAAATGTGTTCTCAATTATATGTTATCTATTTGTATTGTCATATGCAGGCTTTATAGAGTTAATTCAGGTACTGTGTGATGGACAGTAAAAACTCTTCAAACTTTCTCTTCACTCCTCCCACCCCCTCCTCCTACTTCCTCCCTTCTGCCTGACGATTTCGCTAACTTCTTTGACAAGAAGGTAAATTATATCAGATCCTCGTTCTCTCAGCCCCCCTGTCCCTGTCCACCCTCTCCCTCCCTCTCTCAAAGTCCCTGTCCACCCTCTCCCTCCCTCTCTCAAAGTCCCTGTCCACCCTCTCCCTCTCTACCCTGTCCAGCCCTTCCCCCATAGCTCTCCCTCCCCTCTCCATGCCCCAGCCTACCTTATTTGGCTCCCCTCTCCCCTAACGAGGTCCTCAACCTTGTTACATCTAACCGCCCCACCACGTGCTCCCTCGACCCGATTCCCTCCCCTCTTCTTCAATCTGAACTGAACTCCTTCCTTTCCTCACCCACCTCATCAACACATCTCTCGTTTCAGGATGCTTTTCCCACGGCTGTCAAGTCACCGCCCTTCTGAACAAAACTTGACCCCTCTGATGTCAAAAACTTCAGACCGGTTTCTCTTCTACCCTTTCTATCCAAAACACTTGAACGTGCTGTCTTTAATCAACTGTCTTCCTATCTCCACCAGAACAGCCTCTTGGACCCCCACCAGTCCGGGTTTAAAGTGGGTCACTCGACTGAGACAGCCCTCCTTGCGGTGACAGAGTTGCTTCACGCCGCGAGAGCTAACTCTCTCTCCTCTGTCCTGATTCTCCTGGACCTGTCTGCGGCGTTTGACACTGTGAACCACCAGATCCTCCTCTCAGCATCCTCTCGGCATCTCAGGCACTCTCCCTGTTTGCTTCCTACCTGACAGGTCGATCCTACCAGGTGACATGGAGGGGGGCCGGATCGGAACCACGCATGCTGACTACGGGGGTTCCACAAGGCTCAGTCCTGGGCCCCCTTCTCTTCTCGCTCTACACAACATCTCTGGGTTCTGTTATTCGCTCGCATGACTTCTCCTAGATAAGATAAGATAAGATAAGATAACCCTTTATTAGTCCCGCAGTGGGGAAATTTACAGGATCACAGCAGCAAGTGGACAGTGCACACAAGATAGAGTAAAAAACAATGTTCCAGACATCTCAGTGTTTGGAATTTTCCCGGTTGAAATCTCTAACTTCCGACTTCCAAGCGTTCCAGGTGCACGATGCCTAACTTAAACAAAAAACATGGCTGACTATGACAAACTGATGTTTCTCTAGAAAATGGTCACACAATTCTCAGCAGTGCAGCCTCCACATTTTTTGACATTTTGACTTTTGTGCAGAGAAGATAACTTTCAGAGATTGTTTACTGTAACCAGCTACCTAATAACCGTAGCAACATATTTTGACAGGTTTAACTATATGATAGTAAGTATTATTTTGATTCAATACAGTTTAGTTTACACCATTGTTGTTTGACGTCAGACAACTTCTTCTTAATGAAGTTGTAGTAGATGGATTTTCCCCCAGGTTCAAATGTAGGATATCCGACTTTGAGTGGTGGAGGTCAGAAATATTTAAGTTTGGTGGTGTCTGGAATGCAGCATTAGATCTAGCCAATCATGAACTTTTAGGTAATCCGATTGTATGAAGCAGCATTTGGCCTGCTGTCTGATTTTGCGGGATCTCTGGGGCAGATGTAATGTAATCTCTAATCTCTAATCATTCAAAATTATAGATATTATTTTGACTGTGGGAGATGAATGGCATCCTGTTCTTATCTTGGTGTGATGCTGTGTTTTGTCTACAGATGTCGGGCATGGTGAAACTCCTGGGTGTACCTCCAGCCCATCTTCTGAGTGCTGGGATGTACTCCACATTTTATTTTGTAAAACTGAATTTTGGTCACTGGAGACTGAAGGTACGACAAGATCTTGGACCATTATTATTCCTTATTTATATTAATGATTTGTCTAATGTGTTAAAAAGCCTTTTCCCTTAACATTCTCTTCTCTGGTTAAGATTTATATTAATCAGTTAACGTGATTAACAGCTATCTGAAATACCTTCTTGTAGACACCTTGGGAGATCAACACAATCTTTTTGCTCAGCCACGACAGAAGATCCCGCAACCTGGACGATTTGAAAACGGTAGGTGTTTGGATAGATTGTTCTGTCACTGCTATAGATGAGATTTTAATTGATTCTGAATCAGAAAATAAAAACCACTGCTGGATTTGCAATTTTGTTTCCCGCATTAGTTTCCCCGGAACAACCTGAATGAGGTGGAAGCTGATGAAAAGATGGAGTGCATTGACCTGCTGAAGGCAATGCTTCAAATGGAGGCCAACAAGAGGATCACCCCCAGTCAAGTCCTCGCCCATTTTTCGAATCTATAACGCTACAAACAAGTTAAGTAGGTAGTTAGGTAGTAGCTAGTTAGCCAGACATGATAATGTTACCCGATTGCGTTAGAGCAGATATACAGTACACACTGTTTACATTAATTCCTTACACTTTTATCTTCTATGTTTTTGGATTTGGAAGGGTGAAAAAACGCTTTGCACAACAGGTATCGCTTACTTTAGCCCCATGTACACTCTTTTGACATCTGCTGAACTATGATTGGATTAATTCAAATTTGTTATTTTCACCAGTCTAAATATAATTAGAGATGTCTTTTATTACTGTTCTGACTTCTAATGAATGGGATCTGAACACATGATGAAATGTGGTGACGATATCTGTGCTTTCAAGAATTTATGATCATTAGCATGTGATGCATTTAATTTGAATTGTAGCTTTGGCGATCATCAACATGTAACGTAACTTGTAGTAGCTTTGTGCCTCTGAGTAACTGCGCCTGTCTTCATTCAACAGCACAAATGAAACATCTGCAACAGCTTCAGCATTACCGCCAGCTGTTCTCTCTGCTGAACCTCCACAACCTGACAGCAAACTGACAGCATCGCCGGAGGATGTAACTTGGTAAGACTACCCCCTAAATGTGACCCCCCTCCCATTCTGAAAATGGACCGTGACATGAAACAGAAACATAAAGAAATCACTTCCACCACATCTGGTAGGAAATGCTTGCCCCCACGCGTGTCTGAATTGTCGAGTTCTTTCACATTGTTGTGGATTCTACTGAAATATCCTTTTGATTTTCAGAACGCTCCGTAGAGCTGAGAGGAGATGCAGAGTCAGTGATAATCCAATGTGGGTTCATCGCTGTGACTGACACCTTTCACATTACACACAGTCATATGATCTATTTTTTATGTAAAGATATTGATTATTGAAGATAGGAGAGGTGATGCAACACTGCACATGATTCTTTTATTGCTCCTTCCGAAAGGCAGAGCTTTGACAGTATCCAGCCGCTGGCTGCAGCTGCTGTGCCCGGCTGTGCTGGTTAAAGCTGTGGGCGTGGATGTTGCTCAGATCACAGCTACATTTGTTGTTGAATCTATGATGCTTTGGTTATACAGTAGCTGTACTGTGACTATACTCTTTACTGCTCCTATTGACATTAGCTTTCGTTAAACCACATTTGATTTGAACCCATGGTGCTTCTATCATTTGTGACAGATGTGTTACCAGTACACCAGTAAGGTAGCTACAATGGGCCCCAGTGCACACTATTATGAAGGGCCCTAGTGAACGCTAGTTATAGCAGTTATGAAGCACACACACACAGTGATCATTACATATGTGTATATGACAAAAATATCAAAGAAAATAAGAAATTATTTATTTAATTGGATAGTTATTTCTATAACTTATTAGTTTTTATAGTTCATATAGAATAAGCATATCATATTACTGTTGCTACTGACTGCTTTTACAAAAACAACAACAACATGGAGATGGGTTTGCCTTTTTGAGGGTATATATAGCAAATGGCACCATGTCATTTTTGAACAAGTGTATTTCCTTGATGGATTTCTGAATCTTCATGAGAGCCCATTCTTCACTAAATACATTTTTTGAATGGCTTGTTCTCTCAACACCCAGCTACAGCACCATCCCATAACAATAGCCCCGTCAACATCTTATGGCTATGGTCATAATCTCAACAGCTGAAGGTGCGCCCACTATGGTCACGACCGGGGGTGGTCTAATACATAACTACTATATATTAATATACTATATATTAATATTAACACAGCTCAGCCTTCCTCTGTGGATGAAATGGAATGCAAAAGATAGTGTGAGAGAAGACAAAAGTATTTCAGAGAAAAATTCCCACCGTGACCCCTCTGGGGCTCCATTTGTCTCTACTTTCTCTGGTGGTTATGACTTAACCACAGATTAAAACTATATCATCTGAAATTCATTCTTCACTTATTAAGGTGTCAGTAATTCATGTACTGTGTGCAGTGGGCTCTCTACGTGGCAATGTCATGACTTCACTCAATCCTCGCTCTGTCATACACTGAGGTGGACATTGCCAAGGGGGAGGGACAACATCTTTCTCTGTGCTTTACTCTTAAATTGATCTCCCCTGTTCTGGGAAGGTGTGGGTATACATCCTCTTTGTGCTTCATCCTAGTTATAATAATGACTGATGATTTCTAGTTTACAGGATACTTCACAGGAAGGACAGAGGAGCGGGAAAGGAAGGAGGGAAACATAATTAGCTGAATGGGAAGCCCATGTTTAGTAAGAGTGATACTTGGTATCTCAAAAGGCCAAGTTTCATAGATGAACCAAGATACAATCAATGGAGACTAGCACAATGTGCACACACTCACTTTACCCCTTGACATGTCTGTAGTGTCCAGGAGTGACTCCAAATCCTACAATTTTGTTGTATGTTGGCAATCAGAAGTACAAGGAATTTGACTCCACCACCTAAATTAACAATTCCAATATGTTATTTCCATGGCCTAGGCCCCCTATGGCGCCATCATGTTCGAAAGAAATGCAGCAAAAGAGTCCTCTTGGATGCTCCTTTGGTAGATAAAACATGATGAAGTGCCCTCTATGGTGCCTTTCCAGGAGAGGAAACATGATGAAGTGGCCTCTACAGTTCTCTATCACGATTTCTTTTCTGAAAAAGGGCCTTATGGATGCCCCTTCGGTAGATAAAACATGAGGAAGTACCCTCTAGGGTGCCCTTGCAGTGGAGAAAACATGATAAAGTGCCCTTCCAGTGGCAGTGGCATTGCCAGATGTACAATAGTTAATGTATTTGTACAATAATTTTGCCCTCTGTATGATGTACGATCAATAAAGCCAAAAGTGCCATAATGTACGATCATTTGACCATTTTTCGAGGCTTAAAATAAGTAATTTGTTTTAGTCTACTCTGCACTGTCTCATTTGAATTAATTTCCAGATGTTTCCAATGTCTGCGTGTATGCATCTCTTGTCATGTGAAATATTTTCAGCCAATAATGCTTGGTGTAGGCTATGATGTTGATGAACGATTTAGGTGGTGTTCCGCTTTAAACCGTAGTGTTTTACTGTAGGACTTACTGAGTTACTGTATTCTTTTTTTACCCCCCAAAACCAAAACAAAATCCTCCACCCTGCCCCAACACAAAATATATTATTATATCATTAGAGTTCAAGCATAAAATGTTGGTTCGGCTGATCTAACCAGAGCGACTGGTTGATCTGAGGCCAAGAAGAATGAGAGTAAAACTTATTTAGTCGGCTTATATTGACCATCTATTTTTACACCACACGGTGGCGACGATGAACCACATACAGAACTCTACCATGCTGGCGCCTCTGTGACCTGCAGACTGTCAAACCCTTTGTTTTGACGGAATGAATAGCCCGTGGGCGAGAGGGTGGAGCAGCGTAATATTGTGTTTGGATGATCCCTCTCCCCTCACCTCATCACACCACACCCACCACCACCACCTGCACCGCACAACTAAAAACAAGCTGGTAGTTTTCCACTGACACGCTGATAACAAAACAAGTTGTCACAGTCGTAATGACTCCTACACGCAGTGGCGGCTGGTCCATAGAGGGCGCTAGGGCGCCGCCCCCCCTTGAGCTACAAATAATAAAAAATAAAATAAATAATAATAATAATAAACTATACAAATTGACAATATTTGTGTTTTTGAAACATGGAATCACCCAGTAATATGTGTAAAATATGATATCTGCGGTAAATATATGCTTTTCCTGCTTGTCCTCTCTGCCTGTCTGCAGGTCCTCTCTGCATGTGCACGTCTCAGCTGGCTGGGGCGCTGGAGAAACTGCCCCAAAGAGGCGGGTCTATAAAGCAGTTTAGCCAATGATGCTTTAATGCTGACTAAAGATATAAATGAGTGACATACAATTTAGCCAATCAGCGTCCTCAAATAGATTCAGCTTGGGGCAGATTTCGTCCTGCCCCAAGCTGCGCGTTCTCGTGAGAGGAGAACTGAGAGGAGAAACTACTGAAAGAGCTGATCCCAGATCAGCCTGACCTCACAATCAGACAGCAGACTAGCAGGAAAGAGAAGCAGTACATGAAGCTTCTCTACTAGCTGTACACCAGACAGGTTTGGCTCGCTGGATGCAGTCATGCTAATAACTTATTTAGCTTTTTAAAACAACGGGGACAGAACCAGCATGGACAGTTAGGGAGTGAGGGACATGAAGCACCTGTCTGAGAAATGGATATATAGTTATATATAAATAATTATATATATATATGTGTGTGTGTGTGTGTGTGTTTTATATTATAGTGAATATTATTATATGAAATATATATTATTATATTATACAGAATATTATATGATATATATATTATTATATTATATGATATATATATTATTATATTATACAGAATATTATTATATGATATATATATTATTATATTATACAGAATATTATTATATGATATATATATTATATTATACTGAATTCCCTGTGAGGGTGACTACAATAAGATGTCCTGACGTGTTTGTCAAAGTGTTATTTACTGCTTTTTTTTGTGTTGGAATGAATGTTAAATATTTAACTGCAAAGTAGTAATGCGTGTTTGATACCTTAATTTGTTTGCATTAAATCATTCTGGGATGTTTGCTGAAATTGATTGGATGCGGCACAGCCCTACCAAGACAATTTTCCACCAGCCGCCACTGCCTACACGTATATGTAAATAATGCCTGGGGGAAGCGTATCATCGGTCATTACCATATAAAATGCTAAATGTTTAGTTTGTTGAAAATAATTTTGCAGTGGTTCGAATGGGGCAACAAAACATTTGCATTAACAGTGTTCTCTTCTTCTTGCAAAACGCAAACTTCTTTTACTTCCGTCTACATTTTAAATGAATATTTCAACATTTTAGGAAAACACCATGTCTTGCTTTTGTAAGCTATTATGTTGAGTATGTTAAGAGTGTTCCTGTGTATGTGTTTTGTGCTTTTATTGTGGAGGATGAGAGGAAAAAGATTCTGAAGAGGTGTGAGAAGGAATAAAGTTGCTGCCATCTTGGTGCCGAATACGGAGCCCCGTGTTTATTGTTTTATTATTATCCTAAAGTATAGGCGCAACATAAACCCTCGGCTACTTTCTTTCTGCCTGTGTATTAAGAGCGAAGCAGGTCTCGGGACATGCAGTGACTGTGTGCCACTTTCTTTTCGTCAAAGTTGCCAGGTTTGGTGTCACTGTGCCTGAAGAGAGACCACAACCAAACCCTGTGCTTACAGAATGTATCTGACAACCCGTTCTATAGGCAGACACAGTGAACAGAAATAGTGGGCATGAGGACACATAAAAGACAAAACAAACAAAACGCCTCAGTACACGTCTCCCTTTATGTACGTATAATCTGTGTTTAGAGGTCTTTAAACGTGTCCTATCTCCTGCTCCACACATTACCTCGTGATTGATGTCAATGTCCTCATCCCTCGCAAAGATAGCAAACGTATTTCTCAAAATGAGGAACTGTTCCTTCGGCAATCACAGATTGTGCTTTAAAGGTTCCCAATAAAAAGTGTGAGATTCTGCTACGTTGAGCTCTGAATAATGGACAATGTTAGTCCTTTCCGGGTCATTTTACTTTCATGTAAAGATTACCATGATTTGATGTAGCTAAAGGAGTGGTTCTCAACCATTTTCAGTGGGTCGCGGGCCTTTGCCTGAAAATATTCCTGTGCTTTTATTTTGAAGGGGATTTTTAATGCAGTACTCCTTAACAGTATTTGGCGTTAATTCCTTGTAATGCTAATAGACACCCACCATTTCACAGTATAGAAGAACACCCACAAAGTTCATTTTCATGTGCTAATTGAGCATGGCAAAACTGAAGTACGACACCGACTACATGAGATATGGATTTTCTTACATTGACGACAAAAGAGGGCAAAAACCTCAGTGTGTTTTGTGCAGCGAGGTTCTGGCACAAGAAAGCATGAAGCCGTCAAAACTGAAGCGGCATTTGGAAACAAAACACCCTTCTCTCAAAGATAAACCTGTTGAGTACTTTCGAAGACGACTTCAAGACCTGAGGACATCACAAAAGTGTCTTACTTACCTGCAGCCATGGACATGGACGTGTTAGATCAATCCGCAGCAGATAAACTGAAAACTATACCTCTGTCAAATGACACTATAAGTAGGCGAATTGAAGACATGTCGGATGACATCAAACAACAGACCACAGCTCGAATTAAGGCAAGTGGTCATTTTGCATTACAAATGGACGAATCTACAGACATAACAAACAAAGCAGTTTTACTCGTTTACGTGAAACATGTGTGGGACGGGGACTGACAGGAACAATTTATCTGCACAAGAGAGCTCCCTACTACTACGACTGCAGAGGACATTTTCAGCTCAGGTTCAAACTGCACCATCTTTTCATGAAATCAATTTGAGAAGTTGAAAATTTGGGTCGGGGCTTGTCATTAAGGGGTGATGGTGGGTCCCGCATATTGTATAAAGTTGTGTTTTATATTAAACTGGGCCTAGTGCCTTGTATAAACATACCTTGTTATTGTGCATTCAATACTAATCTTTTCAAATAATACACAGGTTCATATATTCATGTTTTTATTTTAAACATGTGCAAGGTACAGTGAGTAGGGTGGCCGTGCCACTGCCATTTATAAACATACCATGTCAGCTGATACCAAAGCCAATATCAACATTGTCTGTCAATTGCATGATAATCATGCATACAAGCTATTCAAATTGATGTTTTTTTAAATATAAAAAAAATATGAAAAATTGTCTAATCAACCAAAAATGTCACGTCTCCCCTGCAGTACCTCCGCGGACCCCCTAGGGGTCGCGGACCCCCTGTTGAAGACCTCTGTCTTAGACTAAAACCAAACAGTCCGGCAACGACAAACTCTTGAAACTTGAAACCTTTGAGAGGGATCCGGAAAGACGACCCCACTCTGACGAAGCAGATGTTTAGCTACAGTCTCACTGGATATTTGCACAGAATGTTTAATCTGTAAGAACGCTGCCTGTCTTAATCTTTTCATCTGTTTAAACAGCCCTTGTAATCCTCTAATCACCACTTGTGGCTCTACAAACATATGAGTCATGTGTAAAGCGAAATTACATTCTTTCCAGCCTCACTCTGTGACTCGCTCACCTGCTCAGTGATGAAACCGATCCATTTGTAAATCAATATTTACTCCATCTATATCAAAATGTATTTAAATACATTTTCTTCATCTTCAAGGAGGTTTTTGAACCATCAATTTATACTTAAACCTAACACACTTTTTTGCACACATGATGTGTGACCTATTATCGCTGATATAGTGAACATTTGGGCAACCTAGCACGCTTTTTTTTACACATCCAGCAGACATGAAGAAATTATAGCATTCATGTGGAGTTATGTTTGTAGTTCCCTGAAGAATATACATTAAGTCCAACATTCTGGTCTTCACCAAATCCTGAGGGAAGAACCGGCCTTACATTTCCCTCCAGTCACTAATCAGCTAGCGGCTAACATGCTAGTCGCTAGTGTACACTGGGCTTACCCAAGCTTGTTGGTTCAGAACAGCTACCGCTGCTGCTGGAGTCGAGGTGGATGAGAGCTGTGAGAGTAAATCACAGCAGTAAAGAAAGTGCAGAGTCATGTGAAAAACTTTGTGTGGGTTCGTCGATATAAATGAGACGCCTTTCACGTCACACATAGTTGGTCGAAAACATTTATTGAGGTACCGTCAGCAAACAATAAATCAAGTGCTTTGACAAAAAACAAGAAAAAAAAATCCTGTAGTTTTTGCAGTCGCAGGAATGCGCTAGATTTAGCAACTTTTGGAGCTAGTGCTGGTAGCTATTTCTTTGGAAAAGAGGTGGCAACACTGGGCTGGGTTTTTCTGTTGGTTCATTTTTTAAATCCAGTGTTCTCTTGCTGGTTTCTTAAAGTTTCCAACAATAGCTTTAACATGAAATATTGATGACTGCAATTTTAAACCTATAGGCCAGGGGTCTTCAACTCAAATTGTTGGTTTTCAAATGTAACTGGATGGATTATAAATAATACATAGAAATACATAAATAAATGTTCTTCTCATTTCAAGTAAAATAAGAGCTGGATTAAAGAATAACTGACACAACAGAAAGCTTTTCAAAAATGTGCATCTTAAAATAAAGTACTTCATTTTAGAAAAAATTTTCACTGAGTTGTCCTGCAGCTTTAAATTCAGTTCATTCAGGTGTGAAGTGATGTCAATCAAAAAAGACACAATATTATATTTTTGTCATCTAAAAAGAGAAATCAGTGTGCATGGACTTTATCTGTGGTTATTAAACGACTTGTTTCAGCTCTATTCTCTCTGTTCACATCATTGTTGAACAGTGAATTCATGTGTTATGATTCTGAACATATTGGGCTCTTAGGTTTATTTTCTGTCTTCATTTCAGACTCAAAAGAGTTGTGCTTTGCCTCGTAGTGCGCTTCATTTGCCGCTTTTATCCATAGTTACGGTTTCTGAACATATGAGACATGCTGGTTTAAACTGCCTGTGGGAATAATTAACATATAAGATTCTGTTCATTCTTGCTTATAAATTATATTCTCTCCGAACATGTTTCTCTTTTTGGAGAACGTCATGTGAGATAACTTCTCTGATTAGCGCAATTTACCTGCTCTTCTTTCTATTTCCTCGTCTCTCCCCCGTGTGTCAAGGTGTGTGTAAATCTCACTAGAATCAGGAAACTTGAATGCCCATATTTGATTGGCTGAGCTGCATCACGTGATGTGATTCACAACGCATTGGTCGTGTGTTTCCTGCACCGCTGAACAAGTGCCGTAACGGCTGAATAAACTGCGCCGGTTAAAGTATAAACTTACTGTCTGATATGAATAATTCTGAATTATCTATCGGATTTAGGTCATGGGTCCGGATGCAACTGCGTCTGGGTCCGGATCCGGACCGCGGTCCGCCAGTTGGGGACCCCTGCTATAGGCCATGTCCTTTATTATGACTAAAAAGGAAAATGTCTACTTAGCTAATGTATTGTATTTCTACACTGCCTTCGAGACTTTCAAGGAAATTTCCAGATAATGTCAGAAGCATGTTAACAACTAGGGCACCACTGCCCGTATTTGCGCACCACTGTCAGGTCCTGACATGCTTCCACTACATGAGTGACGATTGATTGCACCTTCACACAAACACACACACACACACACACACACACACACACACACACACACACACACACACACACACACACACACACACACACACACACACACACACACACACACACACACACACACACACACACACACACACACACACACACACACACACACACACACACACACACACACACACACACACACAGATAGTGGTCATTTCATGCCTTTTGGGGACATTACATTGACTTTCATTCCTTTCCTGGAGACCTACACTAACCCTTCCCACAACCGCACTTGCCTAATTCTAACCTTTACCCTAACCTTAACCTAAACTAAACCTTACCCTAACTTTAAACCCTCAAATGAAATGATTTACATTATGGAGACAGGAATTTTGTCCTAAGGAAAGCAAGTCCCCACAATGTGACTGTGTAAAGAAATGTATGTCCCCACAACACAGGTAAAACATAAAACCTGCCAAATATTTGTTTTATTTACTGTCAGGAACTTTGCCATCAGGGTGTGATGTATAGTGTCAACCTGTGGCCAAAAAAAATAAAGAAAAGTAATTAAGAGCTGGCAGCCTGGATTTGTTTTTTAGCTTTAACGTTAGGGTAGCAGAAGCTGCTGCAAGAGTTGACTTATCAGTAATTCTAACTTGATCCCAATCAATTTTATTGTTGTTTGTGAGAGAAACACACTCAAAAGGTTGCCAAGTTGTGACCCATCCCTCCAGACCGCCACTGTCTGTCCCTTACTGTAAGACTGTGAGAAAATGCCCCTAATCTCACCGTCGGCTGTGGAGGGGTCCAAACTAACAGCCTGTTTTAATTTCAGCCTTGTCATGACAGGAAGTGTGTGTGCGTGTATATATGTGTGTGTGTGTGTGTGTGTGTGTGTGTGTGTGTGTGTGTGTGTGTGTGTGTGTGTGTGTGTGTGTGTGTGTGTGTTTGGAGGCGTGGGGGGACAACAGGAAGCGGGGAGGACAGTGCATGGGAAACAGTTAATGGAGCTATTTTTGCTGGGGACACTGGTGTGAGGAGGGCTGCTTGACCCAGGTCTTGTTCACACTGATGCTAAATATGGCAACCAGGACTAATATTAGTGTTACCAGTCATCTGTCACTGGTTGTGCATAGTTCAGTTAGACATGAAGATAAATGCAAGATAATATTGTAAAATAAGAAATTAAATTAGTAGGATTGATGCAATTTTTTTCATTTTACTTAGATCTTTATACACTATAACATCAATGTTTCTATGATGGACTTGCATGCAACAATACAATTAAATCAGGAACTCGGATTCAACAGAAAAAATGCAGAGGAACTACCCCAAGTCCAATTAATCTTTTCCTCTTTCAGTATTTGTGCTGAACTCTACACAATGCACGAAAAGCCAAAGGGGAAACTGTGCACTTCTAATAACAGCAAATGTGTGTTGCATCCTTTTCGCAGAGTCACTGCAGTTTGTTATCAATGTCAGAAAATAAGGAAGACTGGAGCCGTGTGTGTGTGTGTGTGTGTGTGTGTGTGTGTGTGTGTGTGTGTGTGTGTGTGTGTGCTTTGCATGGCTGGAACAGAAGTTCAGTACAGACATGGAAAGAGCTTTTCTTCCTCCTCTATTATTGGCTGCATGCAACACTTTCATAGTTTTTGAGGTTTTTTTTAGCTTTTCTGTAAAGCACACATATGTGAGATGAACATGGTTGTAGGGCAGAGTTTGTCTCCCCCTCACTGCAAAGAGCCAGATCATTTTCATATCTTCATCCTGGTGTTTGATTAGTAAAATTAAAGTTGTGTACAGTACTTAAGTATCATTTTGAGTTACCATCACTTTAATTGAGTATTTCCATTTCATTACACTTGTACTAGCACCACTCCAACTCAGACATTCAGTGGAAAACATTGTACTTTTTACTCCACTATATTTATCTGACAGTATTGACAACATTCTGATAAATGCATAAAATTACAACATATCAATGGTTTACAAATACAAATTTCACATATAAAACACATGTTTTATGAAACAGGATGCATTGTTGAAGACTAAACTACCGAAAAGTATATAGACTAAAACAGTTAAATGGAATTTCTGTATGCAGCATTGTAATGTAACACTCAGGAGCCATTTGTCTGCATTGAGCGTTTTTACTTTTGATACCTTAAAGCTGCACTAACCAAGGTTACAATATAAACAGTGTTGGTCTAATGTGAAAGTGGTCAGTTGTGGTGATAAACCCACAGAGAATTATTGCCAGCTCTGCAGTTCCCCTCAGCTCCACGGATTGTTTAAGTGTCTTTCAGCTCACCTGTTTTCTTTTACAGCCCATAACCTCAGTCTCATCATAATTTTAGAGTAAAAGCTTGAAACCCCCCTCCCCCCCCCCCCCTCCACACACACTGTTAACTACCTGCTCAGCACCAAACAGCAGACAGACACAGAAAAGAAGCAAGAATGAATATTGAACTTACATTCATCGGATGGAAAAGACAATCTGCAATAAGAAAACAACAAAGACAGTGATTGATGTG
The DNA here is from genome assembly GCA_032191485.1 of Leptoclinus maculatus. Classification (NCBI taxonomy): domain Eukaryota; kingdom Metazoa; phylum Chordata; class Actinopteri; order Perciformes; family Stichaeidae; genus Leptoclinus; species Leptoclinus maculatus. The sequence continues at coordinate 43,659,360 of JAVDOI010000001.1, read as the reverse complement.
CCCTAGAATCATCTTTTCTTGCCTCACATGTCCAAACTCTTACACCACACATGTAGACGTGGCATATGCCCGACCAACATTGCGACATCACTGGAAAAGCCAGTTTGATGCAAACAGGCGATTTAGGCATGAACACATAGGACCACAGACAGACAGATGACTTGTTTGTTTCATGTGCCACAAGTTGCAATGTTGCAGCTTTAAGATGGTTTGCTCTTTGGAGTCACAACAGGAAATGGTAGTTTTAGATCATCAGGGTTAGGGGTCCATTCCCCCACCTCGTTGAAGGGATCATTATCATTTTACAACTAAATATCAAGTTATGAATTGATCAGCCCTGCCATAACACTCCTTGAGCATTCATTAATATGCATCTTCCATTTAGGCCACAGATTCCTGGGCTTCATTCAATGTCAAAGATCAGCCCGGGCGGCAGAATTTATATATACACATACCTATATATATATATAAACAATATATACATATATATACCTATACATATACATATATACATATATCAGCCCCCATAAGTCACAATCCCAGGTTTGAGAAAATCATTGTGAAATATTGAAACGTTCAGTCCAAAAGGAAAACTATATTTCCTTCAACTTGGATATCATTTTGCAACATTGTACTCACTAAGGTTACTACAGTGGAACCTACAAGGAAGGATAAATCACTTGCTATGCTGTAGGTAAAGCAAGATCTTGACACAAAGGTATAATTCAGGTTCAAAACACCCTAAAGATCCTAACAGTATCAGTGTCCATTTGTCTTTTGACAGAGTTAACGACCAGCACAACAATGATCTTCTGTTGCAGTGGGTGGGAGCAGGGAATCTCTGAAGCACTGAGGTCATTAAAAGTAAAAATGAATGCACTGAAAGGCACATTGAATAAAAGCCCTAAAAAGGTACATCTCAGATTCAAAAGTCTCTCACAGCACACACAGCACATTGAGAAACAGAATATTGCTGTTACTGGTCCAAATATTCCTCTTCACATTTCCACCAAAGGTCCAGAGCACAATTTGTTCTGTGGTGAGAAGACGTGAGCACACAGAGGTGAGAGACACTCACACCTTCAGTCTGAGAGTCGGCCAACTCTTCAAGTATGTGCGAACAGTACGTTCCCTCGTAAATGGCCTTGTTTCTTTGCTTTTTTATTTTTGCCCTCAATCGTCTTTCAAAGATATAAACAAATGAAGATGGTGATGTGAAATGGGGGTGTTTGAAACATAATCATGCAAGATGCGACGGAAGTTAGACATTCAGATTTATTTGGTTATTGGCAATTGGATGTTGCAGGTTTGGTGGGTTTGGTGGGTAGCACCACTGCATAATCCAGTTGTGTGGTCCTAGAATTGTTTCATAGCTGTTAACGTGCAACGTATCGCTGTACAACAGTTCGTTGGATATCTTACAAAAACGTTATTCTGTTGTTTGTTGTGCGTTTGTGTCCAGCAACAATAGATGCGCCTGCAACTAAACTGCTTGATTAGGTTCCGAATAAGACCGTGGTTTGGGTTAAAATATCTGTGAAAGTGGCGTTACTCAAGTACGGAAGTAACGTCGATACAAACAGTGGTCTCCTGGGTGAAAGTTCTGTGTTTTACACCCACCCTTCCACCCCGACCGCCTCCCTAAGTCCTGCCTTGTCCTGGTTCCAGGCCAAACCCTCGTATGTGGGTTACATACAAATCATAGCGCATTAAAGTGATTCTGATTGGCTGGTGTGGATACAAACAATCAAATAAGAACTACAAAACGGAAAAAGGATGAACAGTTTCTCATTGAAAACAATGCTATTCACATGGTTTCTTTACATGGAAACAAAGATGGCTGTCCCGTCCTGTTTTTCAGCCGGTTAAACAAATCTTCCCATTGAATCCACCATGTGATAATCCTGCAGGCAACAAGCAATTCTGCGGAAACTGTGATGTAATTTACAGTTCCATTTCACTCCTCCACCAGAACTGGTTTGAACGCTACAACTCTTGGCTCAGTGTCATCAGTGATTCAGCGTTTACATGGTAGCAGCTATGACTCAAAGGTGGGAATGGGCTCTGCTGACCTTTAGTGACAACAGCACCGAAGGCTTTCCTTGAAAAAATGCATGTGTGTGGGACGATGTATACACTCACAGGTAAACCTGAGAGGGCTTATGTGGGGTGAAGAGCTGCACAGAGCGGCGCCCTTCTACTAAGTGTTGCAGCGCTATTCATAGATGGAGATTCATGATCTTTTCAGAGTTAACTTTTCTTGCATCTTTTCTGCTGACTGTAAAGCTGAGCTGAATAATAACTATTTTACCTTTATACCTTTTTAAAAATAAAACATACGATCTGTGGCCGTTTAGCTAAAAAAAAAGAAACGTCTAGTATTTCAATGATGGCAGCCCGTTCTCGTGGTTGTGCATGAAGGTTTGGGTGTGGCCTGTAAAACAACACCCAGGGCTATGGAAGTCTTGGTATTTGTGAGCAACACAATAGGGGCACTAAGCTCATGCAAATGCACCTTTCCTATCCCTCAGAACATGTGCTGCACTGGCCTGAACCTGCAGCACTGTGGAAGCTTGAATTTCACGCTCCCACCAGTGTCCACACTGACACCCATTTGGGAAATATTTTGCAAACAGCACCCTTTTCTTGATTTGCCTGTGTGTGTGTGTGTGTGTGTGTGTGTGTGTGTGTGTGTGTGTGTGTGTGTGTGTGTGTGTGTGTGTGTGTGTGTGTGTGTGTGTGTGTGTGTGTGTGTGTGTGTGTGTGTGTAAAAAAGCAAGCGGAGCAAGTCACAAAAACACACCTGAATCTGTTGTCCGAAGGCAGGTCTGGTCGGTCAGGTTTGGTTACTTTCTAAAATGCACTCTTTCTGTGGTGAATTCTGGATTGATCAAGACAGTATGGATGACTCTGAATGAGTTTGACCTGAATGCAAGCAGCGAGACACACCTATTCGCACTCCTACAGGAACACCCTCCCCACACGATCCCTCAGTGCCTTGTAAGAAATAGTCTTTTTTTTTGTTATTATTTGACTGTAAGCTCATGTAAAATTCCACACCAGTTTCTAACCACAGTTCCAACTGATGATGTCTTTCATGCCTTGACAACAGAAAATGATTGTGGCTTGGGCACCTTTGTATACTCCATGAGGACAGTTCAACATCAGCTTCTATCACTACTTTACCCAACACGTTTGCAGAAATGCACAATGCCACGTGGTTAATGTTGTGAAGCGATTACATTTAGGCAACAAAAACTACTTGGTTAAGGTTGGAAAAAAGATCATGGTTTAAGTTATAATAATAATGTAACAATTGAACTATGGATGGATTACTGAACCACCTGCCGGGCACAAACCCAGGGGCCCAAAGTGTTAGGAGCCCCTCTAGCCTTCACCTACAGAATGTCAAAGAGACATGTACCAAACAGTAAGAAACCCAAAATGACCACAAAGAAAACATAAGACAACTACAAAGAGACACAAAGTGACTACAAAAAGACAAAAAATATAGAGACACATAATGATGACAAAGAGACACAAAACAACTACAAAGAGACACAAAATGACCCCAAAGAGACATATAATGACCACAAATAGACAAGATGACTACAAACAGACACAAAGTTACTACAAAGAGACACAAAATGACCACAAAGAAATGCGTAACCACAACAAAAAGACAAAACAAAAACAGGCTAAACTATTATTAAGTCTGTTAGTCTTAGTTCTTTGTAGTAGAGGTGGTGGGGAATTTTGCATATCTGGGCCCAGGGACATTCTAATGTAACAACACAAGTAGCATAAAACAATAACAACCACCATTAGCACACGTTCTTATGCAACATAACAAGCATAACAACGTTACGCAAAAAACTTAAACTCAACACTCACTTTTAGTTTCACACCGGACAGGAACAGCGGTCTCCTGGGTGAAAGTACTGTGATTGTTTGACCCGTCCACCACCCCTCCCACCTGCACTAAAGGACTCTCGCTTTTTATACTCGTTATTATACCACGCACATAAATTCAATAACGGCTGCGGATTCTGTGTCACTTTTAACCTTTCCTTTCCTCCAGAGTGAGGTCAGAGGTGGGGTGTGTGTTTGAAAGCTTCCTGGCAGTCTTCTGCAAGTCCACACACGCCTGTATGGGAATGTCTGTCTCTTCTGAGGATACTTCCTGTAAGCTTGGCTGAAATCCTAGTGCCTGGGTCCATTTACGTAACGCGGAGATAAGAAATAACTTAAATCATCTACCAAAATAAAAGAGAGACGGACCTGGCCCTGACTGGGTGTCTATTGTCGGTTTTGTTGTAGAATGTGTTGTCTTTGGGCTCCCAGGCCAACCGGCAGTCCCACGTCTCTACTTTGTCACGTTGCACAACCCACCAATGACTTCTCGTTCTTCCGGAGCCGCTGTGTGGGAGGAGAGACTTTACCTTAGGAGGCCAGAAGTACTTCCTCCTCCGCCCCGTCTGCACAAACACACACACACAGGTGAGTGGGAAGTGTTACCTGAGCAAGACCTGCACTTATTCCTGTTCATCTTCTAAGCCAAACGGCTTCACCTCAACTCTGGAGAAAAGGTAAATCATCCATTTCCTATATACAAATCATTTCACTCCTTTAAAACTATTTAGAAACCTGCACTTGTTTGCTCCTCTTTAATTCATTTGTTCGGCATGTAAAATGGCACCTTTACAGCCCCCCCCCCCCCCCCCCCCTTTATGCTATGTATGATCTGCTTGTGGTTGTTGTTGTTGTTGTTGTTTTTGCTGCACTTTAATACTGACACAGTCGTCTAATTGGACAGCGTTTTGGGCTCCAGTATCAAAAATAAAAAAACGAGGTGGAAATGATTTGAGAGTTTCCTACACGCTCGTGTAAAGTCTGATTGATGCGCTTTGTCTCGTGGGGCAGTTTGAGCGAGGAGGTTTCGGTTGATTCGTGTCCACTCATCGGTTGCCCAATGAATAGGGAAGTAAAGTCGGATTTAAATACTTGTGTTTCATCTTGGTGCCCAGGGGAGGCTGCTTTGTGATATGAATGCAATGCGCTCACCGCATCTCTCCCTGGAATCTCTGTCTCTCTCACCCAGACAAGGAGCGCGTCCTCGCGACTGACAGCACGCGGGCAGGCGGTGTAACAGATAGTTGTGCAGATAAAGGGGAAAGGAATAATTTACACATAAAAAACAAAACAAAAAACACTTATTTTGGTAGTTCTTGTTTTGGGACATGTAGTAGAACGTGGCTGCAGATATTTAGGACATTGTGTGGCTGTACATTCTCCATGCAGACTGTTTAATGAAGCGGTTTCATTCAGAGAACTGCTCTGTATTGATCCGTTACGTCGACAGGAGGTGTCTAGAAGTGTCCTTTCTTCTCTCCTTATCCGCGAGACGCTTTTACGCGAGACACCTCTACAGCACTCGCTCGTGCGCCTCCGACCACCTCGCCTACTGGAGGACTCCGGCGCGTGTGGGCGGCACCAGCTGGCGCAGTGATGCTCGAAAACAATGCTGCGTTCACGACCATTGGAGATAACAATACTCACACGCCTCATGGTAACGGAAAGTGGAAGAGTATGTTACAGTCGCTGATGATGTCCGTTCCCATTATGCATGAAACAGTGAGGGATGGTGCAGTATCTGCCAGGTCAGTTAATATGATGCAAGCAAAAGACTCCCCCCCTTACTCCTTTAGCCCCAAATCATGTGTTACCATCATCTGATTTTCAGAAAAATGTATAACCAGTAGTCATGAATACTCTACAGAAGGTTCTTTATATGATATCCAGAGCATTAATATTTCAGCAAACATCTATTAGCTATGTAAAGATATACTGGAGGAACCTGATAATGATAATGAAATCTCTCTCTCTCTCTCTCTCTCTCTCTCTCTCTCTCTCTCTCTCTCTCTCTGTGTTGTAATATGAGCTTCTCTGTGCTTTGTTGCCATAGCGGGGCCGGCCACGTGTATCTGTAAGTAAGTGTGAGCGTGCCCCACTGGCTAGCTAATGGCCGCCAACGCCGTAGTGACCTATGGTCCCGACCGACGGAGTAAGTGTAGCACCCCACCCCCAGGTTCCCTCCACGGTTAACACTTTTAGCTCCGTCAGCACTGTCGCCGCCGTTTACACTGTTAGCTGCTAGCCGCCGGCTCAGCTGTCGCCATGTTGAGAGCTGCATGGAGGCAATTGAGGCATTGAATTTTGAATTTGACAACACCTCCTGATGCTCTGAAGGTATTTCCAGAATCATCAGAGACTATAGCCTACCTGGATGAAGAAAAAATACTCCCACCTTTTGTACAAGAAATTTGTTTGAAGATTGTTAACCAGTTTTTAATTTATCCAGCACGGAAATTATAGTTGGTTGAAACACAAGCAAACTATGAGTGCGTTATTATGCTTTGCATGGTTTCCATATCTTGTAAACTGAAGTTACCAACCTATCATGGAATTTAAACTAAACAGGATCTTCAGGAAAATTGCAAACTCAATCGACAAACCGATAAGGATCCACTCCACAACTCCTGTGGCAATAACTACTGCAAAAGCTGAGGTGAACAGTTTCAATTCATCCCATGAAAACCGAGATGAGTTGTGGCCAGGTGAGGCAGGCAGCCCCACATGTCCCCCTTTTCCCATGGGACTTGAATGCAACATCATTCTAGACCGTTTTGGCACGATTTTCGCTCAGTTTCCCTGCGCGTTGTCACTCTGCTGTCTTGTGCGCGAGTGGTTAATCCCATTTAGACAGAGAACGCCCTCACACACGCGCGGACAAGATGCTTCAGCACAGAGTGGTCTCATTCTGACAGACGATGTCATTTGTGCAGGATTTGTTTACACCTGCAGTAATCATCTCACTGAGATAAATACTCAACATTTTGGAAACATCTCGGACAAATACTTTCTTTTGGACAAATTTGACAGGGGACAGTTTGACAGTCAGGTCCGCCGGCTCCTCCTAAAGGATGAATAAGTGCTATAGCTGTCCGTCCAGCGTTTCCATGCAACAGCGCAGGCGGCTGTGAAGCCAGGGGATACACGCGGGAGGGATAGATGCTGTAGCGGAGAAAGCGTCGGCACAGTATAGACCTGGACCCGGAGCGGCTTTTTAAACCCGATGGAGCGACAGGATGACGGAGATGATGAGCTGTTCGGGAGCGTAAGTCACCGCGATGGCGCAGAGGCAACCGGTAAGAGCGCTTTGACTGCCACTTCCCCCCCCCCCAAAAAAAAATCGCAAAACACGCAGGATTATGATGGTGATTTGAGCGCGCGGGAAAGAGACGTAGATGGAAAATAAAGCTGTGCGTCTGTCAAATTTGATGAGATCCCTAGATTCCCTGCGGTTGCTCCAGGTGGAATGTTGCTGCTGATAACGCGCATGAGCGCACCGATACGGCGCCAGATGTTTGTTTGGAGGGAGCCCTCGCACACCTGGAGCCCATCTAATTAGCTTTTTACATTAAGATGCTGCTGCTGTAGACGTGATGGTAATTTTAAGCATGCTGCTACCAAAATGATTTCCTTTGTTGTTTTGAACTTATTCCAACCTTAATCATAAAGATATACTTTAGATTTAATGATCAACTTCAAAAATCCTGCTGCTGCTGCTGGAAACATGACATATGAGAGCGGTGAACCTGAAACAGTAAAGTTGTGAGTCCTAAACTCCAGGACTGAGGGGAGCCGAGCTAGAGCATTCTCTGCTTGTTAGTTAATACAGCTTTAAACTTAAAGTTACCATCTGAATCAGTTTGAATGACAGGGCCGCTCATTGGAGGGTAAAAAGGGGAAAGCTTTCTGGGGGCCAGCCGCTACGAGAAATGATAACCAAAATATTCACCATTACTTATTACACCGACTAAAATAAACTTTGTATTTATTGTTGCTTTAGTAAAATGTAGCCTTTTTTGTTGTTTTTTCCCTCTCATGACCTGAGGAATGTATTGATCTAAACTAACTATCAGCTAATGTTGGGAGTGACGGGAGTGTCTTCAGTAGGAGAACGAGAACATGTGCATGCGTTGATGATGTGAGTAAAGCAGATTTGAGGGAGGGGCCCATTCACGGGACCTTTTCAGGGGTCTGGCTGGTCATGTGGGTGGGCCTGCACGGAGATAACACTTTTGGCAATTGTCACAACACGTGTCTGTATTTCCCGCCCCTGCACTGCCCTGTGAGCTCATTGGATCTGACTCACCTGTTCTACATAATCTCTGTATGTATATGCCACTCAGATGATTTGCATGATGTGGCGTTCTCCTCCTTCCTACGAAACCAAGGGCTGCTGGCTTTTTGTCACAACGTGAATATTTGCGGTTAATATTAATAAGCTGGAGTAAATAGGTATGCAAACACACTTGACGGTTCCCATCAGCATCAACAGTGTCACGAGACACCACTACATTCCATTAAGTCATTATACCATTCAGTTTAATTAAACCACTTCTCTGTAACAATGGGCTTGGCAGGTAGAAAAGCGGCTTGTCTACTTCTGCAGGTAACAACGCCGCGTGTTCCCAGTACCAGTTCTCAAGGCAACCAGCAAATGAGTATTCCACTTTTGTCTGTTTTCCGCCTGGAGATATTACCTCTTCACTGGATGTGTAAGCTTTGCCCTAATAGCTAACACAATAGAAAGGGCAGATTCAGATCTCAGACAGGTGGACTAATCACAGTGGTTCTTGTTGATTTACAGTGAAAACATCTCATGTTGCCAAAAGCAGAACCCAGACCCACGCTGGGTTGCCGCCTGTCTCGGCTTCCAGCTAGAACGTTTGGCAGAAGCTATCGAGTCTTGGGCAAGGGGGTTGTGTCCTCATGGAATACCTGTAACTACATACAATAATATGTTTATATACCTGTATGACATATAACACATATTTAGTTAAGGATGCATGCTTGGATTGATGTGAGTTGTGCAGTGCATAAAGGCGGATGTACTGTAAAATGAACAAAAAAAATGTGCCGTGCCAGACATGTAACATCAAGTTCACTGCAGGAAACAAAACCAGCCTGTTCTGTTACTTCATGTTTGCTGCACGCCTCACGTGTCAGAGTCATTAGCGGTCAAGGACCTGTCCGTATGCACGTTTCATTTACGAATATGCAGGATATGAAACTAACTCAAAATCAGTACTAGTCCCAAGGACTAGTAGGTTCATAAAACTACTAGTCCTGAGCAATCTTTACTAGTCCTTCATGAAGCTTTGGGGAATGTACCAATCACGGGGTGTAGGGATGCGTGTGTGGAGGAAGACTCTCCCAAGGCAATTATCTAACAGTGAAACCGCAGAGATGCAAGGTACTAATCAAGAGTTTTATTGTTTGTAACATTATGGCTGTACAAAGATTGATGCATGTTACATCATGATGTCGTGATATTATAATTACACAGGAAGCAGAAGAACAACGTCAAGGGTCCGGTAGGCTATAATGTTCATTCAGCTAGCATGGGTACATCAAGTTCAGCATTTATGTCTGCCTCCATTTGCTGCCAGTCTTCTTGAGAATGAAACTGTGCAGGATCTACACTATCCTCTTGATCTTCGTCTAGGTACTCTGGCCTCCTTGCCCGTTGACCTGAATTCATCCAGAGATGAATAGAGTCGGAGGGGTCAAATTCTCCAATGGATGGTGTCTCCAGCAGCACCATCATACAGGGGTGGTACCTTAACAACACAACGACGCGTTTTGTCCGATTTGCCTGTGTTTTAGCAATGTCGCACCCCGTTCCGAAATTCTTGCATTATTTAGGCTCGTAGTGAAGATGAAGGTTAAGATCACGATTAAATATTGTACAGCAGTTCAAATTGCCAAGTTGAGGAATTATGCTATGGAACGTACCGGCTAAAAATGTAGCTATATTCCGCCGTGGGGAGTAACAGCATGTCACCACGGCAGTTTAAGCAGTGAACGCTCGGTGCCCAAAACAATACGCAGTCTATGAATAAAGCAGGCATTTGTTCTAATTTTAGATGAAGTATTTTTGTTAGATCACAAAACGATATTGGGTGTTAGTTCATGTGCTGCAGTGATAAGAGCTTCACGATCTATATTTCTTCCGCGGACGAATCTTGGCGGGCTGCTGGTGAAACTGAAAGAGAGGCCCGGCCTGATCATGAATATAGTGCCTTTCGCATTGCGTAAACAAAAAATTATAATCGAAACAAAATAGTCTAATATCCTCAACAAGTTGGGGAATAGTGGAATGTTACTGTTAAAGTGACTGGAAGGACTGTATAATTGTACTGGTTCATTACAAGTTGTGGCCACCAGGGGGCATCTATCAGAATGCACTCCAGACAAGATGTTCCTTTGAGAGGTTTATTGACAGTAGTCAAACAAGCAAGTGTGTGGTTCTGAAACAGATATCCATGAAATAATAATTAGTAAAAACCTCTATACAGCATTGGTTCCAAATTAGGACATACAGGGACAGAATACAGGCAGCGATAAACATGTCCGGGACTCCTACAGTCGGCACTTAGCAAACAACGAACGAGCCGCTAAATATCAGACTAGATTGCCGTGCAAATGACACAATATAACCCTTATGATGAAATTAGACTAACACCAAACTTTACGTTTACTTACTGGTTGTTTACACGCTCACAGTCTTGAAAGGTGAACTCCGAACATCCACATAAACACTCTAATCTATTTACAGACACTGCCGTCATTTCGCGCCACTACTCTCGTCAGAGCCTTTTCACCAACTTAATACCGGTAAAATTAGTCCGCGAGCAGCTGACTGCCTTCCTCTTCGGCAAGGGCGTAGTGCGGTTCCTGCTCGGCTGTTTCTCTGAAACCCGTCAATAGAGGTCGTCCTTCGTCACAGTTACATTTACTTATCGGGAAAGTCTTTTTCCGGACATAAATAACGAATAAAGCCTCTCAAATTTCACTCGCCATGAGTGAGAATGATAATTTAGGTAGTCCCTCCAAAAATCCACTCGCCTCGGGCTAGCGGACTAGCGTTAGTTTCTGACCCTGAATATGTATGCGTATTTTGAAGCATCACATTAGAAAAGCTGAGTGGAACCGGTAAAATTCTCAAAAACTTTCTCACTTGCAAAGAAAAGTTTTTACACTCGCTTGAGGTCTTTTTTGCCTTCATGGAAAAATAAGATGGTGCGTTAAGGGGATATGGAAACGAATCTGCCAAATAAAATCTGACGTAGTTTAACTCACAACACTGATTAGCTTTTTCTGCTGTCGTCGTCTTCCCGGATATATATTCATATTATCTTCCTCTCCTGACAACATGAAACATGGCTACATGACATGAAAGAACAATTGAAACAAAATTGAAACAAATTCCTGAACCTCTCCCTTTTTCTCTTGTAGATGAGTAAGATGGCCAACCTTAACTTCTTCTACTCTGTCTACTGGCATGCAGCCATGCGTAGGCTAAAGCGCCAACTTCTGACCAAACTAGGCTGTAGCTCAGTTTAATCACTCCAAACCAAGTGATGGAAACGCTCCTAATTCACAGTTCTTTTTTACAACATTTCAAAGGATTTGCTTAAAATTTGCTAGAGAATTGAATGGAAACAAGGCTAAATACTCTGGTATAGTTTCCATAAAGAAATAATGCTAACGTTTTCCATCTATATATCCCATGGCTTTCTAGTTTGGTGCAACAAGTCTTCATACCTATAGGCGTGAACTGCGCATATACACTTTGTCCGCCCGGCCGCCCGGCCGTCCACCTCAACCTTCTGCCCTAAGAGGTTCTGCAGCGGTATAACAGCACCATGCTACTTCTGCCGTTGCTTCTAAGGGACGACAGTCATTATGTGCACCACCACAAAGAGCTTGTTGTTTGTTGAGATACGGGACATTTAAGTGCTTGAAGGAACAACCGGCGCAGTCCTTTTCCTTGTGCGGACAGCTTCTTTTGGTTTACTTGAAGGCTTTTGCTTCATCCGCCACTCTGGAGCTCTAAAAGGCAACGCGGTCACTGTAGCCTTCCCCCACTGCAAGGCAGTATAGAAACCATTAGAGGATGAACTGCATATTCAGCTATGCTCTCATGTACAGTAGCCAGCTTCATCAAAAGAGACAGAACTACTGGGTTGGTCTGGATAATACTTGTTTTGCTTGACTGTATAACAGGAAACCCGATAATTTCACAAAATCATTGTGGAAGGTATATTCAATTGTGGGTCGCCATAGCAACAATACCTATGCTTGGTCATGTGTCAGTAAACCAGTAAGGTATCTCATCTCACGACACTAGCGACTCCCACTGACCACTAGCAGATTTAGCAGTGACAAGTCGAAATTGTATGTAAATCGCAATATGGCCTGCTGCAAGGAAGGCCAAATGTGTGTCAAAATACCATTTTAAATGAAATGTTGTGCTGCAGAGATTCCCTGGCCTACACATCATAGTCTGCAGACTTAAGAAAACATTGGATCCCCCCAAGAATCACATATAATCATTTTACTATTCAATGAAAGTGAGAACAACGATGTAAAAATGATCTTTCCCTCTAATATCTCAGTCAAAATAACCGCAATTAGATATTTCTTCCAAAATAGTGCAGCAGTTCGGAGGAAATTGGGCATTTGAAATTGGGATTTACACAGTCAACAGTTGCTCATTTAGAGTGACAATAAAGAAAGAACAATCCAAACAGCATGCCGCTGTAGTACAGGGACAACAAGCGTAGACTTTACGTATGTCTGTGTGCAGCAAATAGACATCACTTCTTAGAACTTTTAGAAAGTCTTCAACATTCTTTAAAAGATACTTCTTTGTAGCCACTAACATGTGAAGCTTTATAGAACCACTCAGCACTGGTGTGTGTTTGAGCCCATTAACTAGAAAACCACTACACCAGTGTGTAGGTTCAAGGTCTTCTGAGATTCAGACGGATCACCACTCAGACATTTAGAACCACTGACATCAAGTTGTCTAGTGCCGCTTTAGGACCACAATGGTGGTTTTGTGTATTTGAGCCCATTAACTAAATAGCGACCACACTGTGTGGGTTTAGACAGACGTTTACCGTCAGACAGATTGTGTTTTCACTTATTTTCATTACAACTAAATATCTGTGAGGAATCATCTACGTAAGGCAAGTTTACAATGCCTAGAAGTTAATTTTCATCACTTACTGAAATTAACTGTTTGGGTTGAATTACAATGTTGTCACACATTTTTCAGCACAAATAAAAAATGATGTATTTAGGTTTGGATGTTCTTCCATATGACTACAAAATATGGGAAAATGGAGTTGGACTGTGCACAAATGACTGTTGAAATGGATGTATCATAGCTAAGTGCAGCAGCATGATGTTCTGTGATTAATCAAGCAGGTGTAATGTTTGTGACACACTGGAGAGAGAATTTAATGACAGATATAAAGAATATTGAGTAGCAAAATGCTGTTTACCGGAGCTCTCCCTTCAACGCCACAAAAGCCAAAACACCAGTCAAGCCAATTCTATTTATATAGCCCAATATCACGAATCACAAGTTTGCCTCAGGGGGCTTTACTATCTGCACAGCATACGGCATCCTCTGTCTTTAGACCCCCAATTCAGATGCAGGAAAAACTCCCCCAAAACCCTTTAACAGGGAAACAATGGAAGAAACCGCAGAAAGAGCAACAGAGGAGGGATCTCTCTCACAAGACGGACAGATAGATTGTAAACATATAAGATGCACACAAGGGAGAAAGACAAAAGGGGAGAGCCTGAGTCTCCTGAAGGACAGTGATCCAGATCCAAACATCTGGACCGAAGCCCTGACAGCAAAGGGAGAGAGAGACAGAGAGGTCCCAGGACGGCTGATGGTCCGGCACAGAGAGTGAAAAGATAGAACAAGGAGACTAAGGAGAGAGGGATTCATCACTTGGACACTCATGTGCTTGTGGGACTACAAACAAACTGAGAGGTTAAGAGATGCAGTGTTTTTTTTTTCAGAAACTTAACAGTATTCTCTTCAGCAAGACAAACACGGACTATAGTACTGGACTTAATAGATCCACTGAGACCGGGACTGATCGCCGGAAGGATAAAAGGTTACAGGTACAAGCCTGAAGTAATCGAAGAATAAACAACTAAGGTGAAAAGACGAGTTTTAAGTTTGGATTTAAAGGCCTCGTTTCCATTGGTCAGTGCTCGTTATGTTGAGCTTGGGGGCCGCAGGGTGTTGAGGAATCTGAAAGCCTGGGGGAAGAATCTGTTGCAGAGTCCAGAGGATCTTTCCCGGATTCTCCGGTAACCTTTTTCACATGGCAGTAAGGTAGTAGTCTGTGGGAGGGGTCTTTTATGATCCTGGAAGATCCTAAACGCTGCCCCCCTATACTCTGTAGCAGGCCGGGATTGAAAAAGTTGTCAGTTCACTGATAGTCCTGTAGAGTAGTGATGCGGCCTCTTTGGTGTTCGTGCTGGGAGCTATGTGCACTGCCACGATGATAATGTTGGTTAATTTCATCTGTAGATAGAACAGACGGCACAAAATGGTCACGTGTTCCACTCACTGGAGACCACCGGAGCATTCGCATTCCAATCACTTAGCGAAGGTTAAAGCGTCCGTTTGGCTGAAGGGTCGAGTCGGTGATATTCCCATAAAGCCACGTTTTAGTGAAAGCAAAGACACGACAGTCCTTCATCTCGCTCTGAAGGTGCCTGTAAGAGTCCAGCTTATTGTCCAGGGACCAAACATCTGCTGACATTAGTCTTTAGCCTGGCATGAATGCTGGCTTGTTTTCAACGTTTACGTTTCCTCTCACACCGCCTCCTCATTCGGATTGGTAGACGTAGGCTCTGCTTCGGCTTCGTGGCCCTGGTCCTCGTAGCGGGTTAAGGCTGGGCAGCTTTTCCAAAAGTGTTGATTCAGTATTGTATGGAAGCTGATTCCCAACTTCCAGCAATGCCAGACACTTTTAGACTTAGTCGAGGACATGTGCCCTGGTTTATCTTTTCCAAAAAACAGACAAGGGCTAAGATTTAAAGTAACATTTAACGCTGTGTTTACCAGACACGGAGAGGCCGCTGTCATTTAAGTGAATATCTGATAAATGAGAATAAGACGATTTTCCTATTTAAACAGGTAATGCCATAACAGTTGTGTCTTGCAGTATGTAACAGGCAGTTTTCCAGTGATACTGTGCTACACACACCCAAGAGAGGCACATTCAACTTTTTTCTGTATGACGGTTACTCCTGGGCTTTTATTAATTAATGACATCCATCAGAGTTGTCAGGAAATGTGATTATTAGACTGTGGCCCACTGAGGGAGCAGGTAGAGGCAGGCACTCAGATAATCAACTGCTTATTGCTGCTTATTGCTGTGTCTGTGACTGATGAGTTTTTCTCTTTGGTCAGAGCTTCATTACAGGAAGGAAGGTGTTCTTGTTGAAATGCCTCGGCCATTTGTTCTCCCTGAGGGTAATATAACTAAAAACCCATCAATCTTTTCTGAGATAATACTCAGGTGCAATTGTACAGTAATGACATCGCACCAATCACGTGACAGCTGGATCATTGCGCAAAAAGAACATGCTCGTTTCGGATATATTACAGAGGAGCAGCTTGTAATGTAGCAAGCAAGGCGTCCATCGGTATCCATGGTGACAGCTGTTTCCTGTAAAGGGTGGAGAGAGTGGCGAGTTTATCCCACAGTTTATCTGTGTTTCTTCCCTTCTTTGGAGCAAAGAGCCGGCCGCAGAGTCCCATGATGTGTTTACTGACATCACGTCAAGTCCGGCAGGGCGCTGGGCGCTACGAGCTTAGATTCAACAACAAAATTGTTTCCATGGAAACAAAATTTATAACCTATCACAAAGTATTGTTCTAAAAGCTTCTTAATGATGCCAATATTGGCAGATTATGCAGGATATGTAACTTTTTCCCATTGCGAGCTGCTAATATTCACATCAAAGCCTCAACTGAGGATCCTCACAGTGCAAACGGATATAAATCTATATGAAAAGCAAATCAAAATGATATCCAAACGTTTGTGCAAGATAAATCCACACGGCAACAATAAACGTATACAGCTAAAATGAATATGGCTAATTATTATCTTTCTCTCACAATGTCATGTACTTATAGCTTTGCCCATGGATGGATTACAGAACAGGCCCACTGGGCAAGGGGCCCAGGGTTCCAAAGGGCTAAGGGGCCCGAGGGGTGGTTTGTAGTGACTGTTAACATCATGATCAGTCTTTTTATATTGAGTCTCTACAAGCAAATCTGACCCGATATTTGTTTTTCGTGTTTTGTTTACTTCATATTACTGCAGCGCAGCATACTGAGGCCACCGGGACATTTCATTCAAATACAGTAGCATAAGTAAAGTCATGTAAATCAGAACAGCTCTGCTTTAGGAGAATAGACGCTGTGTCTCAGGCTGTCTTTGATGGCTTCCTGTTATATAATGTGTGGTAGTACAATATCAAAGCAGAGGTGTGTCAACTACAAACAACACGCTATCTGTATTTGTTTTGTGTCTCTCTGAGTTTACGGTGTCCTCTTTAAGTCTGGGCATCGGGGGAGGGGGTTTTACCTGTCTTGGGTCCAGGTTACCATCGTCTCATAATCTGTGCATGACTATGCCCCTGACACAGGCAGACTTTGCAGGAATTTCTTCTTCACCGTGACAGCCATTCAAAAGTATAATTTAGCAAAACAATCCATTAAAAAGAGGATTTTTTTTAAAAAGGCAGTTCGGAAAGCGGGCATTAAATTCAGCATGCGCAGCGCTATCTTTGAGATAATAACTCAAACGGCTAATGCGGCCCTCTCTCCGTTCCTCCCCCAGGTTCTCCTGCCCTAGCTCGTGAACGCTCAGGCAGCCCACAGCGGGACGTGTCTGCCACAATGAGGAAGAGCGACTACCTGCCAATCGCTGGCGAGGAGAAGAACCTGGATTCCAGGAGCAACAACTCCATAGTAAGACACTACATCCATGTTGTCATTGTTATGATTTGTGGTGTAGAGCAGGGACTGAAGACAGTGGCGCTGATCAGTTAAATGTTTCACCTTGAGAAAAGGTAAAAATATTTCAAGGAGATGACAGGATATAAAGATTTGTGATTAATGAGTCATAAAAGCCTATGATGCATGTACATACTACGTACTACTAATGCTGACGTGAATTGATCTAATAGGGGTCACGAATGGTTTAAAGGGCCTGTAATAGGTAATTAGATATTAAATATCTTCAGTCTTTCTGAAGTCATTTTTTTAGGAAGTACAGTGACCCTGAGAGTCTCAGATCACGGCACCATTCGCACATGTACATTTATTGTATCACGTTCGAAAAGCTGAATGGACACGGTGAGATTTGATAAAACTTCCTCAGTTTTTAAAGGTTTTCACGCTTGCTTGAGGTTTGTTCTTGTCGAGAAAGAGATGATGCTATAAATGTGATATGGAAACGCTTTTGCAAAGTAAGTTCTGATGCCGTGAACATTTAACTCACATGACTGATATATATTTATATTGTCTTTGTCTGCAGACAGCATGAAACATGGATAATACTAGCTGATGTGAATCCACGATTAAACCTCGCCCAGTTGAAACAAATTCCTCACCATTTTTCTCTTGTAGATGGTTAGTTGGCCAAGCTGACTTGTTTTGTCTGTTGTGGTGCAGTGCAACCCACAACAATCATGGCTCACAATCAGGAAGAACCCCGATTGGAAGGTTTTTTTTAACAGTATTAGCACTCCATGAAAGTTCTATTTACAGAAATATGTGTGTCCCGTGTGTATAGCAGTAGGTTATAAAGCTCCTATCATCAGAAATAAATTAATTTCCCTGATTGGACTGGTAGCTAGGATCCGAGGGAGGCTGTTAACACACATTTTAATTTAAATCTAGCGTCTGCGAGGGAAAAGTATTCATTAATATTCTGTTGACACACACTGTACACACAGTCAATGTGCTGATACAACATTTTCCCACAACGTTTTGTGCACCTGCTCACACAGCAATGGGGAGCAGGACTAAAAAAAAGAATGATTTCCTGGAGGAAACTGAAACCATTGACTGCAATTGTGTCTTCAAGTAAATTGCATCAGTGTTGTTTACTCTTGAGGAGAGCTTTGCTCTGTTATGAGGACTAATAAAAGGTCGGGAGCACATGCGGGTAGGCCAACATACCGGCTATACCAATGTCACCTCTGAGTCGTGATTATGATTCATGATCAGGCTCTGCACAGTTCGGAAATAATTGATGCTCTGTGGCTCCGGTATATTGTGCACGACTCAATTCTGCATGAGACATTACTGTTTTATTGAAATGTCCATGAACGCAGCGACCAGTGGGAACTACCCAAGGAAATGTGGTGAGCTAATATTTATTGCATTCATAAATTGAATTTGTTGAATCAACGCCTATATGCATTTACAGTGTTCTGCTCCGTATGATAACACGGCAGTGATCTGGGATGTAGCACATTCTTGAGCTTTTGCATTTGCTTATAGAATCACCCAGTGTCAGGGGGACAGGAAGCGATTTGTTTTACATGTTAAAGGACTAAAAATGCAACAGAATATTGAGCTTGAGCAGCGCTGAAGTGGCTGTGAAGAGAGCAGCGCTTTAAGTGCCACTTGAGCTTAAGGATATTCTTCCAGCTCAGCAGCTCTCTCTAATCAGGCAGCATTTTCATTGCCACAAAAACCAAAACGAGAGAAGTCTTGTATATTGGAGGACAGAGGTCTAAATGAAACCAGGCTGGAGAATGTTCATCAACTGTTGTGGGCCATTTTTAGAGAAAACCAAAAGTCAACATTGACTTGCGAAGGGCCACTGATGGCTCAGGGCCACTGATGGCTGGACATTTGTACGTATCAACTTTAGGAGCAGATTATATCATAGTCATAGTTGCGTTAACAGCCCCCAAGTGGCAAAAATATGATTGCAGGTCGAATGATCTATCAAGTGTTGCATTCTTTTAATCACAACTAAAATGTTTCACCATCCACTTATTATCTCTCCTGTACTTCATGTTCTATTCAAGTCTGTTTGATTATTGCTGCTATTCTTGGCCTTGAGTGAAGAAAAATGAAGACGTGTTGTCTTAACATAATGAACTCTTTAATTGTGGAATTTTTGTTTTACCTCGCTTATAATAAAAATATGAACACAACTCCACATCATTTGGTGTCTTGAGAAAATGAGGTAATTCAGATTAATCATTTGGAATCACGAGAAATCTGCAATTTATCTGAAAATAACGAGATAATTAAATCATGGTTTTGGGAGTACAGGCTGAGAAAATATTTGATGATTAGGACTAAATATTACTGACATCCTAAATTGGGCCTAACAGAAAAGAAGCCATGGCCAATTTCAATGAAATAGGGCTTCAGAGCTCAGAGCTCATTTGCATAATTGATTATTATATGCGGTCACTGGTGCAAGAAACTAATTATTTTGTAGGCCTCAGAGGAAGTTTTGGTGCCAAATGTGCATCTGCTTGCCAGCTAAATTAAAGCAGCTTTCTCTTTTCCTCTAGTGGGATGAAGTGTTTTAAGGGGCCGGTTTCTCACTTACCTGTCGTGGTATTTAGCTTTGGAAATACTTTCTACTGAAGACATAGTCACTACGAAACCTGCTGACATTGAGGTCTGTGGATTGTCCACAGTATGTAGAAAAAACAAGTAGATGTTCCATTTTTAACATCGAATTCTTTTTAATGTTGTGAGTGCAGCAAATTAAACTCCATTCACCTGCATTGTGTCGTATTGTACAGATATCTGGGTAGACACCACTAGAGGTGAGTGAGAAAACTGACTCTTGAAGTTACCATCTGTCTGTGCTTGGGAGAAGTATGCCAGATTTATTATTGGCACTGTGGCCTTACAGGTTGCTGGAGTTAAAACTGTGATTTGAAGCGTTCAACATGCAAAAAAAACCTGACTGTTCCAGCTGCTACATGTAGCTTACTGCTATGAAAAACATTATTGACTTAAAAAACTGCTGGGTTGTCTCAGCCTTGAGCTTATTATGGCTCAGATGTGTGTGTGTGTGTGTGTGTGCGTGTGTGTGTGTGTGTGTGTGTGTGTGTGTGTGTGTGTGTGTGTGTGTGTGTGTGTGCGTGCGTGTGTGTGTGTGTGTGTGGGTGGCTGTGTGCATGTGGAAGCCCAGAGGAGAGGATAACCTCATTTCCCGGTGGCTTAGTGAGAAAAGAGTTCCTATTGGCGAATGATGCATACACCACCACATCCTCATGCGCCCTCTGAGAATCGACCTCTGGCCTTTGTAGCTATGACTTCTTCCGGTCGAGCGAGGGCTGAGGATGAGTGTGTGTATATATACAGCCCCCCCACACACACACACACACATTCACACGCACCAGACCCTCATCATACTATCACAGACACACACGGAGACACGCTGTTCTGTTCATTTCAGCGCAGTGCCTGCTGTGTCAATATTAGTTTTCCGCATAAGTTCAGAGTTTATGGCTCTTTTATTAATGGCGGGCTGTCCTATCTTCAACATGTATTGCCGTGTAATTGTCCCTCTATCACCATGTAAACATCCGTGTTGGGTGTCGGCTGCTTTTAGTGCTCAATCAAATTCCCACACAGTATGTGATGTCGTCAGACTCCCATATCTCTCTCATCATTCCATACTACATATACTACTAAGTAGATAGATAGATAGATAGATAGATAGATAGATAGATAGATTGATAGATAGATAGATAGATAGATAGATAGATAGATAGATAGATAGATAGATAGATAGATAGATAGATAGATAGATAGATAGATAGATAGATAGATAGATAGATAGATAGATAGATAGATAGATAGATAGATAGATAGATAGATAGATAGATAGATAGATAGATAGAAACTTTATTTATCCCCAGGGGGAAATTTGTTTGTAGCAGCAGCAAGTTACAGAGTAGAATAAAATATGAAGTATGGAGATGCACAATATATACAGTACAATAAAATAGCAGAGCAGATATTGAATTGAAGAAATAGAATAAAAAATAAGATAAAATAGAATAAAAATAAAAATGCACAGTATATACAATGAATTAGAATGGTATTAAATGAACTAGGTAAACTAAACAACTGAACAGTAGTGCAGGATCATGGTATTAAATTAACAACTAGGTAAGACTAAATAAACTAAACAGTAGTGCAGGATCATGGTATAAAATAAACTAGGTAAACTAAACAAACTGAACAGTAGTGCAAGGATTACCAACAACAGCAAGCAAGTGTTGTAGTCATTTGAAGGATGATGATCTGGCCAGAGGTGATTTGTTATAAAGTGTTATTGCAGTGGGTAGGAATGTTCTCCTGTATCTTTCCTTGTGACAGCGGAGCTGGATCAGTCTGTTGGAGAAAGTGATCTGCTGTCCCTGCAGTAGGTGGTTGAGAGGGTGATCCGGGTTATCCAATATGGATAATAATTTCTTCAGTGTCCTCCTCTCCACCACTTGTTCCAAATTGTCTTGTTTGCAGCCAATGATGGAGCCGGCCTTCTTAACTAGTTTGTTAAGTCTGTTGGTCTCTCCAGCTCCAATGCTGCTCCCCCAGCAGACTACGGAGAAGTACAGTGCACTGGCCACAACAGACTGGTAGAACATCTCCAACATCTTGCTGCACACGTTGAAGGATCGAAGTTTCCTCAAGAAAAAGAGTCGACTCATCCCCTTCTTGTACACAGCGTTGATGTTGGTCTTCCAGTTCAGTCTGCTGTCGATGGAGACACCCAGGTACTTGTACTCCTCCACCATCTCCACGTCCTCACCCAGAACTCTCAGTGGTTGTGGAGCCGTCGTCTTCCTCCTGAAGTCGACCACCATCTCTCTGGTCTTGGCCACGTTCAGCAGCAGGTGATTTCTACCGGCCCACTCTACAAAGTCATCCACTACTGCCCTGTACTCCTCCTCCCGTCCGTCCCTTATACACCCGACCACTGCAGAGTCATCAGAGAACTTCTGCAGATGGTATGACCCTGAGTTGTACTGGAAGTCAGTGGTGTACAAGGTGAACAGGAAGGGAGACAGAACAGTTCCCTGTGGGGCTCCAGTATCACTGACCACCACATCAGACAGCACACGGCCCAGTCGGACAAACTGTGGTCTGCCTGTGAGGTAGTCAGTGATCCAGGAGACAGTGGACGCATTAACCCCCACCACCCGCAGCTTCTCACTCAGCAGCACTGGTTGGATGGTGTTGAATGCACTGGAGAAGTAGTACACCTGGTCTCCACCAAAAAATATCTGGCTGTTTAGCAGCTACATTTTTAACAGTGGCAGGCCGTCAGGGCCTGCAAAGCCTTCTCTGCTGGCCTAAACAGAATCACAAAGTTATATCTATTTTATAATTTAATAATTTTTCTTAAATATATTATAATTTATACAAATATTTTTCCCATTATCTTATTTTCTCATTGCACAGCTACTGTCTTCCTCAGTTGCTCTGCTTCCAGTGCAGCTTGTTTTAAGTAGAGCTTTTATCCAATCAGATTTCACCTCTGTGTCTCTAGGTAAGAAGAGAGGCCCGAGGCCTGCAGACTCACAAGTGAATCCCTTTGCAGTTTAAGTGAATGGGGACGATATTGTTGATTGTCATAGTCTTCAACCAATCAGATCTTTAGTTTGACACGTTGGGCGTATTCTTTGACGTGTCAGAGCCTGCTAGCCGGCCTATAGCTACGTCAGCATTACGTGCAGCTCAGTGTCCATGTGCAGCTCTGCCGCGAGGTGCAGAGTGTGCTGTGATTGGTCAGTGGGCGAGCATGTGACTATCGTGAAACGAAACTTAACAGCAGAGGCTTAGTCGGCGTTGTGAATCACATCACGTGATGCAGCTCAGCCAATCAAATATGGGCATTCTGACAAGTTTCCTGACTCGACTACCACATTGGCCATTAGACAGAATGCAGGTTTAAAGCACTTCAGCATTGGCTTCACTTTCTTTGAAGCCCCTGTGGGTTGGTAGCCTTGCCCACTAAGAAATGCAGCTGTCTCCAGGTGTTTGACAAGAGAACACAACAGGTAAAGGGAAAACATAGTGCAGCTTAAAATTATCTATTAAACCGTGAACTGTTTTCTGGTTCCTGGCAGGCAGCAACCTCTTCACTCCTGAGAAGTGAAGCCAGTGCGCAAGTGTCTTAAAACTTGCATTATCCCTACTGACCAGCAGGGGGCGACTCCTCTGGCTGCAAAAAGAAGTCAGATTGTATGGAAGTCTATGAGAAAATGACTCTACTTCTCACTTCATTCTTGAGGTCTCAATCACTTGTTTCAAGTCTTCTTCAATACAGCATGATGTTCATTTAGTAAATTATGGTCCATTTAGAGTCAAATATACAATAGGGTATGCTTTAGGGCGGGTTTACTGTGATTGACAGGTGGCTGCTGCTACCAGAGCCGTATACGGCGTCTCTACATCACTCCTCAGTCCAAATATGGTAACTTCCGTTCATCAGTTGCAAAAAACAACAACATGGCGATGGCCGTAATCCAAGATGGCAACGGTGAAATCGTCGATCTCGAGGCTTCATTACGGCAGTCCACAAACCAACGGGTGACGTCGCGGTGACTACGTCCACTTCTTATATGCAGTCTATGGTTCCAGTTATTGTATCCCACTGTGGTGATGCCCTGACTGACTAACATCACCAACAGATTGATATATGTGGTTCAGAGCAAAATCACTTGACAACTATGGGATAGATTGTCATGAATTTTGGAACAGACAAACGTGTTCCCACCAGGGTGAATAATTACGACTTTGATGATTCCATTAAAGTCATCACCAGTTTAATTTGTCCTATACTTTGGTTTATAATACCTGCTCAACTAAATTTCATCAACGTCATCTCTCTCTCACACATTTATTTCCTTATAACTGCTGAAAACAAACAAACTCTAGACCTTAACTTAATCTTGTTTCATTTTTAGATGTATGTGTTTATATTAGGCCACAGTTGTTTATACTCTATTTTTATGTCTATGTTCTATTTTTTCCCCTTTGGTTTCCTTCTGCGTTCTGGTGCCACAGTGACGTAATCC
Organism: Leptoclinus maculatus; assembly: GCA_032191485.1. NCBI lineage: Eukaryota > Metazoa > Chordata > Actinopteri > Perciformes > Stichaeidae > Leptoclinus > Leptoclinus maculatus. The sequence continues at coordinate 43,635,321 of JAVDOI010000001.1, read as the reverse complement.
CTCCCCCCAAGCATCATAAATTCTCATGTAACGTAATCAAAACAACAAAGATGTATCTGTTAAGAGTTCATACAGCGCAATAAACAGCTAGCCTTTTGTACTGTGTATCAACTTGCCGGGGATCAGTGGAAGTAGGGGAGGATCTGTGTGTGTGTGTTTGACCGATGTGTGCTTTGTGGTTTTGGCCGATAACCTCAGCCGGCACACGCACACATGCAGGGTTACAAGCACAAATAGCCTGGAGTTTAGTTCATCAAGTGGCAGGACTCAGCTGTAATGAGACGGATAAGACTGGACAAGGTCAGACAGAGGTTGTTGTTTTTTTTTTTTTTTTAGAATAACACTAGATCACGTCAGAAAATAAAATTGGAAAATAAAAATGTTACATCCTAGGTTCAATTCAATTCAATTCAATTTATTTTTGTATAGCCCAAAATCACAAATTTGCCTCAAGAGGGCTTTACAATATATACACATTTGACATCCTCTTGTCCCAGAACCCTCACATTGGAACAGGAAAAACTCCCCCAAAAAAACCCTTTAATGGGGAAAAAAGAGGAAGAGACCTGTGGGAGAGCAACAGAGGAGGGATCCCTCTCCCAGGATGGACAGAAGTGCAATAGATGTCATGTGTAAGGAATGAACAGCATAACAGAATTACAACACATTCAATGTAATTACAACACATTCAATGTATGACAGAACCATGGCAGGAGGCAAGACCAGGTCCAGGTATAACCCGGATCCACAGGAACCTGTGAGGCTAGAAAGCACAGATACTCTGGTGAAGAAGCAGGTCAATAATGTGCATTAATGGTATCGGTAATATGAAATAGTAATGTGAGTAATAATAAAATTGATATTAGGTTGTGCTGCAATGTAGTAAAATCCTTTTTTTTAATCTTCACTTAAAATCCATAATCCCACAATCATTGTACCAGTCCCCTAACAATCAAAACAGAAAAAAGTGTCCCGATTAAATCAATGGACGAGGGCAAGAAATGCCAAGACTTTGAAGCTGAAGCCAAACTAGTGCCACGTCCCCACTGTTCATACAGTTTTAATAAGCCAGGCTGTTGAATGGCCACATTTGCTGATCAGGACGGTAATCATTCTCTTTCCACCGCCATAAATGTCTTTAGTCTGGCGGCTCATTCTTGATTATATCAATAAAATATTCTGAACTCATATTCACTTGCTTAGCTATTCCCTGAGATATCTAAGTTCCCAGAGCACAGAACTTGTCTTTGTCATGTGATTATACTTTTATCACTGGCCATTAATGTCCTGTTCTAATTGTGCAGTATTACTGTGGTGTCCAGATTCCAAGTTTTGTATATCCTATACTCCAGTCACTGAAACACAGAGATGTTTTTAGTCCCGAGGCTCCTTTCAAATACAAAGACTTTAACTGTGGCTTAGTCCTAACAATGGGTCAGGCTTCAGACAAGGCCCGAATAGTTAACTGATTGCACAAAACTGTCTAGTTCTTTAAATATTGTATTTAAATTATTGTGGACATTCAGATTTATTTAAAAAAGCTCTCAAATAAATATAAAGGTGGGTTTTCATTTGCTGACTAAGCAAATGTTATCATAAATTAAAATTGACCCATATAAGATGTCAGTGAAATAGAACTCAATCCAAACTACAGTGAAATGAACTACAACGGAAGTGAGAGACTCAACTGTCCTCAACAAAGACAAAGCTGACCTATTTCATGACACATGACGGGAAAATGTATGCTGTCAGGTGAAACCATTAAAAGACGCGAGGGATTGACGAAACAATAAATGATCTAGAAATAAACACTAAACCGTAATGCAAAAACGTGTTGGGTCAGGATGGAATAGTTAATTTGTAGGGGTACTATTTTAAGCAGCGGATTAATCCACATTTGCCGTTGTTGCGCGAGTGTTCATGGTAAATAAGGAGAATGTCACCCAGTGCCACAGTGTGGCTCATTGTCCTTTAATTGCACACATAGCAGGTTGAGGCCACCTGGGTATACTGCAAAATGAAAACTACCTGGCTAATGGTTTCTTAGTCTCTAGGTGCAACATTACCCAGTAAAATGCAAAAGATGTGTATTAAAGTATGAGGTGACGTCTATGCAGGGATACTGCCTATCAACATATTGTAGGGCTTTATGATCCACAGTGGTATGATGATCAAGATATTAATTTAATGCAGTTGGGAATTGCGAGACATAAATAAAAAGTGCAAGGTGCGTATCACTCTGTAGACGCTCTGTAATGAAATATTTCATGAAATAGCGAACAACATGTTTCAGCTGGAAAAGCACATGTTTTTTTGAACGGCAGCTGGATTATGGCGATGTCACCGGGTCACGTGAGAATCAGTCTCAATCGTTAGTTTAAGTGTTCTTCAATACAGCATGATGTTCATTTATTGAGTTATGGTCCATTTAGAGTCAAATAGATCATAAAGTGGAGTATGCTTTAGGACAGGCATACTGTGATTGACAGGTCGCTACCGCTACCAGAGCCGTATCCGGCGTCACTACTTAACTCCTCCACATTCACGTCACGATGACTACGTCCACTTCTTATATACAGTCTATGGTCCAGATAAGCCAAAGCACGGACCAATCAGCGTCCAGTGAGGAGCTACTGGCAGCTAGGGGCGTGGCTTAGGTGTGTGGGAGACGACACGGAGAGGCGACTGTTTGTTTTAAACAATAATGGCGTCAATGATCGGATTGCATCAGTTCTATCAGAAGAGAAAAGCATTTCTTCATTGAAAGAACAGCAAAGAACAGCACTGAAAGCTTTTCTTCTGGTTGTGTGTAACAAACCATCAGGGGGGTCAGCTTACATGTTTGTTTAGGGCACTATGTTATCTCTACTGGCCTTCTCCACTCAATGTCTCTGAGGACAGTAAATGGTGCTACATTGCAAGTGTATGGTGCCCATGAGTGCTTTATTCCAGTGAACCATCAGGTAAATATACTGCAGAGAATGAAGTCCTGTTACAAACACCAACTATGTTATCTACTTCCCCCTCCCAGCCCGGTGCTCTAACTCTGTCCGTCGGTCTCCATCTTTGTTTGGGTTTTGGTTTTGCTCCCAGATATTTCCACAACTACTGTCCACTTTAGGGTCATATTTCGTGTCAACATTCTTGGTTCTCTGTGGATAAACAGCCTAGTCGGCAGGACATTTTTTGGCATTGAACATTTCTTAAACATTTTTTTTTGGCAGATCAAGTGGCGTAGTAAAATGAGCGACGAACAGAGCATTTGGCATTACGGAGCATCCGTTATTTAAAGTTACGTGCTACAATATCGACTATAAAGAGCGAGAAAGTCACGGCTGACAGGTGAGAAGGGTGGTGGACGAGTCAAACAAACTGGACTTACACTCAGGAGACCGCTGTTCGTGTCCCCTGTGAAACCAAAAGTAAATGTTGCTTGTTACATAACGTTGTAATCCTTGTTACGTAAGAAAGTCTGCTAAGGACGGTTGCTATTTATTTGAGGTTGTTACAGATGCTACGCGACATTGTTATGATATTTTTTTGAACACAAACCGTGATCTTTTTTCTCACCATAACCAAGTCGTTTTGTTGCCTACACCTAACCAGTTATTTCACAACGTTAACCACTTTGGCATTGTGCGTTTCTGCAAGTGTGAAACGATGCTGATACAGTATGAATATTATTTATGAAACGCATTTTTGGTTCAAAAACGTCGGCATTCAAAGCATCCATTGATTTCAGAAACATACAATGCAAAACTTTTTTCTGTCGACTGCATTTTGATAAAAATGTTTTGATGACACCCTGACCTTTGTCTTGCGCCACCATCCACCTAAAATGTCAAGCTCTGCACAAAATACTTGTAAATGATATTCAAGAAGGCATTGGATTGGGATTTCCCTGATAATTACAGTGAATATTTATATGGGCTCAGATCAGTCTCAATATTAACAAATGCAAACAGGATTCACAAATGTATTTTGCGATTTATATATTAATGAATTTCCACAAAAATATGTTTTAATGCACACAAAATAATTATCTTTATATAAATGTAAACAGAATCCAGTCGTAACAACAAATAAGGTTCACAAAAATATTTGGGATGCTCACAAATATTTTTTGTTAAATAAGTGTAGTAGAAATACACATACTGTATGTATTTAGACAGATTTCAAATTCTCATCAAAATCATATTTGGATATTGTTACATTTATATACAAGCTGTTAAACCTGCATTTACAAACTGCTTGTCATGTGTGAACTTCACTGCATACGTGAATATGTGTGTGGGATTTTTGGGACTCCCCTGACGTTGCTCGATTGACAAACAGGATATTATCTGTTGCCAAACAGATGTCTCCTCCACTTTCAACCAATCACATGAGCCAGGGGACACAGGATTAGAACTGGGAATTGTTCTTTTTTTTATTTCACTGTGTCTTTCAAACATTTTTGTAAAAATTCCATAAAATATATTCCTAATACTACTTAGTATTACAAGTAGTTGTAGATATTACTACTTGTACTTGATTTTGGTTCAACCCAGTGTTTCCTTCTGTACATTAAATGGTTTTGAAAACGATGTCATGGAAGTTATGCTTGCAAGATGCAGGATTGCTCTCAAAGTGAATTCCTTTGAAGGTGACTGCTAGCATAGTGATCGCCAAGAAGGATTGCATGTGACAGAAAAGTGCCCATCTGCATGAAACTGACCCATCAGATCACTATCATACAGTAAAATACTGGAGTGTTGACCTTGTAGTCTTTTTTTCAATATTATCCTTGTTTTTAAGAAGTAATAGATGTTTCTATACATATGTAGTAATCTGTGACATTCTATCTCTTTGCCTTTTTGATTCTAGCCCATGAAAAATCTGTATGCGGATGAGGGCTCACCTGTGTATCCACAGCTAGGCCCGTACTTCAACGATGGCCGGCGGCGGGTAGACTACGTACTGGCGTACCAGATCCAGAAGCCCAACAGCATCAGGGGCCAGTCCTCCAGCTTCGGCGACAACAACTTCATCCGCCGGCTTCGACGCAGCATGAGCATGAGAAGCAGCCGTGCCCCGCTGCAGCCGAAGGAAGACCCGGAGATCGCCGCCCAGAAGCAACCCACGGACTACCACGAGGATGACAAGCGCTTTAGGCGGGAAGAGTTCGAGGAAAACCTCGTGGAGACAGGGCTGGAGCTGGAAAAGGACGAAGGGGTGAGAGCTGAATGTGACGTGGTATTTTGACAATTGACCTTTTAGCTACTGTTTCTGCGTCTGTCAAGCTATCTATTCTGGCACTGCGCCTATGCAGCTTACAATCATGACGGTGGCAAATTCATTCCTTGAATTTCATAGTCCTTTTTAAAAAAACTTCTCCTTGCTTAAAAGGGTGACGCTAAAGCTGCATGTCCCAAGGAAGGTCACGTAATTCCTAGTATTACTCATAAAAATGTCAAATCAGACTATTATTTCATTCTAACTGCTTAGCATACATACTTGTTCGTAATTTCATAACATTTTGAGAGAAAAGGCTTTTAGGATGAGGTCCACCCGATGTGTCCGGCAAATGTTAAGCTATCTCGGCCAACGACTTTGTATGGAGTTACAGGTGTTGAAGCCAGCCAAATCCAATTAGTAGCTGGACGGGGCTGCTATAGCTAAGCTAAACTCTGATAGCATAGCGCGATTTGTGGATGGGCCTTTTTTATTACAAACTAATGTAATTAGTTAATACACTGCTCCTTGTCCTTGGAAGCAACGTGCTCTGTTGCTACTGTAGACAGTGAGCTAGTTAGACGACATGCTAATGTTTGCAGCTTATGCTTAGCATTTGATTTAAGAGTTTAGCTTTCAGCTTATAAAGAGAGACCACCCTCCGAACTCTTTAGCACAGCCCGATGCGCGCCACTGTGAGATGTGGTGAAATCCAGAGCTTGAGAGACCTCCTTATGATCCGCTATGATCTGCTGTTTAGGGAGGGATGTAGCAAAGAGTCAATTATTCGTTAATTTGTGTATATTGGAAATATTTTTTTGAGGCATTTATGCTGAGAGTTGACATTTAAAAAGGGAAAGAATAGTTACGAGACAGCAGGTATGACATCGAGCAGGTCACATGGCAGATTCAGGTCATGTGACTGATAGTGGAGAGCCTCAAGGTGAGAAAAAGATGAATTCCATTTCTTTTTTTCCTCTGTCTCAATATCTTAGTTCAACTCTATTACCTTTGAATTTCAATCTGCCAATGTCAGTGTAATGGGTCTTCCCGATTATCTCACCCTTCAGAAGAGGTGCTACTTGCTATAAAATAGCCGTTGTCATGAGCTCATGTTCGGGTACTTTTAGGATCAAAGTCGGTGTGATGTGGTCTGAATCAATATGTCCGTACGCTTTGGTAAATTGGGGTTAAGCTGTATGGAAGAAGATGAGAATAGTTCATTATGTCGTACATATGGGCTCAGTGTGTGACGCTGGGCACAGTCAGTAACAGAAGGTGCGTTACATGACCCTTTCTGTGTGTGTGTGTGTGTATGTGTGTGTGTGTGTGTGTTTAGGACAGCAACATGATACATCATAGGGATATAGACTACACAGTGCAGCTCTTTTCATTTAATATATATTGCATTATTTGTTTTTATCGTAAAATTCCATATTACATTTAGGATTCATTCATGATGTCTCCAGTGCTTCAGTTATTATTATTTCTTTTTTTATATCAAGTTATTAGCATTATATACTAACAACTTCGAGGTTCTAGTTAGACATGATGTGTATAACTGTGACAAAAAGAAAAGAGGGAATCAATCTTGCACTTGATTCCCATACATAAGATAAGATAAGATAATTCTTTATTAGTCCCGCAGTGGGGAAATTTACAGGATCACAGCAGCAAGTGGACAGTGCACACAAGATAGAGTAAAAAACAAGAGTGACAAGTAATATAAATATTAAACAGTAAAGAATATCAACTATACAAAAAAAGTACAAAAAGCACAAAAAGCACAACAAAAATCAACAATAAACTCAAAAAAATTAAAAATTTAATAAAAATTAAAGAATAGAATATTATATATACAGACAGAGTATTGTGTATTGCACAGAGTGATTATTGCACAGATTATTAGTGTTTTGGGTGTTTGGTGGTCTACTGGGAGCACAGCTGGAAATTCAAAGATGTATTTGACACATATGGAATGTGTCAATTTGATGGGCATTAAAGTGGAACAGAATGAGGCAAGTTCTATGGTAACGTTTTGCCTTTAAAGTTGCCAGTGAAAGACACAATCCAGACTGTCTAGTTTATCTCTTAAATAACCTCATGAGTGGATGCTTACATTTGAATAATATAATAAATAAACATTAAATGTTGTATATGTTTAGATTTTTTTCATTTTTTTTTAAACTGATTGATCTAAGTTGAATGTGTTGACACACTTCTCATTTGATCTGACGCAGAGCACTACGTTGAAGCTTGTTTTTCATATTGTATCTCATCTAAAGGCTGATATTTGGTAGGCTTTATTTCTGGGAGCTCTTGTGCCACTGCTTTGTATTTGCTACACGAGTGAACATGAACACAAAAGAGATTTGTTTTCATTAATGGAGAAGCAGAGCTTTTCGTAATTTCTTGGTCAGTCTTCTGTAGAAAAGACAAATGGAGATAAATTGACTCTTCACGCAGTGAATCGTCCATTCAAAACACTTAAAAACACTGCAGGAGCAGCCCTGTGACATAACGTAGCTTGATTCTGAATGTTGTTGTTGTCAACAAGGCTTTTAGCACCACTCTGTTTCATATGATGTTACTCTAAATGACTTGAAACTTTGGAGCCAGTTTACTGTGGAGGGCTATGGAGGCATGAGTGTGCCAAGTTACAGACTTTCTCAGTGGGTAGATGATAGATTATGTGGTGACCGATTATGGATATGATTAACTCTCCTTTGCCAGTGCCATTATTTTCTTATATCAGTAAAGCTTGGCGTGTATTATCACAATATGCCATGGCCATTTAAAAAAAATATAAGGCATGCACTGTAATGTTTCGGCTACCACGGCGCCCCACATGTTGCTTGTGTTAGTTTTGTTTGTGTGGACTTTAGCATCTAGTTCCGGTTCCCCCGACAAAAAAATTGTATTCTTCCATTGGATTTTGGATTATTGCAGAAAATAAGCTCTGTGGCAAAGAGAAGTTATTGATACTTGCATGTTTTGCTCAGCAAGATAATCTAAACAATTGAACACTACTTTTGTGATTTTTGGAGGATGAACGCAATCAGCAGAAGAAACAAAACTAACGCTAGGCAATAGACAAGCTACACTTGGTGTACTAGTGTTTGGTGCAGTGCCGTTTTGTAGTCTAATTTTGCCACTTGTAGGTTTTCCATTTAAACACGTAAAATATAAAAAATCCGTGAGGACAGTTAATGACGTATTTTATGTCGTGAAACAAAACGTTAAATCTCTCAAGCTTGTGTTAACCACACACCTTATTTCAGGCATCTAACCAAAGACCCATTAAAAAAATCCATTGACTTCCATGATGAGGGAACCGGATGTGCAAAGATGCTAACTCATTTCCTTGTTTTAGGACTCATTCCCACAGCACTCTATAATAACCCAGAACAGCTATTGACAAATCAAGGAAAAAAGTCATAATTTTAGTCTTTCTGTACAAATTCAACAGATATTGTTAACAATGTTGGGTATGTACTTCCACTCATTTTCTTCTTCATAACACTAAAACAAACACAAATTACAATTCCAGAATTTTCATTAAAGAGTAGTTTGAAGTTGCAGTGCTTAGTGTTTATGCAACTACTACAACAGTGAGCTAATGTTGCATTTATGATTTTAAACCATGACAATATAGTTGTTGCTATTTAAACCGATTCCTAATTCCTCATTAAGTTTCCACAGTTACCCGCTCTGATTAACGGAAGCATCCATTTCATTCAAAGAAACACTGTTCCTTCAATACAAATTGAGAGCAACACCCAGGCAGATCAATAACAGGAGTTCTCGTTAGTCAGAGCAATTATTTCTATTTCATAATGTATTTAACCCTTAAAGAGATAAGTTACTGATATGCACCTACAATTTCTTTTTTTAAATGCACAGGCATATAAACCCTATTTGTCATATTCCAATTAATTAACAGTATATTAATCTTTGCGGTATCATTCCGGCTGCAACAACCTTAACAACAGCCCATGCTTACTGTCATCAGACAGAACAAATAACATGGTCAATCTCTGTGATGTATACAGCCAGTCAGCTAGTTTGAACTGGTTCTTGTGTATTTCTGTATCCAGACAGGTCAGTGTGCCGAGCTGGAGAGTGTGAAGTGAGTCTGGCAGTGCATGAGTGGTTTTGCGTAACAGTACAAGCTGCAGAGAGAGAAAGATCCCATATGCAGCATTAAACACGTGTTTGTGCTGAAATGGATGCAGTGGATTTTCCTAACAGGAAACCGAACTCTACCAGACAGTAGAGATCTGAATCTAACAGAAGAGCAACTTGCTGCTCTGCGGGCTGCAATGTTATCTTCAAAAATGTATTGTTGGATGTGGTTCATACATTTTCAGACAATCATGAATTGCCCCCATATCCAAAACTTTGTTGCATTTCAGAAAAAGATCCCTGGAATCGGCTTCTTGAAGATCCACGCACCCTGGAATGTTCTGTGTCGAGAGGCTGAGTTCATGAAGCTCAAGATGCCGACAAAGAAGGTACTCCTTCCACCAGTCAATTCTCCATTTGTCACGTGCATATTTACCGTGGATTTTTCCTGAGGCTAACTGAATTGGCTCTTAGAGCTGCATTGCTGAGTGTGATAATTAATGTTTCATGTTCATCTGTCATTTCCATTCATGTAGCATTATAACACCCTCAATGGGGCCAATTTGTGCTCATACAAGCCTTGGAATGAGATTTTGAAAATAATCCAATAACCATCGAACACCTCACTACAGTGTACCAGATAGGTAACTGTCACCTTACCCGATAGATAACTGTCAAAATCAGAGGTATTGGATATCGGCACAAAACACATCAGCTGATTCAGTCAATATATATTGAATCAATATTGAATTCTACCCTTGAGTCTCTATGGAACAGTGTGCATTTCTGGAGACAAATACCGACAAAATGACAAACTGAGCAGTCAGGATTTAGACCATGCCATAGCACACTGTCCTTTTATAGCACTAGGTGAACAACACATTAAAAGGTTTAAAGGCTATCTTTCAAGTAGATTTAAGCGGTTCCAAGTCAAGTACCCCTTATGTTAGTGAAGGTGTCCCGCAAGGCTGGAGTTTTGGTCCTCTTCTGTTCGTTATACAAATAAACAATATCTCTTCTCTTAATCTGGCCACCTCAAACCTACAGTCTGCTTTTGGTGCATTTCAAATCAGTCTTATAAAACAAAAGCTTGTTTTAAATACTTACAAAACAGACTATGCTATTTTCAAGAACCAAACCCTTCAGGGCTCTCAAAGTGAGTAAGTAGACCCTTATAGATATAGGCTCAACTAGAAAAACTGACGAATTACCTCTGCTCTCTGATCACATCTAAAAACAGTTTTGTATTATCAGATCACACAATATTGTAACTCTTGAAAAATAAAATGAGACCAACTGTATAAATATGGGATGCAAAGGATGCAATCTAGATGAATGAAGTGTCTTCTGCCTCCTCTGCAGGTTTACGAGGTGAAAGAAGGCGGTAATCTGGTGGAGAATATCCGACTGTTCATTCACAAAGTCACAGCTCCTCTCCACCCAAAAGTGGACTCCAACCGGCCACCAAACGTCAAATCCCTCTCTCACCCGTTCTCCAGGGAGAAGCAGCACCTGTGAGTAAAAGCTCTGCTCTGCTGTCAGTTGTGAAGACGGAGAATCAAACTGACTGTAATATTTCTTAGACATGTAGCTTGGTACACCTTTGCTTTGCCACATACAGTAGATACGTAGAAAAACTACATGCCAAAGAGTTGTATTGACAGCTAGTGTTCATACCTCAGCTGTTTTCTAGCTGAGGTAAACGGTAAACATTCATTTATGTATGTGAAGCTATGCTAGTGCTAATTCTGTGATATTTGGGTTTACTGATCTGTTTTATGATGGAGGCTGTGACCCAGTAAAAGTCCTGCAGGGTTTATTAATATGGATGACAACAACCAGCGATCTTTCGGCTAGGCGACCGCTGTTCATTCCCCCTGTGAAACGAGAGGTCAATGTTGGTTTATTGGTCACGTAACTTGCGTGATGTTGACGATCTTTTCCTAAACCTAACCAAGTAGTTTTGTTGCCTAAACCCAACTGAGTAGTTTCTTGTGAAGACGGAAGATTATTTTGAAAATACCCTATGCATGTGACGGGCAGAAATTGGCACGTGTTGCTTGACATTTGTAGGAAAACGAACAAAAACGGAGGAGTAACTTTTCGTAAGACATGCTGTACGAACCACTGTGTGAGGATACGTTTAACTATGACACTCTAGGTAACCCTCTAGCGTCATTGTTAGACGTGTCAGGGACAGCGTGTCAGATTCCGCTAGTTACATGCAGTGTCTTTTCAAAATAAACTCCCATTTTTCACAGTAGGTTTACTTAGTTTTAAGTTTTACTTATGCAAGTTAGGTTAAGTTAGGGCAACAAAAGATCGGGGTTTGGGTTAAAAATCTGTGTGTTTTAGCTATCCAAACTCCCCTCCTATGTAGACTTTCTCGCTCTTCGTAAAATAATTTGCTCTGACCGTCTAATGACGATGAGTTAGTTGAAAAGCTCGGTGTGACTCATACAGATGTTAAAGGGTGCCTCGGTGCGTCGGTATCAGATGCAGAGGGGCACTGATAAAGGGTCGTGTTTGAGGAGTTGGGAGCGAGAACAGGTTGGACAGACACCGCCAGAGACTAGCTGGTGAACAAAGCGGAGCATTTAGCAGCTAAAGAGAGCTGTTGGAGAGCAAAACAGAGCCAAAAAGGAGATAGAGTATTAGACTTAGATTCGCCCTGGTGCCCAGAGACACAGCGTGACATGAATGCTAAGAGTTGCCCTATCTATGATAGATAAGCAACTCTTTGCTAACACAGTAGATGATAACAACTTTGTCTTTACAGCTTGTTCCGCTGTTCCCATTTGGCTAAAAAATTTGTTCAGCTTTAAAATGTGGATATCAAAGAAAGGAACCCACACATTTTAAATATCTACATAAATGACTAAATTGTCCAATTTTATCCAGGTTAGTAGAGAAATAATGTCTGTCCATTGAAACGTTATCATAAATGAATGTTGCTTGAAGCAAATGATGGTACACTGTGTAATCAGAGTCATCAGAATTTAAGGGAAGAGGCAGACTATTGCAGCTGGCTCACAATTATACACATTCAAGTCAGAAAATCCTCACCAAACCACCATAATTATCTCACAGTTCAGTCCGAGATCATGTTGGAAAATTCTCTCCAGCTATTAAATGTAAGTGATTTCTGTGTTATTGTAAGACTCTTTTGCAGAGAGCTTTAGCATTTTGTAATGTAATAAAGTGTATTTCCATTTTTTCATGTTGTTTCACCTCTGAGCTGAAGCAAAGCAGCTTTAACCATTCAGACAGCATGGAGAGATAACAACTACAGAGGTGTAAATTGAACCAAAAAATCCCTCAACAGCATGGCTGAAGCGTGACGCTCTCTTGCTGCCTCAGCTCTCTCCTCCGAGCACAATAAACACATCCAGCCGGAATCACAAGTCATCTACATTTCTCAACACTGTGTTGGAGGATTTGTTAAAAAAATTGCACTGGATAGCTAACTGGATTAACTACGGACAGAAATCATGACTTCACTGACGCTTCCTGTTCAGTCCCAGCGAGTAAAAGCAGCGATCAGAGAAGAAGAATGTCTTAGCATAAACGTCAGCCTGCTGGGACGTATGGAGGAGAGAGTGGGCAGTGGGCAGCTATATTTACATCTCTGACTAACAGCTAGCGGGAGATCTCCCTCCACGTCTTCTCCATCACTTCATCTTCATCAATACTGGAAACACTGCAGGCCTGTTCCCTGATATTAAGCCGAGTTATAGATTATACAGTGTAGAGTGGCTTTTCAAACCACATGAACTTAATCTGGCTTCTTCCACATGCTGCTTCTACATTTAGACTAGTCTTAAATTGGAGGCAGCAGGGACACAATGACCCTTTCAGTGCCAACAAGCAGCACTAGTTACACAAGTACTAACTGACTGACAGCAGCGGCCCACTCAGTATCTTGATGAGATGCTTTCAGTGCACACACACTTCCAAGTGCTTTTCTTCTAAGAATTACGTCCATATGTAAGTCACTGGCAGAAATGTCTGTAGATTAACAGACGTTTGGTCTTATTTTGAGCTTTACCCTTAATATTACATGCAATTAACCATGATATATGATGGCATTAATATCAGTGGTGCAACGGATCATAAAACTCACTGTTCGGATCGTATCACGGATCAGAGTCACGGATTGGATCAGCGCAAAAGAAAAAAGGGAGCAAATATAACTTTTAGAGATCCCTGATCACATTTTTTTCTGCTGCCGATACTAATTGCAGATCATTGATGATCCATATTGTTGTTTGGTTATAGCAGCTGGGCTACAAGAATCCAGACTATTTTTTTAATCCGCGGTTCACATGCGTGCTGAACCGTGACGGGGGAATCCGTACGGATCACAGATCGACAATGGTCCGTTACACCACTAATTAATATCATGTTTTATAATGGCATATTATTGTATTTGTGCAGTTATATTTTACAAATATTCCTATTCATAATCATTAAAAAATGCATGTAAAATTACAGGAAGTGTATTCCTTTGAATTGCTGGTCGTTAAGCACGTTTAAAAAGTATTTTTATGTTTTTTAAGGGTAATTAAAAGTATTTGTAGAGATAAAAAAAGTATTTACTTTAAATAGACAATTGAAAAACATTATATTATTACAATATTATATCTTTACAGAGCTTACTATACTTTTTACACATTTCTTTAGCCTGGTATCATGGGAGTTGTTGTCTTCACCACCACTGCCAGCAGGCCTGCTAACAAGTCTGCGGCTAAAACTGTATCTTGTGATGTTACTGCTCTTTAATATAAAATGCATCTATAAAAATGTATAGATGTTCCGGCATGATGTCGGCTAAACACAGAGCCGATAACAGAGTAGATGAGGAGAGGAGTGACCATTAAAACAGTCCTGAGGAGGGAGTGAGAGCGTGGACAGAGGTCATCGATCTCACAGGGGATGTGTGTCACAGGGTCACAAGAAGCACATTTCAGGAGCCATCAATTGAGGCCTGATTTAGGAAGGTAATTCATTGATTGAGGTTGAGGAAGAGTCTTTGTCAACTTTAAACAAACTCAAACAAACATCGCTCTATGTACGGTTTATCCCGATTGGCAGTAAATGTCACCGGTGATGCAAATCGCTGCTGCAAGTGAACTGCTTATGAACATGATTAGCAGGAGACAGGGCTGGCTGGTTAAGGCTTTTTAGAGCCTTCTTGCGTCTCATCCTTTCATTTTTATGTTTTTTAATTGAAATTGCAGCCTGCAGCTTGCATTGCACTGAAACATAATGACACACATCACGTGACTTTATGGTTATTATACTTTTAGTCCTATTTGTGGAGGTCTTTTTTTTTTTACATCACATATTTTATCTCAGTTTATTGTGTGCGAGGTGGACAGCAAAAACAACTTCAGCATTATATTAATAATATTAGTCTGCTATAGAATGATTGTTCATCTCAGCTCTCCTCACTTTCTCTTTCTAATAACTACTATGAAAGTATAGAGAAGCATATTTAACAAATATGCTGCTAACAGTTTGCACCCTATATGCAACTAAAACTATATCTGATATGTTCTTTGTTTCCAGATTCGAAATGTCTGACAGGGACAAGTTCTTTGACAGCAAGACCAGGAACTCAATAGTAAGTATTAGTTGAAGAAGATGACACGTTCTCACTCCAGATTCGTCAAATATGGCTGCTTGGTCAGTGGCCCTATACTTCAAACTATGAGACTCTACGTAGCCCTCTAGGGTCAGTTGCACGTTTCCAATTTCCGGTCTTTCCAATGCGTACACTGACTTTTTAAAAATAAACTTCAGTGTTCACAGAAAACAGCTTGGTTAAGTATAGGCAACAAAACTACCTGGTTACCTTTGGGCAACAAAACTACTGGGTTAAGTTTAGGTAACAAAACTACCTGGTTACCTTTAGCAAAAAAAACTACTGGGTTAAGTTTAGGCCAGAAAAATACTTCGTTAGGTTTAGGTAACAAAATTACCTGGTTACCTTTAGGCACATGCTACTGGGTTAAGTTTAGGCAACAAAACTACCTGGTTACCTTTAGGCAACAAAACTACCTGGTTACCTTTAGGCAACAAAACTACCTGGTTACCTTTAGGCAACAAAACTACCTGGTTACCTTTAGGCAACAAAACTACCTGGTTACCTTTAGGCAACAAAACTACTGGGTTAGGTTTAGGCAACAAAACTACTGGGTTAGGTTTAGGCAACAAAACTACTTGGTTAGGTTGAGGAAAAGATCGTGGTTGGGGTTAAAATAAGTATGTGTGTTACATAGTACACACATATGTACACGCGGTATGTTAAGTACGTTACATAACATGTTAAGTACACAACATATGCTAAATATGTTACGTACGGCTGCTTCACTTCACTCACATACGTAACTTTAAATATGTCAATGTTGACTTTTGGTTTCATACAGAACAGAGGTCTCCTGGGTGAAAGTCATGTGTCTGTTTGACCTGTACTAGTTCACTCCTTTACACCCACCATTACTGCGGCATGAAAAACAAATTAATTCTGTAAATCTGCGTCGTACATGTGCAGCTGCATTAGCATATGCACGTACACCTACACAGCATCTCGCAGAGCTTGACTAATGACTGGGTAATGTGATTGGCTTCTCATTAGTGGATGGAGCTCCTCAATCAGTGCAGTCGTTGTTCTCCCAGCTGAGCCTCGGCTCCCATCAATAAAACTCTCAGCCTCTCTAAGGACGAACATAACAAAACTCTGCGGTTTGCCTGCGACGTTCTCTCTCTTAACAGCTTCACCTGTGCTATTAAACAAGTAAAATATTCATTGTCATGGTTTTAAGACTGAATGCTTTTTTGTATCGTCAGGTCTACGAGGTACTGAAGAGGACTAGATGCAACAGAGCCAAGTACTCCATGGGTAAGACCTCTGCCTGTAACTCTAATACAAGAGATAAATCAATATGCAATTAATGTAGGTCAGTGGCGGGCCGTGCATTTTATACCTGGGCCTTCACTGCTGTCCTGCAGCTGAAACACAGCTACAGTTATTATTTGTTTCGTGTAAAAATTAAACAAACACTATAGATACACTAACTGCAGAGAATACGCCAAGACTGCGTCTCCTCTCCTCTCTGACTGCAGCTGGGACTGCTGCGCGAGGCTTCTGTGAGAGTACCCGCCTGTGAGTGCTTTTGGGCGGCGGAGGGGCTCACGGCAGCACCCGCTGCTCGTTCACGGCAGTAACTGTAGAACGTACATGCTTTAACGTTATCGAGTCAAAACACCAGAAAACTCTCCAATAACACCAGAAAAAGTCGCTAGATTTGTCGCTAGTAGCTTTTGACAAAAAAAGTCGCCATGAGGGTTTGGAAAGTCGCCAGATTTAGCGAGAAATTTGGCAACACTGGCACCGCTAAATATGTCCCCAGAGCAACATAGGACGTAACAATGGTTCCTATCACATATAAAACCAAATCCATCTTTATAAAAACAAGTTGTACAAATAATAATGTACAAACAAGCATATTAAAGCTACTGCAGGTGTAAAAACAAATGCATTTAACTTACCAGAGCTGCTGTTCACTATTTAAAGACAAAGTCTATCCTTCTTTCTTTGTTAATAAAGAGTTTAATCTCACGGTTGTTCAGTACATCCGTGCGTTTTAGTTCCAGTAAGAAGTCCTTCTCGATTCATGGACGCCAGTGAAGACAGTCGAGCCTCCCCAGTTGTATTTCTTGAATACGTTTTAATGCGTTTGAGGGCTGAAAATGTCCGCTCGACAGAGGCAGCAGATATTGGGATTGTCACCGCCCAACATGTCAGGCTAGTCCACTGACCAATCACAAACTTATAGGCCAGCTAGAAGGCTCTGACACGTCAAAGAATACGCCCAACATGTCAAACTAAAGATCTGATTGGTTGAACACTATGACAATCAACAATATCGTCCCCATTCACTTAAACTGCACATGGATTCACTTGTGAGTCTGCAGGCCTCGGGCCTCTCTTCTTACCTAGAGACACAGAGGTGAAATCTGATTGGATAAAAGCTCTACTTAAAACAAGCTGCACTGGAAGCAGAGCAACTGAGGAAGACAGTAGCTGTGCAATGAGAAAATAAGATAATGGGAAAAATATTTTTATAAATTATAATACATGTAGTGTATTTAAGAAAAATTATTAAATTATAAAATAGCTATAACTTTGTGATTCTGTTTAGGCCAGCAGAGAAGCTCTGCTGGCCTAAACAGACGGCCCACCACTGATGTAGGTGCTGCGTTCATTGGAGTAAAGTGTAATTACCACCTCAAGAGAGGATGAGCCGTTGTCTTCATTGACCAACACGTCTACAAAACTCTCGGTTGGATTTGCCGACCGTCTGAGCCGTCCTCCATAAGGCCAAAATTTAAGTTCCTCCTGACTCTTAACTGGTAGCATTTGACATGCAGATTTATGATCCTGAGAGAAAGAAACCTGTCGAGTGCAGCGGGTCCAGGACCTTTCCTCTTATGCTGCCATCGTGTCAAACCTTAGCTACCTGTGTGCTACTTTTCTGTCGCCTACGCAGTACAGTGTTGACTGACAATGACGGCTAACTGGTCAGATTGGTCAGCCTAAACTGAGGTCAACAGCCTCTTGAGTGTCGTGCAGTTGAAGTCATTTGGAGAACATCTAAAAAATACAGGTTTGTTTCTGTGGCAGAAAATGCGAAGTAAATATGGGAAAACTGTAAAAGGGCATATTTTAAGTTTAAGGACTGGAGGAGAGAAATCAGGTGCACTTAACGTGTATTAACAGTTGTTTCAAAGTGTTTCACCCTATTTAGTTTGTCTTGGCAACCAGTATGTGAACACAGCAGTTGCACTTGGATGCAGGCCAAAACAAGCCCAAAAAAACCAAACTCTTGAGTCTTCTAAAAAGGGGAATCAGGACATTCATTTTTCAAGATGCTCGCAGGAGCAATACTGGTGCAGAAGAGAACAAACCCAAAGAGGAAGAAGTGTTTTGAGGCAGATCTTCTAACATTTCTGACAAATGAGACAACAGCTTACTTGCTCATGGCATTCGTTTACAACTTCTGGAGACTTTGTGTGAACACAAACGAACCAAGGGGCAAATGCAACTATTATCATTACCAATAGGAACTGCTTTCCTGTTAATATAACAAACCATTACAACTCCATGATGGAGCTTCATCTGTCTTGGAAAACATTCCCCATACATGCAATTCTTCACCAAGAAGTCTTCCTTTTTAACTTTGAAAACGAAATGTAACAGTCATTTCTGGCTTTGACAATAAACTCTTCAGTGTCAGTTTTACACTGCTGCGTGCGTCTCCTCCTGGATTATAATCCTATTAAATGTGCCTTCTCACAGGGATCACCAGTCTGCTAGCCAACGGCGACTACACGTCTGCTTATCCTCTACACGATGTGAGTATCACCATCGCACTTCACGGCCACCTCTCCCCCGCTGGCCTGAGAACAGTTGATAAATTGCTGCTTATGTACCGAGAGAATGACTCCAATTCAGCAAGTTTCTAATGTGAAAATCACCCAAGCTTTTCCAGCTCAGCGACTCGTATTTTATTGTTAAATTAAAGTTTTTATTCATGATATGCATGATAAACAAAAGTGTATTCATCGTTACAGGGAGACATCGAGGGGGTGAACGCAGAACCTAACGACAGGAAGGTAAGTTGATTAATTCCACCAGTCAATAAATTGAGTCAGATGTCACCACAGCAACACTTCCGGTCAATTAACAGATAATCATCAGCCCAAAGAAAACATGGACGGACAAAACAACCTGAAACTAGACTGCAGTGCCTTTACGTTTAATAAACCAGCCCAAATCCACTTATACTGTGCAGACACGGCAACCTCGGCTAGCAACCAGAGCAGTGGTATGGTGTCCACTGATTGGTGAGTTTCAGCTGATAAAATATAAAAGAGCATTTTGTTTGTACCAGATATGAGTAACAATCAGGACATGATTTAAATATAGAAATCCAGTTTGTCCACCAATTTGTTCCATTTCACAATCGCTGTGTAAAAAGACATGCACATCAGTCTCGTCCAGGTGCTGTGTCTCAAAACTAACAGTGAATCATTCTATTACATTATCATCATCGGTTATGATAGGGTTTGGGAAATTTGCACTTCAAAAACCTTCTGAAGAATTTGTCAATTTGCCATTGCTCTCCTATTTGAAATTCTCTTATTACTTTTGAACTCATGTATAGAAATCTACTAGTAGTTGATAATTGCTGTGCACTTGATTTGTTCAAGCTTCTCAAAACATTAAAAAGAGTTGCCATAGCAAATGACACTGTATGTGATTTAACCTAAAGTTCAAATGAATCGCTTTGGAATACATTTAAATTGAATGCAAAATTGCGATATAATGCTATTTAATTTTATGCAAAAGAAGCATGTACAGTACCTTTGAAATGAAGGTGCAAAAAAAGAAAAATATGTTATTTTTCACCCTGTGTCTTGATGAGTCATAATACATTTGACTTGCCACCTCCATTGTAGAGATTCGGAAAATGCGACTCAAAGTACAAACAAAGTACTTTGGGGCAAACAGTGTGTGGACGAATAGCTTGCGAGTTGGCTAACCAAACGGCTAGCTTGGTTGGTAAGCCAACTAACCAAACAGCTAGCTAACTATAAACTAACCAAACAGCTGGCTTGGTTAGCCAGGAGCAAGTCTCTACCCAGCTAGCTACAAAAGCTAACCCAAGGGTCTAGTGTCTGTGCCGAGCTGAGCGTTAAACATGATACATGTGATTTATGTAAAATTGAAGTTTACTAAGAAAGCTTTAAAAGGCTCACACCGCTCGTCCCTATATTTGTTTCTTTGCTGGAGTCGTGTTTCATGAAATTCTGCAACAGAATGCATTTGCCACAATTGTGTCAATCGGACCCAAGTTTAAAATGCAGGAAATGTACACAAATAAATGTCAACTAATATGATACTGCATCTCCTTGCAATCACAACAAAATGACCAGATCTTCTTCTACAGGTCATATTTCACCCCAACAACAGTTTTTAAAGTATTTTTTTCATCAGGAACAGATCAAACTAAGGCAGCAAAATGCTCTCAAATCGTTAAACTATAAACTTTCCTCATAGAGATGTTTGTTTCCACTCAGTTTAATTGAGTTTTGGACCTCCTGTCCTCCAACACAGCAATACATTGGTGACTGAAACATGCCACTCACCGAATAACACCTTAACGATGGAGGCCAGACTACCATGCTAACGCGACAGCGTTTGTGCGTCTCTGAGCATTTACCTCCTACTGTACGAGAATAAAATTAACCAGGCGACTGAAAAACAAAATAAGAGCTCACGTCGAGTCTGAAGTCATCTCCTCCCCTGCTAACGCTCTCCATAATTATACTGTGGGCTGTGTGTCACTAAGGCAACAGCCTAATAATTCCCCCTCTGTTGTTCTCAAGCATCAGGAAAAGCTTTAGCTCGGTGCTTTCAAGTGCCTCCACAGCAATATACTATATACACACATATATATCACAAATCCCACGTGTTCCTGTTTAAGAAATAGATTTTCCTCGGCGGACGAAATGAGAATGTTGTCTCCGAGCTCAATCTGGCATCTGAACGCCTGCCTCCTGTGATTAAAAGCCTTGTTGCCTCACTGCTCTGCCTGTGAACGGAGTGTGATCTTGTGTGTGTTTCACAGTGATTAATGTGCTCTTTGCCTACTAGCAGTGGGACCAGAGCACATACGCAGTCAGCTGTTTGATGATCATTGTAAGGACCGGATCATACAGCAGTGATTTGCATTTAAATTGAGCTGGGAAACACACACACACACACACACACACACACACACACACACACACACACACACACATACACACAGGTATCGGTGTTGTTTTGGTTAGACTTCTAAGAACACACTCGTTCACAGTCTTACATTTTCCATATAACATCATAAATTATATATGACTAGAATTAACACGGCAATAAATTATGTTCTGCTCACATGCACATATCTGATATCAATGAACACCCCAACTAAACTATACTGAAACAGTAAATGTGGAAAATGCAGCTTAAAATGTATCATTTACTGAAGAATCTGCTACAGGTGGTTACGAGATGAGATCAGTACTAAATTTCACCTGCCCTTTTTACTGATATAGCCTGAGGTGGAAATGTGCCTCCTAATGAAATACAAAACATGGATTCAGAGTCTGTCTTTTCGGAGTATTATTGCATTCAATAAGGTTCACATTTCTAAATGCGGATCTTCCAGAGGGCTAGCAAGAGAGATACTGAATGAAGAATGATCAATCTGCATTAATAAAAAAGATGAAACGTTTTTGGTCTGCAAATTCAAAAGTCAATGCAATTTTAGAACAAAGGAACTAACTGATCTTCCTAATTACTTGCGGTTGGCCTGGTGTATGTTCTTAAATCTGCAGCATTTTGGGTGCAAAAGGAGCTTCCTCCAGCTACTCAGCATTATGCCCATTTCACGCAGGATGCGGTGTGCGCAAAGCTAAAAGCGCCAGTGGCGCCACGCAAGCCATTAGAAATAATGGCTTTCAGAGCACAGTGGCATTGTTGCCACGGTGTGTGTGAAAGGCCCATTAGTGAACTGAATCTTCACTGGCCTAACGATCTGATTAAACCAGTCGGTTTTCAGCTGATCGGCCATGACCAGTCACCGGCCAATCAGTCTCATTTACACACGGCTGACACATTTTTTAGCGGCGCACACAGTAACGTCATAGACACACACACACACACACACACACACACACACACACACACACACACACACACACACACACACACACACACACACACACTCACTCACTCACTCACTCACACACAGACAGACAACATGTGGAAATATAAGGGTTGCAATTTGGCACAACTACAAGTCCAAAATAAACCGTGGAGGAACAAAATGTTATGTTATTATTCATCCAAATAACCACTACAGATGACAATAACAAAGTAAACATTTCGAAAATTGGGAATCAGCCAAGAAAATTGCTATCGGTGCATCTCTACATCTCGAGGCATCTCAATGTATTACATCCTACATTTTCTATATTACTGCACATGGATGCTTTTTCGTCAATTAATACAAGCAGTCAGTGCTTTCAAAAATCAGACTACATCGGTCTATTATATCAAAAGCTTATTTTTTTCAATTTAAGTATCTGTGTGAGCCATATCAGAACATAAACATTATGAAAATCAAGTCAAAAATATCTGCTGTCAAAAAAGGTCTATAGTGGGAATAGGAGAACATTGAATATTAAGAATGTCAACAATGGATTGTTTCACATAAAGACCCGACAGAAGTCCCTGCTGGATTGGAACACGGTCTCCCTTTAAGGTTAATGGTGATATATGTTACAGCCTGCAGGTTTGTCTTTGATTACATTGATTTCTCGTCACCCAGCACTTCCTTTGGTTGTGTTCTTATCTCCGTGTACACCACAAGCTTGGCACTGCTGCCTGAGACAGCATGTGCATGAATATGCTGCATCAGTGGATTCATTACACATTATGATAATATAATTGCAAGGAATTTTGCATATGTATCTCCAGTGCATCAGAGACCTGGCTGTGATTCACAGTGATGAATAATAAATCATCAAATAAAAGCCAGTGGGCAAATATTATCTGATGACCACCATAAACAAGCAAATGCTAGCGGCTAATAAAAGGCCGGGTCCATTAAGTTTCATATAATTTAGAACGTTTCCACAATAACAATAGAGTCACTCTTTTTGGCAGTAAAGCAACTTAATACTGGAGCTGAAAAAATGAGTCAATTGATCAATTAGTTAATCTAATAATAATTAAAATAATTCAACAACAATTTTCATAATCGACTAATTGTTTCGATAATCCTTCAAAGTAAAAACAGTGAAAGCTCACTGGTTCCAACCTCTCTATAATATGTATATTTTCTGCTTTTGTTAGACTGTTTGAATCCGTAACCATCAGCTCTGGGAACTTGTGATGAGTATTTCTCACTATTTGCTGACATTTTATAGACCACACAAATAATCAGTTTATTAAGAAAATAATCCCTAGGTTAATTGTAAATGAAAATAATTGCTTTGTACACCCTTATCTATCTTTTTCATGAATAGCAAATTAGAAGGATTATTCTATTTTCTGTTAGAGAATATACATAATATACATGAATCTATCAAACAAACATGGTAACATGGAATAATTATATATTTGCTTTAAGCTGCTTCACTCATAAATCGGACGATTGAGCGGCTGATGGTCCGTCTCTAATTGCGTATAATTACTGACTCGTGCTTCTCTTCACAGCTTCTGTACGAGGAGTGGGCCAGCTACAGCGTCTTCTACAAGTACCAACCTATCGGACTCATCAGGTCAGATTCGTAGCACTGCTCTTGTCACTCCCATCAGGGGAATCGTAGACACGCTTGCAGTTCTCATACGTTTGCCGTGGCTGGTGCTCTCACAGCAGCACTAACTGCCCTGACCAGCCTGCAGGCACGAAAGACAGACCAAGACTCTCTCGAGCAGATTGATGCTCCACTGAAGCTCTTCCACAGAAACAACTGTCATGTGCTGAGCTGAATGTGGTCAAGGGAACAGACTGGGAATGTGAGCTGAATTTCATGGGGTCTCCTATCTAACACATTCTGTTCGGGGAATGTAGTACGGGTGTGATTTGACAAATAATGTGGCTTTGATATTGATTTAATATAATGAACATTAGGCCTACCTGATCATATCGACCAAGATCTCATTTGTTGAAGTCGAGGTGGAGAGAAAAATGACTTCTTGACCCTTTTAGATCATATCGGTGATCACATATTGTTAATGGTGTAACGGACCATTGTCGATCCGTGATCCGTACGGATCCCCCCTCACGGTTCGGCACGCACGTGAACCGCGGATGAATTACACAGTTTAACGTTTACCATCACAATGTGAAATAAAGTTTAACTGACGATCATTGTCCGCCAATATTCAGTAAAATATGTCATCAGGACATCAGCATTCATGCTTTCTGTTCGCCGATCTCTGATAATGTTACATTGTAAAAAAATCAATCTGTGTTTAAAATGACAGGAGAACGAAGGTTCCGTTCAGTTACATCATGATGTGTTCAGGCTCTGTTCAGTAAAAATTAGTATTGAGTGAAGGTAAATTATAACGTTGTCATGATGTGTTCACATGGTAATCTCATAAAATGTAGTGTCGGTGAGAAACTTGAATAACATAGTTGTTTGAAGGAGATGTTTAAGATAGATATTAGAGATGAATTATGAGCTGTAAACAGCTTATAATATATCATTAAGATAAGACAAGATTTATTTTTACAAAAAATATATTTTTTTATTTCTTTATCATTTTAATTGTGTGTTTTTATGAAGAAAAAACACTATAACTTACTATAACAAAGTAAAAGGATAACATTAAGAATAATACTTAGTCTGGAGCCTTGTAGACCAGCTGCAATAACCAAACAACAAAAGGATCTGTATCTGCCAATATGGATCATCAATAACCAGCAATTAGTTTCGGCGGCAAAAAAAACGTAATCAGGGATCTGTAAAAGTTATATTTGCTCCGTTTTTTTCTTTTGTGCTGATCTGATCCGTGACTCTGATCCGAGTTTTATGATCCGTTGCACCACTGCATAATGTGCACCTGTTTAACAACACGTGCAAAAATGTTTCCAAAAAAATGTCTTTGTATTTCTATACCAAAATTAAATAATATTTTGCTTACGTAAGCCAACCAATAATATCAGGACATCCATCAATTAATCAATCTATCTGCAACTTTTAGCAAAGAAGGAGGTTTGTGTGGAGCCACAGTCCTCTATAGCTCCGTATCACACTTCATTCTAAGCCCGCCCACTTTATAGCGGTCCAATCAAATGCAAAGGATTAACTGTTCACCGCTCAAATATTCCATTTCACTGGGGAATTTTTCACAGTACAGAAGCTGAAGATGCTCTAACTTTTGAATCATTATGACTTTAAGGGAGAGGTATAATGACTTGTTTGACAGATGTACTGATGTTGTAAACACCTTCGGCATCTCTTTCTACAGGAAGTACTTTGGGGAGAAGGTTGGACTATATTTTGCCTGGTTAGGAGTCTACACACAGATGCTGATCCCTGCAGCCATCGTTGGAGTCATCGTATTCCTCTATGGATGTGCCACTGTCGATGATAACATACCGAGGTACACACACACACACACACACACAATAATTTTCTCTAAAAACGTCTGTTCTGTCTCTTCCTAACTCCCCTTCATTTTTGTCTTGTACTTTTGCAGCTGCATCATTATTTGTTAGCTATCCAACTAGCCAGCTAGTTAAAAACAACTGGTGGTAAATGGTTAAAATACTGACCTGTACATTTTTACCACTTCCCCTGGTCACTGCCCCTGATCTGTGCCAGCAAGAAAACAGATGCTTATATGTGATCAGCAGACAGTCAAAACTAAGTTCATATTGATTTGCCTCACTACTACCTGCTGCCAAAAACTGTGTGACTTTGAAACAGCAGTGTTTCCATAGCCTGTATATAAGAAGTGGATGTAGTCATTGTGATGTCACCCATTGGTTTGTGGACTGCTGTTTTGAAGACTCGAGTTCGAACATCACGTTGTATTGAAAAAGACTTGAGAATCACAATTGAGACCATAAACATGTTTACAATGTTTACTGAGGTAATAAATCAAGTGAGAAGTAGGGTCATTTTCTCATAGACTTCTATACAATCGGACTTCTTTTTGCAACCGAAGGAGTCGCCCCCTGCTGGTCAGTAGATAGAATTAAAGTTTTATGACACTTGCGCATCAGCTTCACTCGGCAGAACTGGAGGTTGCCGCTAGGGGTGCAACGGATCACAAACCTCACGGTTCGGTTCGGATCACGGTTCTTGAGTCACGGTTCGGATCATTTTTCGGATCAACAAAGAAAAGGGGAGGAGTCAAATATAACTTTGCTTTCCATTTACACTTAAAGAAAAGAACTTTGGGCTATAGTCTTACATGAAAACAAAAATATTGAAGATGTCCAATTTGAAACAAAATGAAATAAATAAATAAAAATAAAACATTCAAGAATATTCAATTCTGTTAAGTTTAAGTGCAACATGAGGTATGTTGATGCCCTCGTCCTTTGATCAATATTGAAAGAAAGAAACAGCCAGTGAGCTAGCTTACACTGTTTCAACTGAACTGAACTGCTCGGCAACAACTTGGGTCTGTGTTTACTTCCTGTCAGGTTAAGTCATTCAAATACACAATAACGTTCACCATTACTGTGACATTATTTTCAAAAAGATGAGAATATCTACATTGCCTGGGGAGAGGGTAGACCTTTCTGTGGTGACTGGGATATTACTACTGGGCCTGTCTAGCTTCCACTCTGCTGCTTCTGTCAGCGCCTGCCCCAGGTGTGTGTCTGTGTGACTCTCACAGAGGGGGTGTGTCTACAGCACCTGTCTGTGTGACTCTCACAGAGGGGGCGTGTCTACAAGGCAAGGCAAGGCAAGTTTATTTGTATATCACATTTCAACAACAAGGTAATTCAAAGTGCTTCACATAAAACCATTAAAAGCATCAAAACATAAGGCATAAGAAAAGGAGATTTAAAAACAATTAAGAACATTCATTGAACATTAAAAACAGTCATTAAAACATTAAAAAGCAGTGTAAGAAATAAAATACAGTAGTAAAATGCAGAAATGCAGGAGATTGATTAATATCCTTGAATCTGGTTCAATTAAAGGCAGCAGCAAACAGAAAAGTCTTCAATCTTGATTTAAAGGAGCTGAGGGTCTCAGCAGACCTGCAGCTTTCTGGGACTTTGTTCCAGATATTTGGGGCAGAAAAACTGAACGCTGCTTCTCCACGTTTAGTTGTGACTCTGGGAACAGAAAGCAGACCGGTCCCAGACGACCTAAGGGGTCGGGATGGTTCATAAGGTAGCAGCAGATCAGAGATGTATTTTGGCCCTAAACCATTCAGTGCTTTATAAACCAACAGCAGGATTTTAAAGTCAATTCTTTGTTGGACAGGAAGCCAGTGCAAGGACCTCAGAACTGGAGTGATGTGATCCACTTTCTTGGTCTTAGTGAGGACTCGAGCTGCAGCGTTCTGAATCAGCTGCAGCTTTCTGATTGACTTTTTACAGAGACCTGTAAACACACCGTTACAGTAGTCCAGTCTACTGAAGATAAATGCATGGACAAGTTTTTCCAAATCCTGTTGAGGCATAAGTCCTCTAACCCTTGATATATTCTTCAGGTGATAGTAGGCTGATTTAGTAATTGTCTTGATATGGCTGTTCAGGTTGACGTCTGAATCCATAACTACACCTAGATTTCTGGCTTGGTTTGAGGTTTTTAACATCAGTGATTGAAGCTGAGCGCTGACTTTCAATCGTTCGTCCTTGGTACCAAAAACAATTACTTCTGTTTTTTCTTTGTTTAATTGAAGAAATTTCTGGCACATCCAGTTGTTGATTTGTTCAATGCATTTACCCAGCCCTTGTATGGGATTATAGTCCCCTGGTGATATAGTTATGTAGATTTGTGTGTCCTCTGCATAATTATGATAACACACTTTGTTGTTTTCCATAATCTGAGCTAGTGGAAGCATGTAGATGTTGAACAGAAGAGGCCCCAGTATTGAACCTTGGGGAACACCACATGTCATTTTAGTCAGCTCTGATGTGTAATTAGCTACAGACACAAAGTATTCTCGGTCCTTCAAGTAGGACTCAAAACAGTTAAGTGCTGTGCCAGAGAGTCCCACCCAGAGTTTTAGTCTTTCTAGTAGTATGTCATGGTCGACCGTGTCGAATGCAGCACTGAGATCCAGTAATACTAAGACTGAAATTCTGCCATTGTCTGTGTTTAAGTGGATGTCGTTGAAAACTTTAACGAGAGCAGTTTCAGTACTGTGGTGCTGTCGAAAGCCTGACTGGAAGACATCAAAACAGTTATTTACGGCCAAGAAGTTGTTCAGCTGTTGAAAAACTGCTTTTTCAATTATTTTACTTAAAAATGGGAGGTTTGATATTGGCCTATAATTTTTCATTGTTGCGGAGTCTAAATTAGCCTTCTTTAGGAGTGGTTTAATAACTGCAGTTTTTAGGGCTTGTGGGAAGACACCCGAGAGAAGGGATGTGTTTACAATTTGTAAACACATCTGTAAACTGCATGACCACTGATGGTCATGCAGTTTGAAATATCTTTGAAAAAGCGTGTTGGTAGAATATCCAAGCAGCAGGAGGATGACTTCAGATGTTGTATAATGTCTTCTAAGCTTCTATGGTCGATTGAATGAAATTGTGTCATGATATTTGAATGGATGTTATTCAGAGATGGGGACAACACATATCCTGTGGTTGGTGTGGAGGCACTGACTGCTTGTCTAATTTTCTGAATTTTGTCAGTAAAAAAGGAGGCAAATCGATTGCAAGCCCAGGTGGATTGGAGCTCAGCAGCTACTGACACTGGTGGGTTTGTTAGCCTGTCGACGGTAGCAAATAAGGCGCGTGTATTGTTATTATTTTTGGTTATGATGTCAGAGAAGAAGGACTGCCTTGCATTTCTAAGTTCCAAATTATAATTGCGAAGTCTCTCTTTATAGATGTCACAGTGAACCTGGAGATTTGTTTTTCGCCACCTGCGCTCAGCTTTCCGACACTCTCGTTTCTCTATTCTGACCAGCGTGGCATTTTTAACTTTAGAATTGAAGCTATCTACAAGCTCATTGACTGAGATGCAAGAGAGGGCTGGCGTGGAGGAGTACTTCTGAATAAATAGTTCACCGGTGTTTTCAGAGATGTAACGCTTTTTCACAACCTCGGTTTGGACATTTGTGTGCAAGGAGATTGCACTCTCAAAGAAAACACAGAAATGATCAGAGAGTGCAACATCAGTCACAGCGACCTTGGAAATGTTTAGACCTTTGGTGATGATTAGGTCCAGAGTGTGCTCCTTGTTGTGGGTGGGTCCTGTCACATGCTGAGTCAGATCATAGTTCTCAAGGACACCACATAGTTCTATAGACCCTCTGTCCTGGGGATTATCAACATGGATATTAAAATCGCCAACAATAACAACACAGTCAAAATCAATACAGATTATCGACAGCAGTTCAGTAAACTCATCAAAGAAGGTTGCACAGTATTTAGGTGGTCTGTAAATGTTTAGGAATAAAGCTTGAGTGGAATTCAGAGCCACATATTCAAAAGAACTAAAATGACCAAAGGACTTGCATTGAAGAGAATCATTAAATGAAATAGCAACTCCACCTCCTTTCTTCTGCGCTCTTGTTTCACTCATGAAACTGAAGTTGTGAGGTGTTGATTCAATAAGAACAGCTGCACTGTTAACTGTTTCAGTTAAAAACAAAATGTCCAGTTTGTGCCTAACAATAAAATCATTGATTAAAAATGTTTTTCCTGACAGAGACCTGACATTTAATAAAGCTAAGTTTAATGTGGTTAAAGCTTTATTTGCCCAATGTATTTGGACAGGCTGACGAGGAATGAATGTTAAGTTTGATAAGTTTGCAGGTTTACTATTGTTTCTTCGCAGCCTCTCCTTTCTTTTTCTATAAACTATCAGGACAGGAATTGAGAAGGCTAGCTGCATACAGGGCCCCGACTTTTCCTGGAGAGAATCATTGGTGTCATTAGCCTTGTAGCCTGGACCCAGAAGATATCAATTATTGCCTTTATCAGGTAGGGAAGGTGGGGGAGGGGCACGGCGCTTAGGACTTGGAGCCAGTGGCGGGGGTGGGGCTGGATGCGGAGGTGGAACTGTACGTCGAGGAGTGGGGCGAGGAGTGTGTTTGGTTCCAGCAATGACCAGCTCTTTCATGTAGTCAGTGAACTCCAGGTGGGGGGAGGATGGGGAGAGTGTGAGAGAGGAAAGGGACCTGGATGGAGTCTGGGGGGTGGAAGTAGGTGCTGGGGAGGGAGGTAAAGACTCCTCCTCTCGGAAGGGTGGGGAAAGTGGGAGATCAGAGGCGGTTCCTGATGATGAGGTTGGAGACTCCTCCTCTTGGCTGTCGTTAGGCGGGGGCATCCTTCCCGTAAGGTCTCCAAGGCGATGCTGTGTGGTTATCTCTTGTGTAGACTCCTCTTGTCTCTTGTCCTTGGCAGTGGGAACAGACGGGTGACGCAGGAAGAAAAATAGGTTAGAGGTAAACAGTTTTACCCCTGACTTGTTCAGGCAAACTCCATTTGCCTTAAAAAGATGTCTGCGCTCCCAGAAAAGGTAGAAATTGTTGATAAAATGTACTGAATGGTCAGTACATGCAGTTGACAGCCATTTGTTCAGTGCAAACAGCCTACTGAATCCTTCATCTCCTCCTCTGATTGGTGGAAGAGGGCCACTGATAAACACCTCAGCCTTGACAGAGCTGACTGTGTTTAACAGATCAATAAAGTCTCGCTTCAGAACTTCAGACTGTTGTTTCACAGCACCTGTCTGTGTGACTCTCACAGAGGGGGCGTGTCTGCAGGCCTGGAACAAGCTTCATACTGAAGTGGGTGCGTGAGTGGATTTCGTAGCGTGGCTCAAGCATTTTAACCAGATTTTAAAATCTTTTATTTTCCACAACGGAGTGTCCCCCGTCGCTGACAGACGGGATGGTGTCTCTTCATATGTGTGGACATGCCGATGTATTGCCGTTGTCGTATGTCTTTCTCTTTAAATAATGCCTACATACCGTAACGGTTTTGTCCACCACCCTTATCCGTCATTATAAGTTACAGGGAAGACAAAATGCTCCCAAACTTGCTACTTAAATGACACCGGGAGCTTCTCAAGTTCCTCCGCTCTCCATGACTTTCACCGTTAAATGCTTAACCTGCTCCGGTCACGTGAACACATGCTTTATATCTGTTCACTGACACTTTGCATTGATATTCGGGGACTTGTTACTTGAAAAGGAACAGCAGCAGTAAAACTTTATTACACACTATGATGATTACACTGTAAAAAAAAAGAAAAAAAATACTCAATTTATCCGCGGTTCACGAGTTATCCGAACCGTGAGGGGTGATCCGAACGGACAGTTTTTCAACAGCAGAAACAACAACAAGCCTGTTAAGATGGAGATCTCTTGCATTGATGGTAAGCACCAGGCTAAGACCACACCCTGATTCCACCCATTCACGCTAAAGCTTTAGGTTTATTGTGACACCAGCTCATTACAGGCTTAACATGTACAGAGCACATTAGAGTTTGGCAATAGGATGATATTCATCTGCAATAATACCTTCATAATGACCCATAACTCTAAACTGCAACTAACTCAATACACCTCACACAATATATACTACACAGAGTTGACTCACGGACAAGAACACACGCTCATGCTGCACATTAAACACTGCAGGGGACTACTTTCATGCAACCCGGCTCTGCCCCCCCATACAAACATTCTGGACAAACAAAATATCCTTTAGGCAAGGGACGATAAGAACATTTCATGTCGTAATTTTCCTGATAGTGGAAATTCGTCACGATCAACTTGTTGTGTGTGTTTTTTATCCCAATCTGCCATAAAATCTGACTCATCCCTAGTCGCAGCATCTCAGTCTCACCTTCTGACCTCTCCTTCAGTTGAAGCGCCACTGAAAACCCATACTAGTCGCATTAAGAAAAAAAAAAACATTACTTTGATGGAAAGACAGGAATAACCTCTCAACAACTCGCTGGCACCTTCTACAACAAGTACTTCTCTACAGAAAGACAAATAGCATTGAAAACAACAAAATAGATCCATTTCACAGATGTCGGGCCCTATTCATCAATATCACTCACCGTAAACCCCCCCCCCCCCCCCCCTCTATACAGCCTTCTCAATAGACAGCTCTAAAGCACTGCCAGGTCCCTCTATACTACAAAAGTTAATTTATATATTCATTTTTCATTCCTTCCTTATTATTGCAACCTTATTATTGTTTTGTTTGTTGTATCATGTCAAAGTCTAGTTCTTCTTCTGTTTTCTTAGTCTTTTCTTGGGTATTGTGGTTTTGCACCACCTGTAAGGTCACCGCTGTTTTGTTTTATGCACTAATACTAAAAATAAAGCCAGTTTATACTGAGGAAGCGCTAATATATCTGGGGGTGTTGGACCATAATGGGCAGTGCTGCAAATCAATGAGCAGGACTAGATTTACAGTATATAGGATTTCAACATGATGCTAAGTCATACATAATTCAGGTATTTCATTTTCTGCATTAACAGAAACCTGCCTTATTTCTACCAAAAGCAGTTTATCAATTGCTTTTCCTCAAAATGTACTATATAATGGTTTGTATTGTTGTATCACATTGTAATGTGATAGATTACTTTATCCAGATCAGTATAATCAGTCTGAGGCTAACTCTAAAGCCCTCCACATCCTCCCTGAAGCACTGTACCATTTTAGGTTGATCTAGATATTGGGAAATACTATAAAATGTGGAAAACTTCATATTACTGTCGTGGCCCAGAAAAACAGACACGCTGTAAACAAAATATCTTAAGAACAGACAAACAGCTTCCCACTCAACACCGCGCTTCCTCGGGTCCTCCAGCAATACACCTGATGTGACATCGTTGCGTCACACACCCAAGTCACAGCTACTCACTGTCAGAAACACAGCTGAAATACAGTCCAGGGGAAACAACACCAGGGGAAGACGTTACCGTTATAGTAGGCAAGGTAGACAACCTGGGCCCCCAATTAAAAGGAATAGAAAGATTTCTTATGATGCTTAGATATAAGAAACATTTTGAATTATATTCCATAGCACATAAAACTATGCAACTCAACTGTACACCACTTACTATTTACCTGTTATTTAAGATTATTATTATTGCAGGATTTTTTTGATTTTTTTAGTCTGAAAGAAGACAGGTTATGAAAGCAAATTACCCCAAAATGTAACAATATTTTTTGCCAGGGATGTCTCTCCTAAATATTGAATGTGTTATATGTCCAATTTGCACCAAATTCAACTATGAATTAGAAGGGATTAATGTTGAGATATGCAAAGCAAATACACACATACATACAGAAGGACAGACAGACAGAGATTCCTTGCTTTATGGTTCAATCTGTATCTGTGTACATACAGTATGTTGGTCGTTGGTTGGCTCGGTGTGCCATTTTGGCAACCACTGCTTTAGATAGACAACATGTAGCAGCACTTCAATTGTAACATGTTTATTATGTTTTATTCATTTTTGCCATGTAATCTAAATCTTAACCCTTGTTCTGATCTCCCTCCACCATCATTTTTTTTCTGTCCTCCATCCCTTTCAATAATTCATCTGCCAGTATGGAGATCTGTGATCCCAGGAACAACATCACCATGTGTCCGCTGTGCGACCGCGCCTGCAGCTACTGGAAGCTGGGGACGGCGTGTGGCACGGCACGAGCCAGCCACCTGTTTGACAACCCGGCCACTGTCTTCTTCTCCATCTTCATGGCCCTCTGGGGTGAGATAAAAAAAGACACGCACATCCAGCATGCCATATTAAAACACATAGATCAGCACACCAAGTAGCACCCTTTAGGAGGATTTTTATTGCTGTGTAACGTTCCCAGCACCAGGCTCTTCCTCAGACCTTTAGGGCGAAGACACATTTTGCATCCAGTCCAATGAACCCCATAAAATCCATTCAGTGCTGCTTTTGGCAGACAGACGCGAATACTGAACCTTAGGTGCACATGGAATGTACAATAGGAACCCGCAAAGGTAACTCTTGAGTAAACACAGAGCCGCTCCTCCTCTTGATGTCTTGCCAAGCCACGCTGCCATCTGTTAAGCAGCAGCAGGGCTGCAGACCAGGGGAGGTGTTGTGTTTTTGGATGAAGCCGGTGTCTGACCGAGTCCCAGCACGCCGGCCATCTGGGCTCGCGTACTGCAGACCCAATGATGGAATATACCGTCAAACTCGATGCACTTGTTGGAAATCACTGTGGTAGCAAAGTAGCAACACGTGTGTGCATGTGTACACAATTAAAGTACTTCATCATGCTGCAGACTGTTGCCTTATTGTCAACTCATCCCATGAAAAGACCCAAACCAACAGTGAGCGTATCCACTAACAGAGGGTGTGAATCAAAGCATTTAAGCCTTTTTTTTAATGAAAAAATAAAAATTAGATTTTCATCTTCATTACATACTTGGAGCTATAGAGACTACAGTAGGGAAGTATTGAGAGATTGAATCATGCACTACTGGTACAGTGTGGGATTTGTTGTGACTAGTGTCAATTGCACTGTCAATGTCATTGTAAACGCTACAATTAAAGGCTTATAGTGATTTTAGGTGCAATAGCTGCAATTAGTCACACCGGATAAGTCTGCCGACACGTCTTCAAGTGGCCATGTAGCACATCTGTACAGATGGCATGAAGATATATATATTCACAGTTTCTTTCTTGTATATTTGCCACTTTAATTTAAGAGAACATCCATGATTATTTCTTCTCATAAATATGCAACTTTATTCTTGGAAATTCTGAGTTAATAATTGTTTGTTTTTGTTTGTTTTTTACCAGCAATGGCCCTAATTGGCCGTTGTATAGTTTGAATGTACTAATGGGTAAATGTAATCAGGTAACTGTGAAGCTCTTTGATAAGTCGGAAGGTGAAAAGGCGCCCCATGAATGCACGTCCATTTACCATATGTGAACATGAGTGCAGAAAGACTCACAATATGAAAGATTGCACGTTCACACTCACATATTCCTTGTCATGGTGTAGACAGTGTAGACGTGCAACGCGCCTGTGTTCAGTTTGCTGTGTCTGCTTGGTTGTGCAGCCGTTCTCTTCATGGAGCACTGGAAGAGACGACAGATGCGACTCAACTATATCTGGGACCTGACGAGCTTCGGAGAGGAGGAGGAGGTGAGGCAACGCTACAAGTAACTTTGGCATTCACACGTTGAACGATACACATGCACGAAAGTCCGAGCTATAGAAGAAGAAAAAGCTGGAGCGGGGATTAGAGAATTGGGACGAACACTTCTCCGAATCTCATTTAGCAGTTTTGCAAACTGAAATTGTCTACTTAAGGAGAAGAGTATTTTCAACTCCCACCTCACGATGAGACGTTTATTACCTTAGGAAAGGATACAGACGCTTTTCACTGCACTTAACTTAAAAGTCACAAAGTAATGAGGACGACATAGAGGTTAGGATGGGAATGCACCTCGTCTGCGCTCCGTAGTGAGTCAGCCCTCAGCAAACATGGTCCCACACAAACATCACAGCCTCAGGGCATCTTTTAAAATCACGATGAAACAGAACAGTGTACCACCATTTTTCTGTTTTGCTCTAACGGTGAAGTGTTTTAATCTTCAGAGACAACGATCGCTGACTGACTTCTTTGTTTTGTGTGTTTTTTGTGTGTGTGGTGTGTTTCACAGGAGGAGCATAAGGTTTGGATCCGACGTGCTTTATATTTGCTTTAACTCACCTTCTCTCCTTTTTTTTTGCCTGACTGTTGTAGATCCGTTCTGCAGCCGCTAACACTAACCTTTTTCTCCCTCAAGCTGCCTCAGGTCTTTTCACTTGACGCCTTTTTCATCTTCCCTGCCCCCGTCTTATGTTTTGTTTTTTTCCTTTCTGTAGATTTTCTCTTTGTCTCTGAGGTTCGCCCTAACGTTGGCCATCCCTGTGGCCTCTTGTTAGTGTGGCCTCTCAACACAATGCTGCTGCTGTTGTTTGTGATGGCACCGGACAGTTTTGTTGACTCATAGCTCTTGTCCTGGCTCCTCTTATAATTCCCTGAGACAAACGTTCCCTCCATACCCATAAGGAGGGCAGCACGCACAGTCCCAAAGTCAAGTAATATACCTTTAAATAGAAGAAGTGGGTGCAAAATATGGGCTGAGCACCCTTTTTAAAACATTATAAAAGGAACACAACAATTCATTTTTACATGCACATTGTTTTATATAATTGATATAGCCGGTATAATTATTTCAGCTCTTGGAGACTGAGGTTTCCAATATCGTTGAGTAATGGTGCA